>JADLZK010006609.1:0-391324 GCA_015847255.1 Hyparrhenia diplandra | reverse complement strand
GATGTGAGGCTTACGAGGTGGGCCCATGTCATTGAATTCAGACGCATGTCATTTTTTTGAGGCAGCCAAACACCCTATTTTTGTGACTCCATCTCCACCTAGAGCTAGCTGCACCTGAGTTTGGAGTGGAGCTACTCCAAGTGGAGCCGGAGCCATCCTAAACAAAGCCTTTACTCTATACCTTGTTGGAACATATTGAATGAGGAAGACAAGTGGAAAGCCAAGATGGTAGAACTTGCCGAGCTGGAGAAACTAGCAAGACATGATCGTATGTTGGATTAGTCGTCAAATAATCTTGAAGCATCCTTTGTGTGCCCGCCTTCTCTATCACGATAAAGAACTCTATGGCCAAGGATAGAGCCACCATGACTTCTTTGGCATTCTAATAAGTATGAACACCGAATAGCTGAGACAATCGATCACATAGTCTACTTCATATGATGATGACTCTTCCAACTCTCTTTCGCCGAAGGATCTCTTCATACTCATCATGTTATTACCCTATTGCGCCTACCACCGGATCTTGGCGCGCGGTGGGATCAAATGACGTCATGGTCGAGGAAGAAATAGGGCTGGGCAGCTGATCTTGTAGATGGCAAAGCACTACCCGAACCTTGTCGAATGAAGAAACGGGCGGCGATCTTGAGTTCGCGGCTGACACAACAACGCCGCGACGCGAGGAAAAATGTGCTTAAGACCTCCTTACCGCAACGTAGCGGCGAGGCGGCGGAAATCGGGCCAAAATAATGGGTGGTGTCACGGTCCGACGGGTTCACGGCTGTGAGGGCGTGTCAGCGGCGTGACGGTGTCGTGAGGGCGACCACGGAGTTGGGAGCGCGGCGTGCGGCAGGAGGGAGAGGAGGCGGCGGCAAGAGGAGAGGGATAGGGTACTTTCTAAACTTCTTGAAACAAGAGGTTACAGCCTCCCTAATATTTATAGTCCCTAGTGGACTTGCACACCAAGCAACTTAATTTATTTTCTAATATAACTCAAACTCTTTATTTCCTAATCCTTTATTTCTTAATATTGTTTGATAAAATCGATGACGACGGGCGGTGGTCGCCTCCTCCTTGGCGCCGAGCGCGGCGCCAGGGGCCCCTTGGGCCTTGCCGCCTTTGGGCCGTGACAAAGGGTCCACCACCCGGGGTTTTACAAGAAAATTTGTCAAACTATTGAGATGTGCTATTTTTGTACCCGACATCTACTTTGCGAGTTATTTGCCATGTAGAATTTGGCAAACTCTGAGATGCTCAAGTACCTACCTACAGACCAGCATACCATGCCACACCTCCTGGGTTGTTTTGTCTAATCAGGAGTTTTTTAGCTCTTGCCGCCAAGACAACAACGAACTGCAGGGGCATAATGGGGAGGTAAAGGATTCGTGGCGCAAGTGACAGCCAGCTTGCATAAATGCCGCCCTTATCGGGATTGCAAACCTAATCCATCAGGAGTGTACGGTTGGATAGCAGGATTAGCGTAGCAAGCGATGGAATTAACTGGTTGATTTGATAGTCCATGAGACCGCCTATAAACAAATATACATGAAAAAATATAGAAAAAAAATTTATTGTCAAATTGTTTTTAAATGTATTTCTTGAATGAAACTAAAGCAATATATAGGCCCTATACAAGTAATATAATAAGGTAAAATTATACTTTTGCAGATATATTAATAAAAGAGGATAACCGACTAACAGGTAACAGATATATTAGAATTATAATTAAAAAATTATGTACATTTATTAATCAAAGGTTGAAACCAAGTGGACTCGGTATTTTGATGTCATATCCTAGTTTCCTATCTTTTTCCTGTTTAAAATTTCAAACACCCAAAAAGACAATCATAACTGCATTGCACGTACCATGTAGATGGATGGATTTGAAAGTTCACTTCTAGTCGCCGGTAGTCTAATCGCTTGAGTCCGCTTGTATGCGCCGCCCCACACTTTGTAATTGAACTGTCTCTTATGCTTGTATCTGATTGTAGTGGCATTAATACAGAAGTGTTAAAATCTCATGAGGTTGGACTATATATACCCTAACTATCAATACTCCACAATATTACAATGTCATGAAGATCAAAGTCTTTTGAACCTCTTGAACCAACTATATAGTAGAGAAAAACATTTCATCTCTTTGTTAATGGACACTGTATTGCAATGAGCCCATAAGATATATTTATGCAAGAGAGGCAATATAGTCTATTTATGAAAAGATAACCCGGTGTGGTTTTGGAATATTTTGGAACGTAAACAAGATAAGACATGTTGCAAGCAATTAAGATATTTGCAAAATATGAGAAAATGATATATCTACTAGGTCTGATGATATATATTCTGTTCTTTTTACTAATCATGACTCATTGACTTGTTTGGCCCATTATGAAAACTAAAAAATCCAGTATTGCTAACAGCATAGTAAAAATAGTTTCAAAGTCAATAAAATTTTAAAGTCACCCTCATGTTAAAGAATAATATATAATAAGGTAAAATTCTACTTTAAAGAGAGAATAACAGATTAATGAGTCGATAGATAAATTAGAATTAAGAAAACTATGTACATATGGTGGAAACTAGGTGGACGTACCTCGTTATTTTCCATGTCATATCCTAGTTTCCTATTTTTTCCAGTTTACAATTTAAACACCCAAAAATACAATCATAACTGCATTGCACGTACCGAGAAGATGGATGGATTTGAAAGCTCGATAGCCGCTCGGTAGTCAAATCGTTTGAGTCCGCTTGCATGCGTTGCTCCACACTTTGTAATTGAACTGTGTCTCTTATGCTTGTGTCTGATTGTAGTGGCATGAATACGATGTGTTAAAAATCTCGATGAGGTTGGACTATATACCTCGAACTATCAATACTCACGATATTACAAATGTCATGAAGGTCAAAGTCTTTGAACCTCTTGAACCTACTATATATATAGTAGGAAAACATTTCATCTATTTGTTAATGGACAGTGTATTGCAATGAGCCTATTTATGAAAGATAACCCGGTGTGGTTTTGGAATATTTTGGAAACGTAAACAAGATAGGACATGTTGCAAGTAATTAAGATATTTGTACAATATGAGAAAATGATTTATCTACTAGGTCTCTACGAGGTCTGATGATATATGTTCTTTTACTAACCAAGACTCATTGACTTGTTTGGCCCACTATGAAAACTAAAAAATCCCGTATTGATAACAGCATAGTACAAAAATAATTTCAAAGTCAATTTAAAGTCACCCTCACGTTAAAGAATAATATAATAAGGTAAAACTCTACTTTATCAGATATATTAACAAAAGAGAGGATAACAGATTGACAGTCGACAGATAAATTAGAACTAATAAAAATATGTACATACGTTATTTTCCAAGCCATACCAGTTTCCTAGTTTCCCCATTTACAATTTCAAACACGCAAAAAGACAATCATAACTGCATTGCACGTACATACCGTACACGCTGCGTGGAAGAGGGCGCGCGTGGGGAGAGAAGGGGAGGAGGAGCGCTCGCGGCGGAGGGCGATGCGGCGCCGCCCTGGGCCTGAGCAAGTCGCGGGATCAGAAGTGTGGGAAGGAAAATGAGAAACCTTAACTTTCCCAATTTATATTAACTTTCTCAATTTATATGGGACACTTTTATCGGGCCTCGCCCTGGGCCTGTTGGGCGCTGCATTTTTCCGCGGCGGGCTACAATGCCCGCCACGGTTAATGGGGCATTAGCGTGGCGGGCAAAGTGTATGCCCGCCACAGGGCTATTCTGGGGGTGTCACGCAAAATGATTTCAGTACTAGTGCGTGTTGATAGATAGATGTCGGCCGCGTTACCGATTCATTGCTCGGGTCGAGGTGCGGCAGCGACCAGGAGGCCGGCTGGCTCCCCGACGTCCGTGCAAACCAGTTCGGTCGATGGGCTGCACGTCGTGGACGTTGTGCGGGCCGGGCCTGGCGTGCGATGGGCGGTAGGTGCGTTGGAGTCGAGAGGACAGGAGATCCAAAACCGATCGGTAGGGGAATGAATGCAAAACAATTAGAAGGCATAGGTGTCATCTTACGAGTCTGATATAGTGAAAGTATATAAAAATAAAAGAATACAAAGAGAAGATTTTACGGTACGAAGACAATGGATCCATGTTCTACATACCTAGAGTACATGGCAATTTTTGATCACGCAACCACAAATGGAAATAGTAATTTTGGCAAGCACACGGATTAATTAATTAATTAATTAATTAAGCATTGTAAATAGTAATTTTGGCAAGCACACGGATTAACAAAAACAGCCTGCAAACTATGAAACAGTTCGTACTGATGATTGCTACTAATGGATGATTCAGTTCTTACCTTATCTGGCCGGCCCTGATCCCATGACTGATGACTCCATTCTTCCTGCTGCAATGCTCATTCATGTTCTTGGCCCTGCTGCTCCCAAAACTCCATGGATCGACCTTGATGTCTCCATCCGACCTGATCCGATCGCACGCACCGAACTCTGCAGTCACGCTGCCCTCCGTTCGTCGCTGCCCACATAAATAGAGCGGGCAGGGCAGGGAGAGCCCAGCGCCAGTCCGGCCCAAGAGAGCGATCGAAAAGCCCAGCCCAGCTAGGGACCATTTCACACCAAGGCCACGGCCCAACAGGGGCCTAGCAACGGCAACCTCTTCTGCAATCCCATACATATTTAGCACTTTCGCTTATGTGGCACGCCATATCACCCTCCACGCTGGATCCGGGCCAAAAAATGACGCCCGGATGCCCCTCCCGTTCCACTTGCCCTGCTACTTTAAAACTGACGGGTACGGCCTGGTCCTTTCCTCTTCCCACGCGACCGATACCCCCGCCTCGTTCCTCTTCTTCCTCAAGAGTCCGCCCGCGACGCTGCCGCCGCCGCCGCAAGCCCCCAGCGAAGCACAAGGTCCAGGTGATCTCGTTTCACCCCACGCCCCGCCGCCCCAGCGCCCCGCCCCACTCCCAACACCGCCGCTGACGACGGTCGAGCACGCCACGAACACCCAAACGGCGACTCCACCGCCACCTCGACGCAAATAAAAAGCATTTGAGTGATGCAATGGACCTTGCGGTCCAAAACAGGGTCAAGGAATGGGGAGCACGTCGGCGACGGCCTTCCCCACGGCCGGGCGCCATGGCCGGCACAAACCAAGCGCAACAGCGTATGCCCTCACCCCCCACCACCGCCTGATTCCGCTTGCTGAACGGCTCGCCATCCTCTGTAATACCTTCCCGACCCAAGCTCGCATCGACCGAGGCACCGGTGGCTAGCCAAATCGGGCTTCCACCGCGTTGCCGGAGATGGCGAAGTTCGCCATTGAACAACGCCACCGCTCGCCGCCGCCCGCGCTACGGTCCGCAATAGCTCTGGGGTTTGGTACCCAATGGATAGATCGCGCCAAGAGGATGCCGCCGGTGTCCTCGTTCTCCGAAACCCATCGCCGCGGAAGTTCCGCCCGGCGACCGCCCCTCGCCTGCTTCGCGAGAGGAAGAAGGGAAGGGTGGAAACAAAAAATTTTATTTCTTTTCCGTGGTTCCCGACGCAAAAGTGAGAGAGAGAGGAGTTTTCGGGCTAAGGCTTAGTGAATTTCTTCATAGCCTAGGGGTCTCATGCAAAGTGTTTTTTTTTACGGAGGCAATCGAGACGAGACGTTGAGGGCAGGGGCAACCATGTCTTTTGCAACCGGATCCAACGTGGTACAGGTGAGGTGGGTTGCCACATAGGCGAAAAGTGCTAAATATGTATGGGGTTTTAGGTGGGAGGATGCTAAAAATTAGTGGCAACTACTAGAGTGCTTTTTGGAGAGTGACCATTCGCCGTGATGCTAAATAGTTATATCTCCCCAAGTCGCAGGTCACACTTCCCCGCCTTGCCAACGGACGGAGCCGCCGGCGACGAGCTAGCGGCGAGCCAGGGAGGATTCGCGCCGCGAGACATTTCAGGCAGCAGTGGAGCGGAGCGGGTTCAGTCGCGGATACGGATTCGCTACCGCCAGATAATGGATCCAGCACGACCACCGGGCGCCCCCAACAATACCAAGAGCTCCCGCCGAGGGAAGGCCGTTCTCCGACGCCGCTGCCGCCGCCGTCGCTGGTTCAGTCCGCTGATGGAGATTGAACGAGTTCGCCAGGGACAGCACGACCGCCGGCCCGACATAGTGCCGCCAATGCCTCCTTCGCCACAGAACAGCAGCGGGTCCCGGCCCTGTGGGTCGAAATGCCGCCACCGGGATGGGATGGAGGGAGCCAGCGTCTCCCAGAATGGCAAGGGTTCCGCTCCTGTGGGCCGCCATGCCGTGATGCAGACAGAGGGACCTGGCGTCAGGCCCCTGCTGGCGTCTCCCAGAAGAGCAAGGTCTCCGGGCCCCTGGGTCGCCGGTCGACCATGCCGGGGCGGTGATGCAGACGGATGGAGCTGGGGTATTGGAGTTGATCGTGGAGGACACCGACACCCTTGACTGCGGCGTGTGCTACCTCCCGCTGAAGGCCCCAATCTTCCAGGTACACAACCGCACCCTTCTTTACCCATGTGTACTCTGAATAGATAGATAGATCCTAACCAATCGAATGCACTCATGGATGCAATTGATCGAGTCAAGGATTAATCCATGCGTTGATCTGAATACAAATACTGACTCTGTATTAATTACACTAAAAAATGTTCTAACTGTATGATCATTGTTTCCTACTTTAAAAGTCCTATATCATAATTAAAGCAGCATATCTATCACCCTAAGCCCCAATTAAAAAGGGATGATCAGCAGAATAAAATGTATGATTCTTATGGCAGTAATCTTGTGGTAGAGCAAAAGGATGACGAGCAGAGATATGATTCTTATATCAACCATCTTGTCGAAAGAACAACAATCTGGGAAAGAAACACAACCCAGCCCCGATATTAACTTTTCTGAGCCTTGTCTTTAGCTTCAAGGCTCAAGGCTTTGTACTAAGGGCATCCCCAATGGGGGCACCTAGTAATGTTGGTCTCCGTAAAAGGTTGCAGGCCACATAGACTTGGAGGGCTTGGGCTATCAATCTCCACAATGCAGGCCAATGCTCCAACTGTTATCTACTATTCTCAGCTCCAAGAAAATCGATTTCCCTGTCCATCTCTTGGTTCCAATGAATTTGTGGCCGGGTCTCACTTTATGTCTCCAATGCGTGTTTGAGCGATGACTTACGCTTTGTGTCAGACCAAGCATATGCTCCTTCTGCATGATCCCCTGTCAGCCTGTGAAACCACCTATCCAGCTGAACTGGCCGCTTGGTGCCAACTGTGTGCTGGGACTCCCAGTCCCAGCCACAGCCATGGTGTAGCATTTGGTGGCCTTAGATCACTTTATTTGTCAGTTCGCCTGTTGACTTTTGTTTCATTTTTGTCGGACAAGTTTGGGCAAGGATATGAAGTTCAGGCAAAATGTCAGACTGCCCTCGATGGACCTTCTTCCATTCCTCTTGATCCATCACCTGCCCGCAGGGTTTAGAAACCAACCGATCTCATGTCATTGGGCAATTGAGAACCCTCTGAAGCTGCAGTGGTATCCTTCACCTCACATAAGCTGTTCGTTGTGTTCTTTGTCATCAGTGGATGATTCTACGAACCTGGTTTGAGCAGCAGTTCTGGATTGCACCTCAACCTTTCTGCCTAGCAGTCAACTGACAAAAAAAACTCTTGAAAGGTTAACTGTTTTTTCTTCTTCCAATAATTCTTTTGATAATTAACTGACCCTTCTGCACTATGCGTCTGTTTGTAGAAATCACTGTCATCATCGATGTTATGATGTTGCTTGTCCATTCAACTACTAGTCCTAGAACAACCAAAAAGTATCAAGATTACATACCTGAATGCCTATGTTACTCTGCAACAATACCCTTACCATCTCTTCTAAGCTTCTGAAATATCCCAGAATCCCTTTCCTCTTCCTCATCTACATCAGGATCATTGGTTTTTCTCTCATGGTAATTCGTTATGGTAATTCGTTACACATACCATTGAAAAGTTTTAAATTAAATGCATCCCCTAGCTTAAACTAAGAAATTTTCAGTGGTGCATGTGCTGCTGAAGTCATGTTGCTTATATCATGGGCATATCTTGACAGTGGACTGCAAACACCCCTTTATCAATTACTCTATAATAATACCTCTAATTCCATGGCTCAAAGACACAGGTAAGTCATAAATAGATTGATTTATAGAGAATTCTCCACATTTCACTGTGTTAACTTTTACAATGCTTCATATCTGTTACTTTTCCGTCCTCTGAAGTAATTGCTAAAGAAAAATAAGCCCAGGCTATTACCAGCATTTCTGCTGGTCGTAGCTTGGCATCAAGATAAACGATGGCCACCTCACCTCTCAAGCGCAGCATCTGTGTCTCAAGCAGTTTTCATCTGCATGTTCATATCTTTTTCAGGACATTTCACGCTCTGGCTTGTATAAAAACATTACAGAGACATAAACTTTTTCACAAAAACAACTAACAGTCTCCATTACTTGGCTGGTTTTATCTCTGAACATGCATGCTTATATATTGCTGTTCCATTCATGAATGGTTTATCTTTATGCTTATGCTGATTAGATATGTGCCTGCATGCAGTGCAACAATGGCCATGTTGTGTGTTCGTTGTGCCATGACAAGCTCATGGCCACTGGCAAGTGCAATGTGTGTGGCGTCACCACTGAGGGTAACAGCCGGTGCCACGCCATGGAGCGTCTGGCAGAATCCATCCGCTTGTGCCCGAATGCCGCCTATGGCTGCGTCACTAGGCTGGTGTACCATGATAGGGAGGGCCACTGGCAGAAATGCCCGCATTCGCCTTGCTGCTGGCCAGACAAGGCGTGTGGCTTCATTGGCTCCATGGAGTCGCTATTGGACCACTTTGCCTGTGTCCACGGCTGGCCGTCATTTACCACTGCCCTGCCCGGCGGCCATTTCAATGTAAGCCTCCAGGACGGGTTCAACTTCCTCCGTGCTGATGACCACGCCTTCAGTAGCCCGGGCATCCTGTTCGTACTGAATAGTACGCAGCCCACTTGGCTGTGCAATCCCCATGCTTTGCATCAACACCCGTGCCGCCAACAATGGTCAGGGACAGTTCTCAAAGGAACCAATCGAATGCGAGCTAACCTACTGCGGTATGTGAGCTCCAAGAGCCGCAGTACCGGTGATCAGCTGACTGACCATTTCCAAAGATGCAAGTTCAGAGTACCACTGATAGACCTCTCCATTTTCAAAAGTAGATCGGGTGTTGCATTTCCATCATCGCTTATTGCCTCGCCTTGGTGTCTTCTCCTCCTCCTGCCGCCGGGCTGGGCGCTTGTCACCCCTACTCCTCATCCCCTATGCTGGTGATGTTCGCCACGGGGAAGTCACGCCGGAAGCGGATTTGGAGTGTGCGATGGTGGTCCCCGCACGGCATGGGGCTCGGGTCGACTCCACGCCATGGGGGCTTGGGTGGACTGGACTTTTATTTTTATTTTATTTTATTTTTTTTGGGTGGGGCTGGTTCGTGCGGAGCGTAGTGGAAGGCCCATCAACCATGGGCGCCCAGAAGCGCATGGTTCTGGACGTCCGGCGCTATCTTGAACGGTTTGCCAGGGCTTTAAGGCTAAGATGTTTATGGTATCAATGGAAGCTTCAAGACAGAGCTTGAACGAGCTAGACCTACCGTATGGATGACAGTGACAGGGACTTATTTGCACATCCACAATTGTTTCAGTAGGCAACGGAAAAAACAACAAGTTTTTGGTCATCATCATGGCTGGAGGGTACAACGGCAAAATCCTTGGCTCCAAGGTTATTTCAGAAGACAAGGAGAAAGAAGATAACAGTCTTCCAGGCCTTGAGGGATAATCGGTGGGTATCACATATTGCCCCACTTGCTAATCCGAAGAACTTCATGAGTACATAAATCTTTGGGAGAAGATCTCAGCAGTACAGTTGGATATGAACATAGAGGATTCAATCACTTGAGATGGACAAATGATGGGGAATACTCATCAAAAAGTGCTTATCGAAAGTACAATTTGAGGGATCTTACAGCAAACTCAAGCTATCACTAATTTGGAAAGCAAGAACAAAAGCAAAATGCAAGTTTTTTGCGTGGACCTTACTGCACAACAAGATTCTAACGGCAGACAATCTCGCAAAATGGAACCGCAGAACGATCCTATATGCAAACTTTGCACGACGGCGCCAGAAACCCCGCTCATCTTTTGTGAAGACTGCGGGTTCACCCAACAAGTTTGGGATACTCTCAAGGTGGCTAAACCTTTCAATGCTCGACATGGTAGAAAAACGGGTTCTATCCACAAGTGGTGGCGAAGATGTCGGGCTAAATTTGACAAAACTCAGAAGAAGACGATTGATGGTATAATGATCTATTTTTGGTGGAATATTTTATGGTATAATTATAGAATCAAAATTTTATAGAAAAGATAAAACAAAATAGAAAGGTTTCTTTGTCCCCATCATTTGGTACAAACATTTGATTGTTTTTTCTATCCCGTTGTAACGCGGGGCATGTTTTGCTAGTAATAGCAATTTTTATAAGGGTTCAGACTTCAGAGACACCAGCAAACAAGGAAAATAACAAATTTGTTAAAAAGTAATGATTTAGGCCAATATGGAATGCTAATTCATAAATTTGAAGCAACTGAATTTACACAAGAATGTGGCATATGCTAGCTAAACATTTAATCAAACATTTCAGAGGAACCGACGCAAACTGAGAAGGACCAGTCACCCGGTTCTGGCTGTTTCATCATGAGAGCAGGCTACAAAATCAGAAAAACTTATTGGCCCTTGTTTGGATTATCCTGAACACATCAAATAAAACCAAGGCATCTGGCAAAGAAAACATGATCTGATTGAAAATAATAACTAAAACATATGAAAACATGAATACAGAATTAAAGAAAAAAAAAATGGAGCGAACAGGATAAGGATTGTTGGTCAGGCTTACATCCAAAACTAACTGCTGTAGAAGAATATCTTTACAAAACATGAAGGAATTAGATTTTATCACAGAATTACATAGATCTCAAATAATTAACTTCGATGCTTTTTCCAAATGTGAACAGTTAGATGAAAAACTTAAACAAGCACAAATCATAGCTGCTCAGGAAGGGGGCGTAAGCCTGTCAGGTAACCAAGCATCAGATGAAATAAAATGTGTTAACCCCCATTATTCTTGTTTTTCTGAAAGGATTAACCCCATTATTCTAAAGCTTGAAATATATCCTGCCTATCCACTGTTAATTCTGGCAAACACTGACTGGTTCTGAGTTGCTGTTGGTTCACGTGGAGAGGAGCTTTTTAGGTCTAGTCGAGTATGAAAAAAAAAATCAAGCCAACACTGACCTTGACATCGAAGCAGCAGGAAGTGCATGAATAAGTGGGCCATTTCAAACCCTCCCACCGACATCCACCAAACCAGATGCTATCTTGTATGCCCGCAGAAGCTGCTCGCGTGTTTAATGGATTTGCCAGTTCCCATTCACTCACGAAGGAGAATGCAGCCCCAAACCAAAAGATGGAACAATGCTATATACAAGAACATAACCATAACTAATAAGATATAAAATTATTGTTTTAAGTTGAACACCAAGGAAAGGAGGAAAAAATAAACTTAGCTTGACAATGGAAACAAATGAATCAATTCAAACATACCACTGAAGCTGAAGAATCAAGCTGGCAGCTAGCGATTCAGTCTTTTGTGAATACGCAAAATGCTTACCTTTTGAAATACTGAAAATATAACAATTCACACTATTTTGTCATGCAAAATATAAATAAGTAGCATGTGCACAGTTTAACATAGGTAGATCACTGAACTGAGTTATTCATAAAATGTGGTCAAACAATATTAGCCTTCAAACAATTATCATCGGAGGCCATCAAGTAAATGATTGCATGAACATATAACTATGAAAGTTTTATACAATGGTTTGAAATGCAGAGTGGATTACATGATGGGATCCCTAAACTCCAATAAAATGCTACGTACATTGTAGTCGAAGGAGGTGGAGGGCAGAGCTTTGGTTCCGACCGGCGGAGAGGTTGAATACAATCCACAATATCAGTAGGGACCTATCAAGTGTCTCCACAAACTAACACTTTGGCCATGGTAACTTCATCCCAAATAATCAAAGATGTCATACAAAGCACATATTAATGTCACCAATTTAAATTGGGATTTTAAACCTTGAGTGTGGAGTGCGTCCTCTAGACAATACCAATATTGCTATTAGCTGTACTAGATGTGGCTGTTACAATGACTATTAATCCTTAAGACCCTAGTATAGCAACAAGGGCCTTGTATAGAAACTTGCTCAAGTCCAGGACCATCTACGAAAAATTCTTGGCCTTTGTTGCAAATCATTCACGCTACTGATTTTTAAATGATTCATAAATATTTTAAGTGTCATTGGTGTATGGACATATTTTGTTTCTCTCTAACCTCTCTCTATCATGTCATTGGACAATCCATCCACATCATAGACAAGTGGCATACTATAATCTCTGATATCCCCAATGAATGAACCATACATCGTATATATAAATCAACACCATTTGCTCCACTGCTAATAAAAGCCAAGTATTTTTCGTACATGGTCCTAGAGACACACGCTGCACTTTGCTATAAAAGGCACTTCTTGCTAGACTTCGTCCAAACAGTTAATATCCAATGCAATAGCTACATCTAGTAGAACAAACATTGATATCCGGAGGACGCACACTGACGCTCAAGGTTTAAAATCTCAATTAAAATTGGTAAGAACAACATGTGCAACTTTGCTTTGTAGAGTTGCTTCATAGGGCATCTTTTTGATTATTTGGGATGAAGTCGCCCTGACCATGGGTCTGTGTGTCGATAAACTTGATAGGTCATAATAAAATATTAGGGATTGTACTTCCTCGTTTGGAGAAAAGCTATGGTTGCATGGGAGGTCGATAAGGTGTTGTTGGTCTTCTTCCACATGATCAAAGATGGCAATGGTACTACAAGCTTGAATGTGATGCAGCCAATGGTGAGACAGCGTTTCGGATGGGACCCAAGGCGCCGTGCCATCGCTGCCTTGAACTGGGCGCTTCCACCAACTACCTCGCTGATCCGGTCCGACCGCTTTTACATGTTGGCATCGGGGAGTACATACGAAACTTCTAGGGTGCATGGTGCACACAAGCTGCCTCGCCGAGACAATGTATAGGTGCAGGTCTTCACCGTAGGGCTACCCAAACACATCCACATCAACATCAAGCGCCATGACCCGCAAGACATGCAATGATTGATGAGTTTGGTGCGCCTTTGATCGTTACAACATTGCTCCAGCCCTAGTCGGCTGGCTTCCTACTTCACATCCGCCGAGGTATCGCCGGCACCTCCGTGCACATTCCATATCATCTATCGCTAGCCGAAGTCCTCACGTCACTTCTGATGTGTCACTGTTGGCGGTCATTATTAACCATTTTATATCGCCAACCTACACATAAAATCTCAAGGAATGCAACAAAAATAAACATTTATTACTAACCTAGTTCCACATGTATTGCAAGAAAATATGTTTTGTAGGAACTATGGTGGAGATAAGCAAAATATGCAAGAAATGAAGAAAGCATATTCAAAAAGACGCCAAAGGACAAGGAGAGGAGAAACACTTCAAACCAACGACGATTCCAGCCCGCGGCACCACCCGTAGGCCCACTCTGCACAGAGTCAAAATGCGCACAGAGAAGGCCGAGGCCGGGAGGCGCGGCCAGGTCGCCGGCCGGCGCACGTGTATGGCCGCCCCGAAAGTCCAAACTTCCCCGCCCTTTTATGGCGGTTTCGGCGAACTTCCAAATGCGCTGCATGCGGGCAAATTTCACTTGGCGCCAAAACTCCGCCGGTTTGAAGCTAGAAGCAAGGAGAACCCTCCACTCTCTCCCCTATCTCTTATATAAAGAGACCCTCACCTCTCTTGTAAGCATCATTCAATCATTCAATTCATCATTCTTCCATTCACTTGTTCATACACTTAGAATACACAAATGCAGTGAGAGGAGAAGAGTTTTTGTTAGTAGTAGAAAGGGAGTGAGAGAGGAAGGAAGTGTGGAGAAAGAGGAGTAGCGACCCTCTACCTTCGGTAGACGGAGTTCGAATCTGTCGGCTCTCGCCTCCACGCTTGTACCTCTACGGATCGCCCTACTAATTGGAGTAAGAGATTCGTGCTTTACTTCCAATAATTATCTTTAAGTTTAAGTTATAATTCTTTATACGTCTACTTGTACGTTGTCCCGCCCTTGAGGTAGATACTCTAGTAGAGGACTCGGATGAAGACGGATGTTCCCGGCCGACGCTAGAGTAAGCGGTAAGTAGCGTAGACATGGTGTCTAAGCTATAAGTCGCCATTCGCTTACTAAGCAGCCCACGGTAGTGAGGTAGGCAACAGGTGGTGACATCCCCGTTTCGTCCCGTACTCCTCCACGTTCAAGTTGTGCAAAGAAGTCCGAGACGGAAACTGCCCGGCGCACCAGCGGAGGCCGGAGGGCGGAGAGGAAAACTTGTAGAGAGAAGACTAATTTGACTTAGAGTAATTAGCTGAAGTAGAACCTCACCACCCAAGTTCACCTTTTCATCTTCCTCTCGGTAGCTAGCTAGAGCTGACTTAACGCCCCTCGCTCCCCTCGTGGAAATCGATACCCCGAATACTTCCGGTGAAGTGCTACAACAGATTTTCGTGCGCTTATGGACCATTCCGCTTACGCCTAAGAAACACCAACGGTCACTTGTTAGAATGAATTGTGTGGTTTGCATGTCAATGCAATCTAGTTAGCGTGTTGTACCAAGTCATTGTGCCAAGTCCTTGTAAGACATGATGGGGGCTATTCCCATCCGACAATAACACGCAACCTTGAGAGCCATAAATGGTATCATGTTAATCCCATTCTTATATGGTACCGTAGCCAATCTTCCTCACAGAGAAATCATTGCGCTCGCATTATCCTCTTCCACCTCCACCATCTAAGCTATTCATTTATCATAGTATTCTTTTAGTCATGTTTTTATTCATA
The DNA here is from genome assembly GCA_015847255.1 of Hyparrhenia diplandra. NCBI lineage: Eukaryota > Viridiplantae > Streptophyta > Magnoliopsida > Poales > Poaceae > Hyparrhenia > Hyparrhenia diplandra. The sequence continues at coordinate 376,263 of JADLZK010006609.1, read as the reverse complement.
GATTTTCTTTTATACATTAGTATCATAATATTATTTATATTCATCATTTATTATTTATCCCTCACTTTTAGTTGGTTTGCTAAGTTAGTAGATACATGATTGTAAGTTATTAGATTCTTTAGCCAAAGCTTCCCTATGGATATGATACTATAGAATACTCCTAGGGAAAAGCTACAATGATGTTCTCGCGGCGCTTACGTAATCTTTAATATTCTTTTAGCACTTAACAAACATCAACAGAGGCAAATCTGGTGTGTTGCATATCATGTTGGTAAGTGCTATTTAGGACTGAGGAGCAACCAGTGGAGCGAGTGCCTAAACTCTAGGCTTCAGGTACATTTGGATCGTAAAATGGCATTGTTTGAGGTGGTAGAGCATTTTGACCACTATCTTTCGCGGATAGGCGTTAATTAGTGCACTCAAGACCCGTGAGGGTGACCGATTGACTTTCTTATCATGTTATTAGCTTATTAGTGCACTCAAGACCTGTGAGGGTGCGGCTTAGTTCCTATCATGTCAGGCCTAGTGGTAGACCTACGACTACACACTAGGATGAATGTGAGAGTGTCAACTGAGTTTGTATATCGTGTTAGAGTGTCAACTGAGTCCACTCAATCAATACGTTGAAGCTTACTACTACATGCCCAAGGTTGCCAACGGCTCAGCCACACCCACGCGATGCACGAGTCCATGCCCGTGCACAGCCACACCAAGTAGACGTGGCTGTCCCACTCTATCTTGATGAGCAACCCGAGGAGCCCGCTTAGACCGCCTCCTTCATCACATTTGCCGGGTGAAATCGCATTCTCGCCACCATATGGCGGCCGAGAAGCCGGATCGAGCACAACTTCTTGTGGTGCCCATGAATGCTATCTCACATGCACGCCACTTTACTACTTTCATCTATCTCGAATGCACATGCACACGCACATGCTATGCAACAAAGCGTGACACTTCGCCGAGACGCATGGCACGCCTTGTTTGCATACAAAGAAAACCGTGCTAATCGATGGCAACAATGACTACAACGGGCGATGAAAGGTGGTTCCGCTCCCACACTAGTACGCGGAACAACCGAGAAGTCTTGAACAAAATAAAATCCGCCACACACGACATCTCCTAGTTGGCCACTCGCGGGGCTTACATGGTCGAGGCACCACAAACCTCGTAAAATGGGACGCCCATTTTGTTTTCTCCCCGAAGGTGTCATGTACCCTACCATTCCCCCCACCTGCATGACTAGTCTCCTAATCCACCACCACAGAAGTGGCGGCGCCTAGGGTGGAGTGAATCCCCATGGCGGTGACAGAGGCGTGGCTGAGTCATCAACCATGTCAAGCCGCAAGCGTGTCCATATCGACCCCACACGAGCAAAGGGAGGAAAAGGGAAAAGGGCAGTGCGCAGTAGAGGAAAGAATTAGGCAGTCAACAGCGCGAAGAGGGACAAACGGGATTGGGAGCAGTGGGATTGGGAGTAGCCCTCCTCACCAAAGAAGAAGGTAAGAGAAATTTTCCCCCCTTCGGCGAGCTGTGTGAGATTTAGATCTTTTTTACATGGTGCTTGGTCCCAAATCTATTGCTAGACCGATGATTATTACATTAGTATCTCCAGCTTTGTCATATCCATTACTAATGAAGCATAGCTTTGTGCAATAACCTCCTTCTGCACAACTGCCTCAATGGATTTAGCGAAACAACTCTTTGACTGCTCTAGTTGTGACTCCAACCGATAGATCTCTTCTCTCATATCCATTACTAATGAAGAATATCTTTGTGCAATAACCTCCTTCTACACAACTGCCTCAATGGATTCAGCCAACAAAAGCTCAGCTTCACCTAGCTGCTCCTTGATTGATACTTGCTCTGTTACTAAGTTTTCAATCAACTCTTGACGAAACTCAACCTGCCTAGAGACATATAATACTTTTCTTGCTCGGCAGAACTACTAGAAACATGATTTCGTTGGTCATTCCTTGCTTTCTGAAGCTCACTATTTAGCCTTTGGATTTCCATGTCCCTCTCCTTGAGAAGCTCTTGGCTTCTAACATTGGTTTCTCCAAATCTTTCATGTCCATTACTAATGAAGCATAGCTTTGTGCAATAACCTCCTTTTTACACAACCGCCTCAATGGATTCATTGTAACAACTCTTTGAATGCTCTAGTTGTAACTCCAACGGATGGATCTCTTCCGTCATATCCATTACTAATGAAGCATAGCTTTGTGCAATAACCTCCATATGCACAACTCGCTGACATCTATGTGCCCACATATTAGACATCCATATGTATTAGACATCGTGTTATTCAAATTCGATTTATGTATATTAGGCTCACGACACTAAAATCAGCCCACGAGGCACGTGACTCTATATTAGACATATATAGTTGTAAAAACATCCACTTTGTAAAACATAAGCACGCATAAACATCCAGAACTCTATATTAGACATCTATAGTTGTAAAAACATCCACTTTGTAGGCATGAACAACATCCAAAACTGCGACTAGACATCTACTATGTTTCTACTATGAGGCATCCACTTATGAAAATATACATCTACTTTTTGATTACACATCCACTTATGCGCTTGACATCTGAGCCTAGAACTTTGATATTAGACATCCACAAATTCTACTAGACATCTACTTTTGATCAACACATCTACTTTGGTCTTAGACATCCACAATTGCACTAAAATCGGCCTCCGCTCCGCTTCGGTGAGTAAACTTCCACTGGTACCACTTAGGTGCGCAAACATCCTGCGCCTTGCAAACATCCACTTAGCGGTACAAGGCTCGTAGGCGGCGCTCGTTGACAACGGCCACCACCGCATCCTGACGAAAGGTGGTGTGCCTCACTCCTTTCTTCCTCCTCCTCACTAGAAGACAACCGACTAGTAACCCTAGATTGCAGTTGGGATGCTATAGAGAAGAGGGCCACCTGCGGTGCGAGTAGGGTGGAAGCGTGCCGGCCGACAACGGTCGTTGAGCGACGACCACCACCGCATCCCGGCGTGCAGAGGTGCGCCTCATTGAGCGATGGCAACCACCACATCCCGGCGAGCAAAGGTGCGCCTCACTCCCTTTCTTCCCTCCTCGCTAGGATTTAGGGTTTGGGGATGCTTTGTTTAAGAGGGCGGGTGGACCGACAGGTGCAAAACGGATTACGTGGTTTGCTTTTCTCACCGGACTGATTTGGTTTGTTGGTGAACGGGCTTGAACCTCGGTAGGCTGGTTTGGTCTGGATTTGCACTCGAAGTGGACTCGAGAAAAGTGCGTGCTATACTTGATGAACGAAGGGTGATGATTATGTCCCAAAAAAAGAAGAAAGTAAAGAAAGTTTGAAAGAACAGAAGAGTCACGGGTAGATGTTGGGGAGCATGATGATCAAGAACGGTACAATCGGGGAGGGTGATGAGGATGATGGCGATCAAGGTCTATGTCGCCGAAAGTGGCGACGCAATGGCTACCACCGTAGCCGCTCGCCCTCCCCTCATGAAGACAGCCCGCGCATATTCGTGGAACAAGCCGGTGTCACGAGCCAACTCATCGAGATCGCCGCCACTCGCTTGATTGTCACGGCGTGAAGAAATAATCGCCACCCACGTCATGCCGATAACCGTAGCGCATCCAAATGGAAGCAGGCGTGACGGGCAAGCCGAAGTTGCCACGAGCCCCCACATAATCACAGCAGCGTGAAGAAATAGCACGTCGTCTTGCTGCGCGTCATGCTGATAACCGCAACCGATCCGACCGAGAGCAGGGCAGAGACGGGCAAGCCGAAATCGCCATGAACCCAGATGCCAATGGTGATGAGGATCGTGATTGGGACAAAGATACTGACGTGGAGGTGAGCATGCATGCACGTTTCCCCTCTATTTCTCTCTTTTTTTATTATAGGTAGCACCATGTATATATGCACATGAATACTCAATATGCACATATATATGTTTGTTGTGTGAGTACGTCGTGTGCTGATTAGTACATAAATAAATGTTTATCTTTTGCAGCAAGAACAAGGTCCTTCAGAGGACGTATCCCACATGTGTCGAGCTGAATATGAACCCCAAAGTGATATTACAGATTTGGCGAATGCTCCGGTGCTAGGCCAAAGCACCCACCAGGAGGATGTGTATTTACGCATCACTTCTACCTTGGAGATCGACAATCTGTTGAGAAGGGCAAAGCTGCTCATTGGAGGCAGGGCGATCGTGAATCCGCCTCAACTTCTTGCTACACAACCTCTTGCGCTCACAATGCTGCGGCGTCGTTGGATCGCGGCAGGTTCTACTCAAGAGGCGGCCCTAGAATCGAAAGATCTTCAGTACTCTGGAACCAACGCTCGATGCCTTTCCTCATGATGATGGGTACCACGTCCACTTGTTGCCACGGCTGCTCAAGAGTTTCTAAAGCACCCTTCCAAGGCATGGTGGCATGACGTTGATGCTCTCATGTGCACCGGTGTTCCTTTAAGCCCAAAGTTTCTGTTGTGGGTTCGTGCCATGTTAGTTTCTGAGACACCGCCTTGAACAGGCAAAGAATTTTTCAGGGTGCGCTAGCTTGCTTATACAAGGTTAATTTGTCGTGGCCTTTGATACAGGCATTCATATCATTCTAGAACTATGACAACCATACCCTCGTGACTGCCCAAGGTGAGATGGGTTATGCCTTAATGATTATTCAGGAAGCAATGGGCATCCATATATTCGACCGTGTATATGATGAGTACGTCCTAGAAGACGGTGTGAATGACAAGGTGGCCCATAAACTTTTCATGGCTTATGCGGAATTAAGTAGGCGCAACGATGGACAGACTACAGATGTCGTTCGCTAGCCCGTTCTACTGGGTTGATTACTTCCTCAAAGATTCAGATCACCTAGACGGCTAGCAGCACCTTCCTCTCCCAGCTTCCTACTATGCCTCGCATAAGGACCCTCTCCTAAAGTGGTTGAACTTTCATGTAGGAGGTGACGGGGGCGTATGCCCTTCTGCCTCTACTTTTCTGATCTAGTCATGCAGTTCAAGAAGGGCTATACTCGTGTTCAGTTATTGGCTGCTATTGATTTGTATGTTTCTGGAAACCTTATGTTTTATATTCTTGTAAAATAAAACTTGGTATATTGATATGTGTCATGTTTTCAATTTGAAAAGTAAACAACAGTTCCCGTCAGTGTTGATTGAATGAACTGAAATTCACAATCAATTCCCATCAACTTCTTAAACTCTACTTCCTAGAGATGAGCTAATAAAGAGAACTCATGGGATTTCCAATGGCATGAGTTATTCCTCTTTGTAATAATGTACAATAACCATAAGTTGTTGCATTGTGTATGAAACACTTATTCAATCTCTCTCTCTGCTACTCTCTAGTCTCCCAATCACAAACAATGTCTTCACATAACATAGGATCCGTGCAAGGCCATAGCCCACCATCTAGTGGTGGCATAAGCTTCAAAGCATGTTTCCTACCTTTTCGCTTGAAATTCAACAAAAGCGTTATTATCTTAAGTGAGATGATTAACAAATACTAAATTCTTACTAGCATCAGGCACATGAAGAACATTATGTAGATGAATTGATTGTAAAGTGGTTTGCACAATACTATGACCATCATGCATACCCCCACATTTGCGGTTTGAATGTGATCACCTCCATAGTACTTGTCATGCACCGACAACTTGTCCAGCACCGACAACTTGTCCAGCTCGCTAGTAATGTGATCCATGGCGCCACAATCCATGTACCAGTTTGTATCTATTCCATAAGAGGAAGAGGAAGTGACGGCTGAGACAGCCTTCTGTGGGGGACCCATGTACCCGACGTCCAGCCTCTTGTTGAGGCAAAGAGCGTGATGTCCTTCTTGGTTGCTAATTTGGCACATTGTCGCCAATGCCATTCGGGTACTAATCACCCGCACACGACACTAGGAGGCAAAGAACCCCTAAATGCTAGCCCATGCTTCGACAACATTCGTGGCGGTGGAGATTTGTTGTTGAACTTTCTTCGACATGTCGATGAGTAGATAGCTCAGGACTTGTTAGTCCATTGTCACCCATGCATTATACTCCTTGTTCAGGACTGGTTCGCCTCCTTGCCTTCTTCTTTCTTGGTAGGTACTTGAACGGTGGTTCTACCGTGGCGCTTGCCCTAGAATGGAGGAGACGGCTTGAGCCTTCCACGTGGGAAAGTTTCCACGGGTTAGCTTTTCACTAGTGAGCAAGAGACCTAGCGCAGTGATCACGACATGCTATGTGGAGGAAGAGGCCATGGCGCTATTCTATTGGGAAAGAGGCTCTGAATACCATCAAGTAATGCCTGGACAAGCACCACAAAATAAACAGGCTTTTGGAGCCATAAAACCCTCGTCCTTGATTTGGCATAGTCTACTAGGACATGCTGCTACACCTGTTGTGCAGCAAATTCTTTACCACCACAAACTTTCCTTTGTTCAAGATGAGAGCAATAAACATGTATGTGACGCTTGCCAACAAGGACACCACCAGCAATAAACTTGTACCTATTTTAGTAATTCACTTGATATATATTCTATTTGTACGTACATGACACCACCATCAATGACCAATATCCATCTTTTTTGTTGATGCAGGAGAGAATGTCTGTTAGGAAGGTGTTGGACGATGGAGATCAAGCATACGAATTTTATAACAACTATGCTAAGGCAAAAGGATTTAGTGTCAAGAAAACTACTATGAGTGGGACATTGGCCACAATAAGAAGACTCTTCGGCATTTTGTTTGCAGATGTGAAGGTTTCCGCGCACCGAATGAGCTTTCGAGGGAGAATAAGTAGCGAAAGCCATGGAATATTACTCGTTTTGGATGCCTTGTTAAACTTGTGATTTCACGGGATCAAAACACGGGGCGGCGGCATGTGAAGGATCTCATCTATGAACACTACCATCCGATGGTGGAGCAAGACCTTGCTTGTCTTCTGAGTTCTCATAGAACTCAGACCTTGAGGTGTTTTTCTCAGTCATGGAAATTCCAGATCCATTGTCCAATCTGATGACTTTTAGTCCTGTACGTATTACAAACAATTATTGGTTCAATCCTAATTCCTAATAGCAGGAATAATTTGGTGCCATGCCCCTTTATTAGAATTTTAATTGATCAGATATTTATTCAAGTCATCAGACTGTGTTTCTGTAGCCTTCAAACTGTGTGACACTCGCTAATTAACCCATCTGATGCATTGTATCTTCCGCAGGGTTAGTCGAAGGCATCCGTTAATCAATTTGAGAGCTCAAAAGAAGATCAAGAGCCTCAAAGATAGTATCGATGCAGTGAAAAGTCTTGTCCACCACCAAAATAGGAAGATGGACAAGACGTCTGACTATTCATGATCTCAAAGCAAAAGTTCACAACATCTAGAAACCATGCCAATATAATGTTACAAATAGAGTCTTTATAAGGTAATCGATTAATAGATAAGGTAAAAATCTACATTATATATATATATATATATATATTAATAAAAGAGGATAATCGATTAATAGATAATAGATAAATTAGAATTATAATAAAAAAACTATATACATATATTAATCAGGTTAGGTGGACTAGTTATTTTCGGTGGCATATCCTATTTTCCTTTCAAACAAACGAAAAGATCATAACTGCATTGCACGTACCGAGTAGATGATGGATTTGAAAGCTCGATAGCCGCTCAATAGTCAAATAACTTGAGTCCGCTTGCATGCGCTGCTCCACACTTTATAATTGAACTGTGTCTCTTATGCTTGTGTCTGATTGTAGTGGCATGGATGCGAAGTGTTAAAAATCTTGATGAGGTTAGACTATATACCCTAACTATCAAGACTCCACGATATTACAATGTCATGAAGATCTGTCTCTTGAACCTACTATATTTAGTAGCGAAAACAAAATATATTTACTAATGGATACTATATTACAATGAGCCCATAAGATATATTTATGCAAGAGAGGCAATAGAGTCTATTTATGAAAGATAACCCGGTGTGGTTTTGGAATATTTTGGAACGTAAACAGACATGTTGCAAGCAATTAAGCTATTTGCACAATATGAGAAAATGATTTATCTACTGGTCTCTACGAGGTCTGATGATATACATATTCTGTTCTTTTACTAAACAAGACTCATTTACTTGTTTGGCCCACTATGAGAACTAAAAAATTCTCATATTGCTAACAACGTAGTACAAATAATTTCAAAGTGAATTTAAAGTCACCTCATGTTAAAGAATAATATATAATATAATAAGGTAAAACTCTAATTTATAAGATATACTAATAAAAGAGAGGATAACATATTGACAGTCGACGGATAAATTATAACTAAGAAAAATTATGTATATAAGTTATTTTCCATGCCATATCAGTTTCATATCTTTTCTCCCGTTTACAGTTTTAAACACGCCAAAAACAATCATAATGCATTGCACGTACCGTGTAGATAGATAGATGTGGGCTCCCGGTGCCGATTCATCGCTCGGCCGAGCCAGCAGCGACCAGGCGGCCGGCTGGTGCCCCGACATCCGTGCAAACCAAAGTGTCGACGGGCTGCCATGCCAGGCTCGGCGTCGAAGGGCAGTAGGTGCGTTTGGAGTCAAGAGCAATTCGACATCCAAACCCTACGGATCCGATCGGCAGGGGAATGAATGCAAAAAAATTAGTAGGCATAGATGTCATCATCTTACGAGTCTGATATAGTGAAAGTATATAAAAAAAAAGAATACAAAGAGAAGATATTATGGTATGAATACTAAGGGATCATCCATCTACTAGGTACGTACAATATTTCGCGACCACAATGGAAATAGTAATTTTGGCAAGCACACTGACTAATTAATTAATTAAGCATGGTAAATGGCGAATTTCTTGACATGGTTTGCCCTGCAACTATGAAACAGTTCGTACTCTAATGGATGATTCAGTTCTTAATTACCTGATCTGGCCGCCCCTGATCCCACGACTGACGGCTCCATTCTTCCTGCTGCAATGCTCATTCATGTTCTTGGCCCTGCTCTGCTCCCCCAGAACTCCATGGATCTTCATGGATGGACTCCATGGAGCGATCTTGATGTCTCCATCCGAATCCGATCCGATCCGATCGCACGCGCAATCGCAATTGCAGCCCCCGCCGCCGCTGCCTCCGTAGCGCAGCGTGACCGTCCGCTGCCCACATAAATAGAGCGGGCAGGGCAGGGGAGGGGAGCCCAGGCGCCAGTCGGCCCAATAGACCGATCGAAAGCCCAGCCAGGGACCATTTCACCACCAAGGCCAGGCCCAACAGGGCCCAGCAACGGCAACCTCTTCTAGTCGCTGCTCCTTGCCTGCTTTGCCAGCGACGAGCGAGCCATGGTGAGGATTCACGCCGGCGAGACATTTCAGCCAGCAGTGGAACGGGAGCGGCTTCAGTCGCGGATACGGATTCGCGCCGCCAGATACGGATCCAGCACGAGCACTGGCGTCCCCAACAATACCAAGGGCTCCAGCGCCGGAGAGGAACAAAGGGCGTCACCGAAGCCGCTGCCGTCGCCGTCGCGGGTTCGGTCGCAGATGCGGATTGAACGGGATGGTGTTCCCCAGGGCCAGGAGAGCACGAGCCCCGTCTCCGATGCGCCGCCAACGCCGGTGCGGGCGACCGTGCGGCGGCGGACGGAGGGGATGGCGTCCCCCAGAACAGCAAGGGCTCCGGCTACTGTGGGCCGGCAACGCCGCCGCCGGGTGTGCGGACGGAGGTAGCCGGCGTTTCCCAGAACAGCAAGGGCTCTGGCTCCTGTGGGCCGGCCATGCCGCCGGCGGCAATGCGGACGGAGGGATCTGGCGTCTCCCAGAAGACCAACGTTTCCGGCTCCTATCCGACGGTAACGCCACCGCCGCGGGTGCGGCCGGACAGGGATGGGGTATTGGAGTTGACGGTGGAGGACACTGACGCCCTCGACTGCAGCGTGTGCTTCCTCCCCCTGAAGCCCCCAATCTTCCAGGTACACGACCGTTACCCATGTGTGCTCTGAATAGATTATAGATACCTGACCAATCAAATGCACTTGTCGATGCAATTGATCGAATCAAGGATTAATCCATGTGTTCATCTGAATAGAAATACTGACTCTGTATTTATTACACTAAAAAAAAAATCTTCTAGCTATGACTTGTAATAATAAGTTATTAGTAACCTAAAAAAGAATTGACCAACCTAGGAGGAACTTTAGTGCCTTTGGTGCTCTGTGCATATATCACCCTCGACAAAATTGAGCTAGGCTTAGTTTGATTACCGGTTAATGAGTATGCTATTATCTCCTCGTAATGTATTTGTTTTGTAGGATTTAATTCCAAAGTTCTTCTTAATCATTGTTTCCAACTTTAAAGTCCTATATATATCATAACTAAAGCAGCATATCTATCACCTCTAAGCCACAATTAAAAGGATCATCAGCAGAATAAAATGTATGATTCTTATGGCAGTAATCTTGTGACAGAGCAAAAAAGGATGACGAGCAACAATCAGGGAAAGAAACAGAACCTAGCCCCGAGATTTACTTTTCTGAGCCTTGTCTTTAGCTTCAAGGCTCAAGGCTTAGGCATGCCCAATGGGGGCACCTAGTAATGTTGGTCTCAGTAAAAGGTTGCAGGCCACATAGACTTGGAGGGCTGGGCTATCAATCTCCACAATGCAGGCCAATGCTCCAACTGTTATCTACTATTCTCAGCTCCAAGAAAAATCGCTTTCCCTGTCCATCTCTTGGTTCCAATGAATGTGTGACCGGGTCTGACTTTATATCTCCAATGCGTGCTTGAGCGATGACTTGCGCTTTGTGTCAGACCAAGCATATGCTACTTCTGCATGATCCTATCAGCCTGTGAAACCACCTATCCAGCTGTACTGGCCGCTTGGTGCCAACTGTGTAAGCTGGATTCCCAGTCCCAGCCACAGCCATGGTGTAGCATTTGGTGGCCTTAGATCACTTTATTCGTCAGTTCACTGGTTTGAGCAGCAGTGCTGGATTGCACCTCAACCTTCTGCCTAGCAATCAACTGACAAAAACTCTCTTTGAAAGGTTAACTGTTTCTTTCTTCTTCCAATAATTCTTTGATAGTTAACTGACTCTTCTGCACTATGTGTCTGTGTGTAGAAACCACTGTCATCGTCGATGTTATGATGTTGCTTGTCCATTCAACTACTAGTCCTAGAACAACCAAAAATATCAAAATTACTTACCTGAATGCCTATGTTACTCTGCAACAATACCCTTACTATCTCTTCTAAGCTTCTGAAATATCCCAGAATCCCTTTCCTCTTCCTCATCTCCATCAGGATCATTGGGTTTTTCTCCACACTGGATATAATTTACTTATGGTAATTCACTACACATACCATTGAAAAAGTTTTAAATTAAATGCATCCCCCTAGCTTAAACTAAGAAATTTTCGGTGGTGCATGAGCTGCTGAAGTCATGCTGCTTATATCATGGGCATATCTTGACAATGGGCTGCAAACACCCTTATCAATTACTCTATAATAATACCTCTAATTCCAAGGCTCAAAGACACAGCTAAGTCATAAATAGATTGATTTATAGAGAATTCTCCACATTTCACTGTGTTAACCTTGCAATGCTTCATATCTGTTAGTTTTCCGTCCTCTGAAGTAATTGCCAAAGAAAAATGAGCCCAGGGTATTACCAGCATTTCTGCTGGTCGTAGCTTGGCATCAAGATAAAATATGGCCACCTCTCACCTCTCAAGCGTAGCATCTGTATCTCAAGCAGTTTTCATCTGCATGTTCATATCTGTTTCAGGACATTTCACGGTCTGGCTTGTATAAAAAAACATTACAGAGACATAAACTTTTTCATAAAACAACTAACCGTCTCCATTACTTGTCTGGTTTTATCTCTGAACATACATGCTTATATATTGCTGTTCCATTCGTGAATGGTTTATCTTTATGCTTATGCTGATTAGATAATGTGCCTGTATGCAGTGCAACAATGGCCATGCTGTGTGTTCGTTGTGCCATGACAAGCTCAGGGCCACTGGCAAGTGCCATGTGTGTGGCGTCACCACTGATGGTAACAGCCGGTGCCACGCCATAGAGCGCTTGGCAGAATCCATCCGCTTCTTGTGCCCGAATGCCGCCTATGGCTGCAGCACTAGGCTGGTGTACCATGACAGGGAGGGCCACTGGCAGAAATGCCCGCATTCGCCTTGCTGCTGCCCAGACAAGGCGTGTGGCTTCATTGGCTCCATGGAGTCGCTATTGGACCACTTTGCCTGTGTCCATGGCTGGCCGTCGTTTACCACTGCCCTGTCCGGCGGCCATTTCAATGTAAGCCTCCAGGACGGGTTCAACTTCCTCCTTGCTGATGACCACGCCTCCAGCAGCCCGGGCATCCTGTTCGTACTGAATGTAGTACGCAGCCCACTTGGCTGTGCAATCTCCATGCTCTGCATCAACACCCGTGCCACCACAAATGGCCAGGGACAGTTCTCAAAGGAACCAATCGAATGTGAGCTAACCTACTCGCGGTATGTGAGCTCCAAGAGCCGCAATACCGGTGATCAGCTGACTGACCATTTCCAAAGATGCAAGTTCAGAGTACCACTGACAGACCTCTCCAATGGGCTGCCTAGCAATGACTGCTTCCAGTTTGTTGTGCCAAACTTCGCTTTGGGGGAGGAAAACAAAGAGAAGGTCCAGGTCCAAGGCCGAATTTTCATCAGCTCAAACAATCTGTGTTAGTCAACTTAGTTAATTTGTGAAACAGCTGTTTGGTGTGCATTAATGCAATTGTGGCATTGCACCTAGTGGGGATTGGGAACTGGCAGTGGCAACGTATTCCAGAGCAGAATGCACAAAAGATGGATCTTCCCAATGGACTGCCCAAGCCTGACGAGTGCTTCTTTTTGTGGTGCCAAACAAGATTGAAGTATGAGGTAAACTTTTGATCAGCTGTAGTTCTTAGTCACTATCACTGTTTGTAATCAGTTAGAACTGGTAAAGCTCTGTTATCACTCACCTGTAGTTGCGTTGCTGACTGCTGTAGTTCTTAGGCCAGTCTCAATGGTGAGTTTCATTGCGTTGTTTCCAAGATTGTCATGCCATATAAAATGAAATGAAACTTGGATGAAACCCCCTACTCTCAATGGAGAGTTTCATCTTCTATGGTTTCATAGGCATTTAATTTCATGACTCAGAGATAGTTGGTATTCGTGCCAAGAGAGTTTCACCAAGATTAAACCTTTCCCTTCTCTCTCCTTAGAGTTTCATGCAAAAAGTAAACTTTTGCTGATGTGGCGTCCTATTTAATGTGCATGAAACACCTATGAAACCCCCATTGAGACTGGCCTTAGTCACTATCACTGTTTGTAATCAGTTAGGACTGGTAAAGCTCTGTTATCACTCACCTGTAGCTCCGTTGCTGACTGCATGTACGCATGCAATCGTTGACAAAGTGTAATGTATTTTGGTTGGTTGTCTAGCAGTTCTGTACATTTGCCTCCCTATCCTTGTATGGCAGCTGCCTATATTGATGAAAAAATGGGCAATGTCCTGGAGCTGAAAAGGTTGCTGCTACCTCACTGAAGTGAAACATGCACTCCTGAAACCCCTGCATACAAGGTAATGGTAATGGACATTTAGTATATTTGATTCAAAGTCATTGGACGAAAGAATATTTTCTTGGTGTCCAATAGATCATTTGGATGGCCTATTCTACAAAACCACAAATTTGAATGTTACAAAGACAAACTTTCCTGTATTCTAAGGGTTGGTGTTTTGTATTTTAGCATAATTAGATGCCCGTGCATTGGTATGGAGCTAACCAAAGGCCAAAGCCATCGACCGCGTCCTGTTCCTCAGCCTATCATCCTAGCTCTCCGCAGAACGGAATAATGGAGTAGCCTGCAGTGGAGAGGACGACGCGGCCAGTGGCCTGGTGGGAATACCTGTGCGGCCACTCACCGGCGCTGTACTGTGCATGATAAGATGGTTGTGTTGGTTGAGATTTGAAGTTTAGTAGGGCTAACAGCCATTAACCACATCCTTGAGCCGACACAAGAAGGCCCCATTCCTGCGCAGTGGAGGCTGGAGAGGACGACGGCACATGGTTGCAGCAGGCATCGACTCACCGGTGCCCCACTCACCGGCGAAGCAGAGCGCATGCGCATGGGCTGCATCAGAGATGCCTCTGCATCAATGCTGCTCGAATCGGCGAGGGTCAGCTCAACGCCCAGCCAGCACACGCCTCCAACTTGACGCTTTGCCATTGCCACCACCACAGTAGCATGCTACTACGAATCCACTGCGCTCAGATCTGAACAAAGCAACAGAAGAAGCATGAGCGTGATTACAGGGGCGCTGGGAAGCCTCGCCCACAAGCTTCTGAAGCTGCTCCGTGACGAGTACAAGCTCCAGAAGGGCGTTAAGAAGCAAGTGCAGTGGCTGCACAGGGAGCTGGAGAGCATCCACGCCTTGCTCTGCAAGGTCTCCGATGTGCCATGGGACCGGCTCGGCGAGCAGGTGAAGGGTTGGGCGCCGAGGTCAGGGGAGGCATCTTACGATATGGAGGATGTCCTCGACACTTTCCTTGTGAGCGTCCATGGTGGCGAGCCTGCTGACCCGGGCAGGCTCATGCGTGCCATGAAGAAGATGGGCAAGGTTATTGCTGGTGCCATCAAGGATATCCAGAAGCATCTAGAGGAGGTAGCTCAAAGATATCAGAAATACAGACTCGATGAGATGATTATGTCCAAGCCAATTACAGCAGCATCCACTATTGATCCTCGCCTTTACTGCTATGTACAAAGAGGTGAACCAACTTATTGGCGTTGACAAGTCAAGGGACGAGCTCATATCTATGCTGAATCTATCCCAATCAGCTGATGATGCGCCTGACAAGAACATTATCAAGAAGGTTTCTATTGTTGGAGTTGGGGATTGGGCAAAACCACTCTTGCCAAAGCCGTGGATGACAAGCTTAAGTCGCAATCACGATTGTGGGGCTTTTTGTTTCAATTGGTCGGGATCATGATTTGGTAAAAGTTTTCAAGGACATCCTCTTTGATCTTGACAAAAAGGTATGAGAACATTCATAACACTGGAAGAGGTGTTGATCTCCTCGTTCGTGAAATCCGAGAATTCCTAGAGGACAAGAGGTACGCATCAGCCATCCAATTGTAATTAGCGAGTGCCTCTTGAGATAATGTGGCTGCACAATTAGTTGATACGGTTTCCTCAAAAACAATTAGTTGATACAACTAATTTGCACTATTGTTGTAGGTTATACTAAAAATATCATCTCCACATCATCTGTTAGAAAAATGTGCCATGACTTCTTAAGATTGATTTCTTCCACTCCACACATATAAGCAAAATGCATAATTTTGTGGTATCCGACATAAAAGCTCTTAGCTCCTGTTAGAAAAAATGCATAGTTTCATAATGTAATTAACACCTTAAACATTTCCAATTATAATCAAACTTAGTTTTTTTATATATATTTTTCCTCTAAAATATAAACTTTCAAATTATTGAAAAAAATAAGGACCCTAAAAATATAGTATAACAGTGAACAATAATCCCATAAGACGATAACTTTGTATTGCATATGCATAAATGTTCATGTATATTTTAGGAAGAAGAAAAGTTATAGGGTCACCTTTTGTTGCAACATGCACTCAGATGTGTAACTTCTATATACAACTTGACCTTTAAATATGTAGTTTTTTTCATTAAAAAACTAGTATCTAAAAGGTTTTAAGGTTTCCAATTTTCATACATATGCCCCCAAGTTGTAGGTTACGTCTTTAGTTTACTCTTCTATAATAATTACTTCAACAAAATTCCTAGTCAGAAAGATTTTGAAACATCAATGCACAGTATATTTTTGCTGACATAATAGTCATGAGTTTGATATGTAATGGCAACTACTTTTATTGTTACAAAATCTTCAATTCGATCTGTAGAAGCTCCAAACATTATTACTAACAAATAGTTCATGTGGATAGGTATTTCCTTGTTGTTGATGATATTTGGGAGGTACAGACATGGAAAAGAATCAAACTTGTACTTGTAGAGAATAATTCGAAGTAAATTAATCACAACTACTCGTAAGTTTGATGTTGCTGAAGAAGCTGGTGAGGTTTACAAGCTAAAACCACTTTCCAAGAAGGACTCAATGAAATTATTCTATATAAGGATATTTGGTGAGGACCCAAAGTACCTTGATAACCAACCAGATGACATTGCCAATAGAATTCTAATGAAATGTGGTGGCATACCATTAGCAATCATCACAATGACTAGTTTGTTGGTTGGTAAACCAAAGAATGAATGGTCTGAGGTCTACAGCTCTATTGGTTTTGGATCTAAAGCCAATACGGAAGTTGAAGATACTATGAAAATAATATCATTTAGCTACTATGATCTGCCTCCGCATTTGAGGGCATGCTTACTATATCTAAGTACATATCCAGAAGATTATTTCATCGAAAAGGATTCTTTGATATGGAAGTGGATAGCTGAAGGATTTATCAATGGGAAACAAGATAGAAATTATTTGAGCTTGGAGAAATATACTTCAATGATCTCATTAATAGAAGCTTGATCCAGGTAGAGGAGACATGGGACAACATAGTGTCAGGTTGTCGTGTTCATGATATGGTTCTTGATCTAGTACGTAAGCTTTCATGTGAAGAAAACTTTGTTGCCATATTATGTGACAATGTTGAAGGAACACTTGCACCAAGCAATGTCCGTCGGTTAGCCCACCAAAACAGAATAGCCAAGCACATTAATTCTGAAGCAATGGTTACGGGAATGCCACAAGTGAGGTCATATACTGCATTCAAATGCTTTATTGATAGCCGGGACCAGTTTTTGAGATTTAAACTTTTGCGGCGTGCTGGATGTAGTAGGCTGCAACTTTAAGGAAGGTTGTCACCTTGAGTATCTTGGTGATTTACTTCACTTGAGGTATCTTGGGATAAGAAGATGTCGAGGCAATGTTCCTGAACTCCCAAAACAAATAGGGAATCTCAAGTTACTGCAAGCACTTGACGTTTATGGACCAGTGTTGCCAGCAAGCATTGTGCAGCTAACAGAGCTTGTCCGGCTAGGTGCTGATAACAAGGTACCAGATGAGATTGGGAAGCTAGTTTTCCTAGAGGAGCTAATAATACTAAATCATGGTAGTGGTATGACCAAGAGATTTTTGAAGGAGATAGGCAGCCTGCGAGAATTGAGGGTGCTCAAATTCCCACTACTCTTGGGATGATGGACGAGAGCATGTAGATAGTTTTTGTGGAGTCTCTAAGAAATCTGCAGAAGATCCAATATATAGTTGTGCACGGTTCAGCTTGGCACGTGGATATAGCCATATGGGAAGCAGCAGGTTTTGTGCTCCCACGATCTCTCCGTTATATGGATTGTTCTGTTATTCAGTTGTCTAAATTGCCATCATGCATTAATCCCACTCGTCTTCCCAGTCTGTCCCACTTGGAGCTACGGGTGACTACTATGGATGAGGAGGATCTGAAAGTCCTTGCTAGGTTGCCAGCGCTATGTTATCTCAGCCTGGGAACACAGTCCACGGTAACAGCAAGTAATATTAACGCTAATAATGGCTGCTTCTTCCAGAAGTTGAGGCTCTTGGAGACCAATGCCATGGTCCTGTTTGAGCAACCCAACAAGGAGGACGCTTCCGTTTCATTGCATATGTGGAATGCCAAATCTTGAAGTGATACTAAACACATGCTATTCCATATGTGGAATACTCAGTATTAGGGAAAAAAAAAAAAAGTGATACTACTGGAACCATGCGTAGAAGGTTGAAATGTAATTTAATTATGTTACAATTAGCATGAAAATATGGAATAGCATGTATTCCCAACAACCTCTAGAAAAAGCACTGACTACAGAAAAATTATACCCCCTCTGGCGTAATGCCAAATCTTGAAGTGCTATATTTTCTTGTCCCTTTGAGGTCTCTAAAAGACAACAACCGTGATTGTGGGAATATTGGCTTGGAGTACCTGCCTGCGCTTCAGGAACTCAGAGGGTGGATCGATTGTCGTGGTGTGCCTGCTACGGAGAGCCATGCTGCGTTGGCTGCACTGAGAAACGAATGCAACGTCCATCCCAACCATCCCACGCTTGATATGAATAAATAAAATTAATCAGGTACGATGAGAATTTTGTAGTTCAGATCAAGTTAATATCTGTTTATTTGTTTGTCTTGTTGCAATTCTTCCTCCTTTTTGGCATATTTATATATATATACAGGACTTACATGTCTCTACTCAATTAATTATTAGCTTAATCTGAATTTAAGCGGGGAAGCAATAATTTGTTCTGTCTTAGCTGATGCTGTCATTGTTGCTGCTCGTGCAGTTGTGCATGTCAGGCATTCTAGTGCTTCTGATTTTTTTTGACTTCTGATTTTCATAATCTGTTAACCTAATTTCCATCAAACAAATAACATTAGCAATGATCATTCTACCAAACGTATTTTAGCAGATACTGATTTTCAGTTGAATTCGTTACACATCGGGCATAGGTATAGTGTTGGCACCAAGTCTGTTTCATCAGGCCACCAGTCGAGACTCTGTTTACCGGTATCCTAACTTGATATATGTACTTTGCTGCATCCATGGTTGGTTCCTTCGTTTGATTTGTACATAAGTCATCTGTGACAGATCCTTTTATGATTCTTCACTAGCAAATAAGACCTTTGGTCATCTGATAATATATGGGTGTAAGCGTATATAATATCCGCACAACATTTGGTAGAACTATTGATGATTTTTTCTTCCTCTTGCAGATTGGTTTTAATTTTGTGGTCCAAGTTTCTGCATGAACCGTGCCGCAGCTCAAATTGCGGCGAGACTACATCAGACCATCACTGCAAGTTCACTTTCGACCGTGAGCGGACTGTATCGGCACTTATGTTCAACCGAGCTATTTTCTATTCGAATATCTTTGTAGCAAAGTTTCAATTAGTACTACTCTGCTGCTATACCTGCAATATTTTTTCTTCTTCTTGCTGAACTCCGCCGCGGAAACCTCGACGCACTCCCTCGTCCCCATTGCGCCGCCGCCTTCTGCCGGCCGGGAGAAGCCCCGTTCCCCTTCCGACGCCGTCCACCCTCCGCTCAGTCGCTTGAAGAATAGAAGGATGAAAAACGGAATTTCGTTTCACTCATAGGGTCACTTAGGTAAAACTGCTAGAGAGAAGTTTTGAGATCAAGGCTTAGTAGATTTTAGAATAACCTAGGGGTCCCGATACAAAGTGTTTCTCCTTTCTTGCTCGTCCCTTCTCGCCGTCTCGGGAACATCGTCCCAAATTAACTTGGATCACGATCCATATTAATTTGGGACGTGTTGAAGCTGTATACTCGTCGTTCCAAACAATATTCAAAATCGGCGTATCACGTTCCTCGTTCCCGTTCCTCGACCGGGAATGCGGTGACTAGGATGCCGCCTATGGCTGCATCACTAGGCTGGTGTACCATGACAGGGAGGGCCACTGGCAGAAATGCCCGCATCCGCCTTGTTGCTGCCCATTGGCTCCATGGAGTCGCTATTTTCAATGTAAGCCTCCGGACGGTTCAACTTCCTCCGTGCTGATGACCACACCTCCTGTTCGTACTGAATGTCGTACGCAGCCCACTTGGCCGTGCAATCTCCATGCTTTGCATCAACACCCGTGCCACCACAAATGGCCAGGGACAGTTCTCAAAGGAACCAATCGAATGCGAGCTAACCTACTCGCGGTATGTGAGCTCCAAGAGCCGCAATACCGGTGATCAGCTGACTGACCATTTCCAAAGATGCAAGTTCAGAGTACCACTGACAGACCTCTCCAATTATATATGGCCATGCAGCCCGAAGCCCGTCGTCGGCCCGCCCGTGGGTCCGACGTTTTGGCCCGGCCCAAGCACGGCACAACCGGTGTCCATCGGGCCGGGCCAGCACGGCCCGAGGCACAAGGCCGTGCACGGGTCGTCACCTTGGCCCGTGGCACGGCATTGGCACGGCCCGATAAATAGAATTGGCCCGATGCGGCACGGTGATGTAAAGCCCAGCAAGGAAACAGCCAACGGGCCACCTCACCTCCCAGTCAATTTCTAGCTAACCCTATCCCATTCCTTTCCCCACCCCTCCCGACGCGCCGCCTCCGCCCTCTCGCGCGGTCGCGCCCGGCTCTCGCTTCCTCCCGCCACTCCATCTCCAACGCCGGTCGCGTCCCGCTCCTTCCCCGGCCATGCCACCTCCCTCCCCGAGTCCCGGCCGCGCCGCCTCCTCCCCATTCCCTCATCTCCACGCGCGGCCTTGGGGCGGCTTCGGCGGCGAGAATGCCGCCGGATGTACAACGGCTCGTCGATGGCTAGCGCACCGACGCCGTCTCCATGCCTCCGGGTGGAACGGCGCGCGCGGCACTCCAAGCCTCCGGCCGCGCGGCGCTCCCGCCTCCGGCTCGGGCGGGCGGTGCTCTCGCCTCCAGCTCGGGCTCCTCGGCACGACGGTGCGGTGGCATGGCGTGCTATCGGGCCGGCCCGATGGCCCCAACAGGCCGTGCACGGGCCGTAGGCCAGGCACGGCCCGCCGGCATGGCCCGACAGGGCATGACGGCCCGAGGCCGTGCTGGCCCGGCACGGCCCGATGGACATATATATCTCCAATGGGCTGCCTGGCAACGACCGCTTCCAGTTTGTTGTGCCATACTTCGCTTTGGGAGAGGGGAACAAGGAGAAGGTCCAGGTCCAAGGCCGAGTTGTAGTAGTCCAATAGATCCAAGACTTTCCAATTTTCTATTAGCTCGGGCTAAAATATTCATACAAGCTTCATATATGTGTCTTTGTGTTATTTTTAGACAATTTCCTACATACCCCTCGATACTTAATGGTGCTAACCAGAGAGTTAAGAAAAAGGCATCAGAGGGGACAAAAATTCACTAAAAACAAATTTCCCTGTGGGTGTGAAACTGACAAGGGAAATACAAGAAACCAAAATTTCCATGTCGATAGGACCAAGTGCGTGTGAACAGAGAGATGCGCCGTGGCTGAGAGATGAGAGGAGAGGAATGGAGTGGGTTTGAGAGGCGCCGCTTATATGCGTCCACTCGCACATGCCCTCCGCTTTTGGGCCAGCCGAAAGGCCGGCAGGACCAGGCCCAGGTTAGAGCATCTCCAAGAGTTTGCCCAAATTTACTTTGGCAAATCTTATTATTTGGTAAGTTGTAAAAGTATTTGGCAAGTTAAAAGTCTGTCTATCTCCAACAGTTTGCTATAATTCACTCCTCAAAATAGAATTATATTTTGCAAAGTGAACACAAAACATTTTATAAATTAATCAAACCCATATATGTAAATCTATGTGTCTTGTATTTATGCAAAGTGAACACGTAAAAAAGTTTCAATTTACATATCCGTCCTTCCACCTCTAGATCGATGGAGGCCGGTGACGGACTTGCACCGCGATCGCGGCTGGATGGCGCGCCGCCTCGGCTGCTCACACATCGCGAAGCGGCGGCACCGCTGCTGTTCGCCCGTGTGCGTGCCAGCATGGCTGCGCCGCCGCTTCTTTGCGACACGCCGCGCCGCGACAGCCCTTGATCGCGGCAGCGCCGCCCGCTCACCAGGCGCTAGCGACGCGGCCACACCGCTCTTCCGCCGTCGTCCGCTCCCGGACGGAGGAGTCGTCCCTCCGAGAAAGCGGACCGCATCGTAAACACCGATGGCAAGCTGGATACGCGCGTATATTTACGCGCAGATGAGTTGTTTTTCCCAAGTCGCTAAATTTTACCAAGTGATTTGGCAAACTGTTAGAGATGAGTTTTTGTCGTTTTTGTAAAAATTGAAGGATGGTAATCTGATATAACAAACTGTTGGAGATGCTCTTAGCTTTGTATTTCGTTCTTACCATTTAACTAAATGTTTTTTTTTTTTGAATTGGCTTGTAGTCCAATGCTAGGGCGGTCCAATAGGACGCTACCCACCGGGGTTCAAATCGGTGCTCGCACCTTTTGCTGAGATTTTCTCGGGATTTACCGGCGTTATGCATTCAGGTGGCCATTCGGAGGTGCTCATAGTGGTAGGGTTTGCGTATGTGTATTCATAGGGATGAGTGTGCGTGTGTGTTGTGAGTGTCTACGTTGTACTGTGTCCTTCTTAAAAAAAAACTAAATGTTTTTTTTCCTATCAGTATCATATTAACACATACGGAGTATAAGCAAATGGGAAAAGGGAACATATCAAGTACAACCATACAAACTTTTAATCTAGGCCACAGGAATTCAAGGAGCATGAGGTGATAACCACTAGGGAAGCGGGAGGAGGATTTACAAAATATGATTAGAGCAGGAATTAATTATAAAATTACCTAACTCTTGGATTAACATTCTATGGTCTAGATTAGAAGTTTGCATGGTTGTACGGAGAGTTGGTTTACTTGCCATAGGAAAATAAGACATTGTAGGTTGCACAGAAACCGATAGAAAGATTAATTTACCATGTCGATATCCGAGTTCCTCTATTGGTATTCGGTCCCCGACAGCTTGTCGGTTGGTGTTAAACCGACAGGAACATTTTTGTTTCTAAGTATTGATTTTAATGGAGTCCCCACAAAGAAAAAAACAATTATTTCGGGGAGCGACCATTTTTTTTCTAGTAATACACATTTAGTGATGCACGCCATTACAAGGGCGGTGCGCTACAGCCTACTACAGGGTTTATTACTACCTTCATTTAGTGTAATGGTTTGACATGCGACAATGCAAAGGGTTCTCTTTTATCGGTCACAAATGATATCAAACCATACATCCCATATATAGAAACTCCAACAGTTTGGCATTTGGATTTGACATATTTATTTTTTACCAAACACTCTTAAATATCGTCTCCAACGGTTTGGCATTTGGCTTGGCAAATTTTGCCAAGTAGCCAATTCCCCAGGACAGCGGAGACAGTAGCGATGATACCATGGCGTTCGAGAAGGCTGGCCTGGGCACAGGAAGAAGGTCGGCGCGACGACCTCCCTGGTAGCGGAGCAAGAGATCGCGAGAGTAGACCGTTGGAGTTGTAATTTATCCTCGCGAGAGGGCTCATTTGCAAAGCCTTGGATGGCATCGATCGAGAGTCCCAATCCCCGGCACCCGTGGAACCAACCCACGCAGGGGCGAACTCCCTTGACGGGTCTAAAGAGCCCGTTTAGTTCACGAAAAGTGAACGCAAAAAAGTGCTTCAAAGATTTGCCACATCGAATCTCTTAACACATGGATGAAGCATTAAATATAGATACAAAACTAATTACACAGTTTGGTTGGAAATTGTAAGACGAATCTTCTGAACCTAGTTAGTCCATGGTGGGACAATTATTACCAAATACAAACGAAAAGTGCTACAGTAGCCGAATCCAAAATATTTCACCAACTAAACAGCCCCAAAGTTGCATTTCGCAGGTTGCGAACCCAAAATATTTCACCAACTAAACAGCCCCAAAGTTGCATTTGGCAGGTCACGAGTCGTCATGGATCACCGTCCAAACCTGTCTTTCCATGTGTCAAGAAAAATCGTCAGCTAAGACGTGGAACCAATCTCCCGTGCTCACTGCATGACCCTCGCCCTCTCATCGTTGCCGCTAGCACAGGGCGCTTTTTTGCTTGGCGTGTCACAGTCTCATGGGAGCTGCAGTGCCACCATGTATAGGTAGGGTAGGGGTTTGGGGATTTCCTTGACCTGTGTGGTTGTGTGAGGTCTTCTTCTTATCACAATGCCCGAGGCGTGTTTAAGCTAGGGCGTGTCACAAGTCTCATGGGAGCTGCAGTGCCACCGTGTATAGGTGGGGTAGGGGTTTGGGGATTTTCTCGACTTGTGTGGCTATGTGAGGTCTTCTTATCACAATGCCTGGGGTTGCCTTTACTCCGCATGTCGAGTTTTGTTTTTCAAATCTAGGATGACTTTTCAACGTTCTCCTACGCGACAAGCATGTATGGTACTGGCGTACTCTCTGTCCCGTTAAGATTATCGTTTTGGACACCGTGCCATTTTATTTCACCATTCGTCTTATTTAAAAAATTATATAAGTATTTTTTATTTTCTATAACTTGTTTTATAATTAGAGATACTTTAATTATAATTTTTTAAATTATGTTTTGATAAAATAATTTGAATAAAATGAATGGTAACACGACACTCAAAAGTCAATAACAACAATCTCGATAGGAACCGACGGAGTACTGTACTAGTCAATCAATGGATGTAATATCGGCATGTCACGTCTCCCCATCTTTTCGCCCGACTCGAGAGGGAACTCCGGTGCCACCCCTAATTCCCTGGAAGCTGACTAGCTAGTGCACCGTTGAACCATCATCGAAGTACCGAACTTAACGGGTCTTGCTCGAAATCAGTGGGCCCCCCATTGGGTGTCAGCTGGAGCAGCGTCATCTAGACGCTGGTTGGAAAAATGGGTATAGCTTTAGCTTATAGTTCAGCGCATGCGACGACTCTCTCTATATATGAAGTCAAAACGATCGACTTACAATTTTTGGATAGAATAGATCGAGAGAGCGAGTAATATATCTCCCGGCCTTTAGCTTCATTCCGGCATAATATAATACATAAATTATAAATATTATTTATTTATTTATTTTGCACCGGGTGCAAGTCGCGTAGTACCAGCTGCTAGCATTTTTTTTTTTTTAGCTATGACGATGAGGTGTGTGGTGAGCAGGAACTTCGTCGTCTTCACGGCTCCGCCGCGTCGTCCTCCACTTCGTCCTCGCCGACGGCGACACGTACGAGGCGCTGACGCACTGACAGCTTCCCACCTTTGTGCTCATCCTCTACGTGTGTCCCGTAGAACCTCCGCGCGGACAGGGAGTGCATGGAGGCCCGGCGATAGGCATGCCCATCAACATCAACGACGAGTCAAGGACATCTCCATCTCGACAGAGAACGCATGAGGACTTGCCGAATAAAGCTCAGCTCACACGACTATCCACAGGTGCTCGATCGTGAGTCGTGCGGACGCCGCCATCCCAACGGGGTCGCATGTGGGGCCTAGCCTGAGGGAATCGCGTGTGGAGGGCCCAGAGATGAGGAGAGATCGAGACAAATGCGAGCCACAGCGACAGGTAGCGACGGTGTTAGACTGATACATGAAGGAGTTAAGTCTATCTTCTCTACAACATGAAAAGAGAAAAAAAGGAAGACTTTCTTTTTGGTGCGACAATCGTTGGTTTGTCCGCCTGCCTCCCTTCATGCGATCCTCCACTGTACACGTAATAAAGAAAAGGAAAGAAAAAAGGAAACAAAATTCCCTTGCACACCCCACGCAATAAAGAAAAGGAAAGGAAAAAAAACCAAAGTTCCTTCCACCATACACGCAACAAAGAAAGGAAAGAAAAAAAGGAAACAAAAATCCCCTAGACTCCTCACGCAATAAAGAAAAGGAAAGAAAAAATAAATAAAAAAATCTCCTCCACTCGGAAGACGCAATAAAGAAAAGGGAAACATCGTAAAAAAAAAAAAGAACCTGACAAAAAACCCTTCCACCATTCATGCCGTCACACACCTGCGATCGCAACAATTAGGAAAGAGGAAATCACGCTCAACAATTATTAAAGAGGAAATCACGCAGATTCCTTGGAAATCAATTTCCAATTTCCCTTTCGTCCGGTCACCGTGTCCACATCCTCCAACCTCGCTCTTCGTATTTGCATGCTCCCGGCTCCCTTGCGTTTCTGGACGAGAGATTGTCGTCGTCCTCGCCCTCGTGGGACGCCACGCCATCGTCAACCTGCTCTGTCGCCCTCGTCGTCTTGCTACGCCGATCGCCGTCGTCCATGCCCTCGTGCTATATAGCTCGCTGTCTATCTGTTCCGTCGTCCTCGCCGTCGTGCTAGGCTGTGCCACCGTCCTTGCCTCGCTGGGGCTGCACCGCTGCTGGCTACTGGAAGATCGAGGACGCAGTGGATTGTTCCTCTTGTTCGGGGAGATCGGCGACCACAAGGTACGAAGTTGGGCGGCCGACGTCGCTGGAGTGGCCACTGGCAAGACGTACATAGTGTCCCCTTGAAGCAGGACGATCTCGAACACGCGAAGTGAAGCCGGGAAGGGCTGCCGACGTCATTGAAGCACCACGTCCCAGGCACCAGGTACATAGTGTCATGCACCTTGTGCGCCATGGCTGGTTCCGAGCCATCTTTAATTGTTGATTAAAACTGATTTAGGCTCCTACGTTTTCCCCTTTACAAACTATTCTTGGTCTAACTTGATGAAAATGGCTCATTAGTATATACTCAGAAGAATGCCCCATTTAATTTTGGCCCCTTTGCTTTGTTCGTCCCTGTGTGCCATGATGAGAACATATCTATAGCATCTTTCATTTGTTCTTTGCAATGGGTTGTACATGCATACTAAGCAGAGATTCATGTGTGCGACATGCTTTGGAATTATCCCTTGTGCTTTGGATTCAGCTAGGACTAACAGTTGCAGGGTTTGGTTTAGTAAACAAATGATGTAGTGAGAGATAAAAGAAGAAGGAGCACATGCATGATTCTAAACATACAGATCCATTGACACTTCCAAAGTTAGCATATCTATTCTAAACTTTTCTATAAAATCCACTCCATTTAAGTTTATTATTTATTTAGATAAACAAGCATGCACGCACTATCCTTTTGTTTTTGTGTGTGGCTCTGCCTAGGAAGGACATTTTGATCTGTGCCAACCAGCACAGCTCCACATAGTGCAGCAATAGAAGGGATGAGGGCTTGGTTTCTATGATTGAGCACAACAAACATTTCAAAATCATTTTGTTATTTTATAATAGTACTGTGTATCTACAATGTCTCATTGAAAGCAAAAGAAACTTTTCTCAATGGAATGCAACAATGGTCTTTGAGAGTTTTGAATGGAACGAAACCTTTAACAGTGCCATAAATAAGTTTAGTTGTTTCTACTGTGGGGATAAGGGCCAATAGACATTTACTGATCTTTGAGAGATTTGTTATTCATAATACAATTCAGTCAAGTGCTCCCTGTCAATCAACTGTTCTTTAACTCAGTAATTTGATTGCTTGAATTTGGCCTGAACTGATGTAGCCTTGTAAACCCACAGATGCTCTTTGTTGCAGTCTACAACCACTATAAACATATATACCACCAATCTTTACGAAGGGGCCAGTTTCACTTTGCTATGTCGATTTGTATTTTCTGTAAAAAAATGGGTGATATTAATTCCAACATCGTTGATGGTCTGCAACAGATTCGGGTAAGTTTGATGGTAAACCTGATGACGACTACAATTTCGAACAAGAGACAAGAATTGTGCTGGTAATGGGATTTTAGCTATTTTATAATATTAGCCTCGGTATGTAGTTCCAGCAGCCCTTTTCTTCTCACATGCTTGCTAAATTGAGTGCTTCAGATATTGTATTTGTTACTATATATGCTACCTATTTGGGATCCCTGAATTTTCTGCGAGTTCATGTGTATTAGTCTTTATTGTATAATGAACTCTAAGCTATATGTGGTTAAGAGCGTTACTAATGTCTGCTTAGTAATGAGGTATTTCAGACTGTAAACTTCCCTCTTGCTCTAAACTTCAATCAATCTGATATGATATCTGTGGCAGGAGGATTCATATATAGTTCTAAGCATGTAAACTTCCCTCTATCTCTATCTTAGAATGCATCATAGTCTGACAAATTTTACATGTATTGTCACTCACTTTTGCAAACTCTCCACATGTTAGATTTCAAGAAAAAATGATATTGTGTCCAATGGTCCTGAAGATTTGCAACATTACAATTTGATTGTTCTGTCTTACGAAGTTTTCATGAAAAAATTCGTAAAATCCTGAAGATTGATTGAACCCTCTTGAAGCTCAATGGCTTACCTCCACACGTCTTGAAGCTCAAGCTTCGGGTGTCCTGTCGTCTTGCTTCGAATATTGATCCTGCCAATGGGCTGTGCAATGGTACAAGGCTGCTGGTGCAGGGCTTTTCAAGAAATACAATTGATGCGGAAATCGTGGTGGGGTAGCATGCTGGGAAGCGGGTTTTCCTTCCTCGAATACCCTTGTGCCCATCTGATGAGTTGTTCTCATTTGAGTTTAAGAGGAAGCAGTTTCCTATCAGGCTGAGCTTCGCCATGACGGTCAACAAGTCAAAGGGCCAAACTATCCCGAACGTGGGTGTGTATCTACCCGCACTGGTGTTCTCTCCGCGATCGGTTGTATGTTGCAATGTCTAGATCCACGTCGAGCGAATATCAAGATTTTTAAGCCCTTCACGATGCGACGCATAGAGAAGGTCAAAAAGATGGAGAAGAAAAAAAATCTAGAAAGAATGGCGTTGAAAATATAAAAAGAATGCACCCAAAGAAAAAGTTAAGATAAAAAGACCCCAGCAATTGATAGAATTTTCACGAAGAATATTGTATGGAAGAAGGTTCTAATGCAATAGGCTAGATAATAGAAGATTACTAACACATACAATGTATTTTTAATTTAATTTATATTGTACAAATATTATTTAATAACACCATATTTGTTGATATTTCTAGGTACTTCTAAATGGTTTATCGAGTCTACATGGAGGTGTTATATCTCATGTGTACAGAATGGTATAAAGATGCGTCGGAACTTACTCATGGATTTATTGGCTCACAAAATAAATAGGTCTCGAAGATTTGTTCTAGCCGATTAAAACATTATCTTAGGCGAATCACGAAAAACCCATAAAATAGAGTTTACAAACCTGCGATATCCATGATTGACACATTGGATTAAATGTCAATTTAATATCATCTTTATCATGTGATCCATATTTTTTATATAAAATTTTGTTATCCCGTAGCAACGCACGGGCATTTAACTAGTCTAATTATATTTGCATTAGCTTATCTTAACTATGTATTAAGCCCATCCAAAGGATGTTTAGGGAGTTACCTTGGCAGCCAAGTTGTTTATCTTTATGCTTTAGCATCTTTTAGAATATGCTCTAGTGAGCTTATATCCCAAGTTGAACTTTGCTATATAATGCAATAAGGCCTAGAGGCCAAGTGTGTCATTGGTAACCAAATCCTTTTTTCTAATTCCAACAATTGGTATCAAAACCTGGTTATCGTAACACCCACTTACCACATCAAGCCCCAACCTTTCTTCCTCGATGCCGTCCACTTCAGCCGAAAGACGCCGAGCGCGAGCGCCGCCCAGCAAGGCGATCCCAGACGCCGATCCGGAAGCGCTGGCGAGGGGCTGAAACTGACCCGTACAACCACCGTGCGGCTTCGGGCTATAGAGGCGGCCGCCAACGCGGGCGACCAGCAAAGGACACCGCCGCCGCCGCGGAAGCCGCGACCAAGACAAGCCACGCTGGCGTCGCCGAGATCGCGGTGGAGCGGGGAGGAGGTGGAGGAGGTGGAGCCGGTGGTGGTGGCGGCGGCGGTGATGAGACTAGAGCCTGCCACCGCGCCACTTGCGTGGCCCGGGCGGCGTCGTGCCTCCATCGCGGTCGCGCAGGAGAGGCCGCCATGAGTCGCCATACGCCCCGGGTCATCTACCGCGACCGGCGCCAGACCACGTGGGTCGATGCTCGACAAGACCAACTACCACGCCGGGTCCTAGACGATGATGTTGAAGATGCAGGCGCGAGATCTTTGGGATGCCGTTGAGGGAGAGCCGGTGTCGCACCACGACGATCGACCGGTGCACGAGGTCATCATCATCGCGAGCCCAAGGAGATGGGCATCCCGCCATCGACAAGTCCACGGTGAAGGAGGCGTGGGACGCCATCGCCACGACGACGCATCGGCGTGGGCGGTGTCCGCCGGCGGCGTTGGTGAGGCCTTGTCGTGAGTGGGAAAACATGAGCTTTTAAGCCCCGTGAGCAATTGGAGGACTTTGCAGATCGCCTTTCTACTTCCCGACGCAAAAAGTGGTCGACTCCTTGCGAACACACTTGAGGCTAGGTGGTTGCAGCCTCTACGGAATCGACATGCCACCAATTTGACCCAATGAATTGACATGGAGAGAGCGTTTATAAGTAACTACGAGTGGAACATGCCGGGTGTTGCTAGACAGTTCCAAGAGGCTGACTCGAGAGAGTCAAAATCGTGCACAAACTGATAAACTATATCAAACCCATTAAATGCATATAAACAGGCATGCGCATCAAAATAGCCGACTTGGGTAAGTCATGGGATATGTATATATAGGCAAACACGACAAAATCCCCTACTATAGCCGATTAAATGTGTCTGTTTCATCGGCTATCACAGCTTATCATATGAATGGCGAAAACATTCTAAGATTGAAACATATATGAGGAATATCCGAACAATCTCGCCTTTGATATAGAAAAACAATGCATTCACATGAATCTAATTTAAACGGAAAATAAACAGAGATTCGTCGAGACTGTGGTCTAGAAGGGCGGCGGTCTCAACTAGCCTTTTTCGCTAAACACGTCAAATCTATGTTCACCTGGTCTAACGGATAGCGCACTTCAGTGAACTCAAAACATAAAGCTAGATTATCTGATATCTAAAACAGATCTATAAGCATGCAAAGCTCATGTATACCTGAAAATAGCTAAAGGTAGGACTCACGCACAAGTTGTTCGATGCCTAGCCATTGGGAATCCTCGGATCTACCGTAACCGACTGCCGAACATACATGGCTACGCTAAACCTCTCAAAAGCGCATCCAAGCTATGACAGATCCCCATGCGTGCGTAACGTGAAGAGTTTACCAATATCGGCTTGGTTAGCCGAATTGGGGTCCACGTTGTTTGAACAAACACATCTACACATAACTAGACCTTACATGGCTAAACAGACCGGGTTTCCGGCGGTCATCTATTAACCGTCCACCCTAACCATGCATAGTTGAATCGAAACCCCCAACACGTAGACGAACTAGATTGATAGACTATGGAAAATAAGAACGTGAAAACGACCATCAATGGTAAAAGTAAGCAAATCATGCATAAAGACGATCGTAAACAAGATAGATCTAAGGCCAAAGCACATATCAATCGATCGAGGCGAAGTGTGTTCATATATAAAACATAATCAGTAATGAGCATGAACAAGCATGGGTAACTTAATGAATCTACTAGATTAACCAGGTCTAGTAGAGCTGATAACTCATTGCTAAGGCATCATGACCGACAATTCAAGGCCATCGACCCTAACAATGCTACTTCGCCATCGATTGCTAGGCAAGATATAACGAAGGTTGTCAGAACTTACGAGCGACGTGGAGCAGATCATGAGAAGCTGCAGAAGAACTTGACGACTCGACTTGGACTCGATAAGGTGGTCGGGGTCCGGTTGGTTTGTTTGATTGATTGTTGGTTGTTTTCTACAATAGTCGGGGCTTACATATTTATAGCCCGGGGCCTAAAACATGAGTCCTAGTAGAATACGACTCCAAATGACGATAAACTAAAAACCCTAACTCATGATAACTTGGCCTCCAATCTTTCCTTTCTGTTTGGAGTCTGATCTGTCACCCCGCCGCGTCATCATGGCCTCCTAGATCCACGTCTTGCTTTCTGGCTCCATGTCATCGCACCAATCCTCCCTTAACCCATTTAGTCAGACCCTGATGACGTCACTTTAGCCGGCGCCTTCGCCTCTCTATCGACAAAATACGCATCCTCTATCACCGGCTCTTCTATTCACCACGATCTGGTGTCAATAGATGCCCCCCAATTTTGGGATAAAACTTCATTTTGTTCCAAAATTTTAGCCGGAAGACACTTCCACTGACACTCTTCTCCCAATTTCTCATCCTCAGCGTGCCCCCGATCACCGTGTGCTCACATCCGCCAGCCACCATATAAATCGGAATACCTCTTTACAAAGCAATATAATTTATTTTCTATCATGACTCAAACTTCTTTATTCCCTAATTCCTTTATTTCCTAATTTTATTGATGAATCTTGACGATGGCGGCGGGGCCGCCTCCCCCGCACGAGGGCGCCCTAGCAATGGAGTAGACGGTATCAACCTCCACTTGCACATGAACGTGGTAGCGAGAATGCATGATGGATCAAAGCCGGGGCGTCGAGGTGAAGTGTAGTAGGCGCCCATAGAGGAGGTCGCTCGCGTTCTCGGTGACCGGGCTGACTATGGGAATGTTGGCGCCTCCATTGCCAACGACCATGTTGTCGACGGTGATGAACTGGTGGCCGTTGTCGTTGAAGAGTAGAATAGTGGCGTCCTCTAGGAAGCCATGCGGACGTACCTCCATCAACAGGATGCTCGCCAAGAAGATGTGCGTGGATGGTGGTGACGTCGGTAGGTGGAAGCCGACTGCGAGGCCTTGCGGGGGAATCCCGCGTTGTAGGACAAGATCTTGCAACAAGATGGATGCTGCCGGACGTCATAGTGATTGTTGTACCGGATGATGCCGTTGTGAAGTGTCTTTGCTGGCGCCGCAGCTTGGAGCTCAATGGTAGTGGAGATCATATGTAGCTCGCGATTCGTAGAGGCTGTCAGGCGGAGCTCGGTGAGGAGCTCGAAGGGGACGAGGTCGTTCCGGACGTCCATGGCTGAGAGGCCCCTTTGTTGCTGCTCTAGGGCGCCAACGACTCAGTCGGCGTGCTGTGTTTGTCGTCGTTGATGTTGCCGTGAACATCGCCTGTCACCGAGGCGTGCGATGAGCGTGGAGAGGGTACGCCGAGGTGACGAGCGAGTTGGATCGCTGCGTTCATCATGCGGGCGCCTCCCATTGGACCACCTCTCGTAGCGGCGTGTGTAGCCCACTAATGAAGAGGTGGACGCGATGGAGCTCGCTCGGCAAGCCGACGTGCGTGACGTAGCCCTTGAAGACGTCAATGTAGTCGTTCAGGGTGGCATCCTGCCTCGACAGCGTGAGGTCGCCTATAGTGTCGTGGTCGACGGGATGGTCGAAGTCGCGTGCGAGACATCACGCGAAGGTCTCCTATGTCTCTAGGGGCGCCTTCCTGGTCATGCGGAGGAACCAGAGGTGTGCTACTCCCGTCAGGTGAAAAGCAACGTACTGTACATAATCATCAGGGCCGATGTCCTCCTGTAGCTTGAACATCGTCTCTATCTTCATGATCTACGGCTCCGGGTCGGTTGCGCCGCCGTATGTCGGCAGGGGTTCAGCGGATCGCTTCATGGGTCGCGGCATAGCGGGTGTAGGTGGCATGAGTAGAGGTGGACCAACGATGTGTGGGTGTGGTGTCGCGGGTGGCACCAGCTGTGCCCTATTGTTGGTATTTGTTATGCCCACAGAGATATTAAAGATTGTATAATCCGCAAGCGCACGGATACCGCTGTAGCTTTCACTCGGAGGGTTTTAAATATCGTATCCACAGGGAAACGTGTGAGGGAGACTACGATCTAATCTTAACCCGGAGCAGCACAAGACTTGAGAAGGTTGAGAGTATAGAGGTGATTATTATAAGATATCTAATCCTAATCTCAGTAAGCTATGCCTTCTACTTGTTCTATCTAGGGGCATCACATAGGAGAAGCACCAACAAAGGATGTTTCATCTAGAGATAAATCCCACTAGTCCTATAGACGGGAGGTGGAATACGAGAGGATCAACGACACTCTACCTAGGAGCTATCACCGCCGCGATCTACCACCGATCCGGAATGTAGGATGAATCTAACGAGATACCCGAGCCCAAGCAGCACGCTTACACTATGAATATTACCTTAACCTAATGCATTAGATTAAAGTACTTAAAAGAGACTCGCAGATCAGAAGAACAATATAAGCAATATTGCTTACCAAAAGAAGAAGTTGATTACCAGAGTAATTCTAGGCGTAGGTTAACTTCCACCGAGGTACAAGTTGTGGAGGTAGCACCGATTGGGAGGCACCTCCTCAGGTTCCTTCCCTCTCTCTATCTCTTTTGTTCTAAAGACTAGATCTAATGAGATCTAATCCCTCTTGAATGCTAGCTCATTTAGTTCTAGTTCTAGTCTAGACCTAGGGGGGAGACTCGGGGCCTCGGCCTATTGATAATGGATGATAATGAATTAGGGTTTCACCCAGGGGTCAGGGGGTCTTGTTATATAGCTCCAGAGGATGCACCGTAGCCCTTGGATCAAACCGACCTTGATAAGCGGCGTAGATCTACTCTCCAACCGACCTACAAAGCAGGCCCCGAGTGGGCCCTAGGGCAGGGTGGCCGCACCCACACTTGGGATTTTGGGCCCCAACCTTTGTGGGTGCGTAGATCTCGTCGATAGCTTTCCAGAGAGGGGTGTTTTGCTGGAAACGGAGTCCGGATGAGGAAGTTATGACCATTTTAGTGAACTCTGCTCTGCAGCTGATATCTTTTGAATCTGGACTCTGAATATAGCAAACAATATTTCTGTTTCGATCGTCTCGACGAGCTCTTTGCACTGGTGCTAACTTGGAATATGTTTAGAATATGTTTATACTTCATATGCTTTGCAAACTCTAGGCTTTTCCTATTTAATCCCTGAAAATATATAAATCACCAAAACTCGTAGAATTCTATCAGTAAAGCCCCTAGTCTATGTGGTTATTCATTTTATGCCCTTATTTCATATTTAGTTGACTATTAATATTATGCTATAACAGGTGTCAACAAGCTCCCCCCAAGCTTACCCTTTGCTAGTCCCTAGCAAAGTCAAACTTAGCAATGGATCAGGAGTTGCTACAACTCTTTCACGCCTCAAAAGTACACATGCTTTCAGACAAAATTTCTCCTCCCGATTAAAATAAACCTTTTCAACCTTCAACTTACCCATATTACCTTTAACCATGGAGTTCATAGGTGGGAGAAAACTAAATCTACTTACTAAGCATATATTGTAAAGTCAAGCAATGGATCCAAAGTTACGAGTCATACCGCATGTGCATGTGTATGGTGTAGTGGAATGAATATGTTAGTAGTTATTTGAGGTGAATGAAGTGAAAGCCTAATTCTACTTTGCTCCTATAGGAAACATATCTCTCTCTTTTTTGGACTTTGAAAGTATTTGGGAGAACCTGGGCTGTATACTCTTCCTCTTTTCTTTTTTTCTCTTTTTTTTATTTATTTTTTTTCATGGAGAGGCGGGCATCTAAGTACCCATTGTTTTATTGCGGACACTTGTCCATTTTTTTAACTCTCCTTTATTCTCTTTTTTTTTTCTTTTTCCGACTATACAACCCAAGCCCCTTTTTTACAATAAACTTGTAGAGAGATAGAAACATGGATAAAGGAGCTTTATGAGATGTTGGCTAAGTGGATATGTGTGGGGAATATTTTTGGTTGCTCTTTTCTAGGTAGGAGTAGAACAATTTTTGGTGAATCTATGGTAAATATTTGGTGGATGCGCACTTCTTCGAGTGGTAGAAGTAGCATAAGTGCAAGTGGAATAAAATGGAGTGGAGTGGAGTGTATATGATCAGCATGACAAGTTTCTAAGGGTCGACAAAGATTGACCAAACTCAATGCAAAGCAAGCAGCCTATATATATCAAAAGGTTTTCCTAATCTATGGAGCATGTATATATGGTCTGTGGTAGGAGTTCGACACTCTATCATACAGAACTTATCATATGCATTTTATAATTTTCAAAAAGATAATTCTCCAGAAATCTAGCTAGTGTCACTAGGAGTAAGAGAAATAGCAGCTCAAACTTTCATATATCATATCCGTCAATCACCTAGACTTTAGAGCAAGCATTTGCTACACACAGGTTTTAGGTTTAGAGCAAATCTCAAGTCAAAGCAGTTTGCATTAAAGGCTCGAGATAAAGTAAGCTTGAAAGCTAGGTACTTGAAAGGAATTACGACGGAGCAACTATTCATCATCTCCATGCTTTTATTTATTTTAGAGTTTATTTTATCTTGGCGTAAAAGCAACTTCTTGTACACTCTCTATATTTATTTATTCCCAAACCTAATGATCATACTATACTAAAGACTCTTTAAAAGACTATAAAAACTAGACTCTTAGCAAACTAAGAAACCAAAATATTAGCTAATATTAATATATAGTAGAGATACTTATCGTGATAACTAGGGGTGCTCTCCCCAAGCTAGATTGGAATGTCGGGTTGATGATGTGGAAGTTGAGGTAGACAAATGACGAGGGTGTCATCCTATCATGTCTCTCTCCCTTTGAATCCTGCTGAACTCAAATAGGCAACAAAGCTAGTGGAACAGATTAGGCGTTAGTGGTTGGCCACATAGGCTTCATGTGACTAGAGATCGATCACGATTATTTTAAGCGAGAACTTCAACAAAAAATATTTTTGGAGTTTTATAAATTTATATGCATGCAAAGAACTATGATGCAAATGCAACTAGATGAATGCATAATTATTTTTATGCCACCACGGTGAATATCCTTATGGGTTGTTACACACCAGAAAAAGTATTCACATGGGGCTTTAGAATTTTTCAATGCAATGCTAATGCTGAAATTTAAATATGCTAAAGGAAAATGATTATGCAAAGAAGTAAACATGCTTGCATTAAATATGGATAACTACCGATCTTACCTTTCGACGAGGGTTCAGTGTTTTAAGTCCCCCCCGAACAAGACTACTTACCTTGTTAATTCCTTAAGTGCGTCATCCGATCTTGGTAGGTGCATCTCCTGAGATGGTGATTCTGAAGATGGTGTCACCCATGTTCTATTACTGATCCAACATTTCGAAGTGAAAATTTGATAGTGGGGGTTGGCAGCTTCTTGTTTCGTGTGCCTGCTTTGTGGTTTAGGACATTCACTTGTAGAAATTTGGGGGTGACAGACTCCTAAATATTTTGCTCGAAGTGTGTCCTGTTTGCAAAGATAAGGTAGAGATCAAGTGCATGGGCCCTATTGGTGGGGAAACACCAACATAATCAAAAATTCATTCTTCTCTAAAACCTCGTGGCACATTGAACAAGATGTATTTGATGTATTGTATACTTTGATGAATCCTAACTAGGGTGACAAGATTAGAAGATGAAACATGAATGTTGTAATATTTTTGCTTATATGATTGGGACTATGAGATTAAGAGAGTGGTGTTAGGAACAACTAAAGGAACGAAACATGTTGAGCTAATGAAGCCGGATCAAGCAATGGTGTTACTCTAACACGTTTGGTTCTTTATTTATGAACAAGCCATAATTAAGGAAAAGCTTATTTATTGACAACCCACCTCAAGATGTTACCTTATTATTGGAGCATGATGGCACCGTAACAACTTGTTGTGGTCTTTTCCTTCTCGCTTGAAGCATTCCTTATTTGGCCTCTTGTGTAGCTTCTTCCTAACTTGTCTTCTTCCTTTTTATTCCATAAAATTCTTCTATTCATAAGTGTGTCCTCCTTGTGAATGATTTGTTGTGTCTTGCATCCTCTCAGTGTGAGTTCATCCGAGGACCACCCCCAAACTTATTTGAGAGTTTATTCTTTTTCTACAAGGGTTAGTCTAACAAAATATGTCGATGTCTACACAAGCAATTTTTAGTTCAATAACCAAACTAGACTCCATGTCTAATTTAATTAAGGAAGACGTTTTAACCTAAGCACCATGCTTAATTTAAAAGCCTTTGGAAACACGCTATTTGCAATATAGCAAAGATTCCCAAACCAAAGCATACTATAGTAGACAAAGGGTAGCATGAAGGCATTATAGAGATTTATTCAAACATAGCTGAAGAACATAATATATTTTTTTAGCATGTCATTAAGGTAGAGTCAACCAAGTATGTCGAATATTTTTGTAGCAACATGATAAGGAATATTTTTATGCATGTGATTTCATGTTGCGCAATGATTGGTTGGACATACCTTACATTGTCATCCTCCATTATTCTTGCTCTAGACCTGAAATGGTTAGCGACAAAAATACCCGAAGGAATATTTCCTCATTTATATCTCTATGCTCATTTCACAAGGGTATTATAGCAATAAGGTAAACACTCATGTTATCTCTCAAGAAGTGCTTGTTTTAGGACAGCAAGCTTGTCCTTGGGAAACCATTGAATTATGATTCATGATGATGAAGTGGCTTCCCCTCCAACATCAATCTATCTCAAGATTCATGCCTACGGATCTGAATATTTGTGATAGATGAACACATCCACAACCACCCTTTCAAAATCTATAGGAGGAGAGAGAATAAGGGGGTTGAAGATCTCGTGCATGATAATGATGGAGAGACTAGGTGATTCAGGAAGTTTATCATGTGAACATGGACTAGATGAAGTGTCTATGAAGCAGCTCTCATGTTCACCGATGTCATCTTCCTTCTCAAACTCCAAGGTTAATTTATCATGGTTATCTAAGGGATTCCTTGGGTTGGTGTCTCTCGGGCTGATTTCATCTAAAATCTCATCCATCAAATCAATGGCTGTGGCACATAAGTTTTTAACACTCTCAAGCCATTGTTGTTGGTCTTCTTGGTGGTCTTGATGATTCCTAAACTTGGGTTGTTTTGGTGAACTTCTAGGATCATCATGAGTCTCAAAGAGGTAGGCATATGTGGATTCATCGGGGTCAAGGATGGGTTTAGAGATAGGTTCGAATAAGTCATCTTGTCTAGGCATAGAAGGGGAGAAGATAAGGTTGTCTTCTAGATAGCTTTGCTCTCCTTCTATGGCGTGTTTGGATATGCCATCCTTGAGTTCTTCCCAATGTCCTTTGTAAGAATAAGAACATTCTCTAAGAGACTTCTCCTCAAAAGAATGTGAATTGTAGTCACTTGGAGGTCTCTTGTATGGATGAGAATTTATTGTTATCCCAAAATCACTAAGGTTAAATTCATAAGGGTCTTCCAAAGGTGGAATTTCTTCTTCCTTTGGAGTATTTTGGGATGTCGATGGTTCAGGATGGATAGCTAAATCTTGGGACTGGAATTGTTGTGAATTAGTTATCGTAATTTCCTCCCCTTGATCGGAGGGTGATTCCTTCTCTTCCTCGAAGATTTTATAAAGATCGCTAGCCCAAGTGGGATGTCCACTAATACGGTCAAGGGTAGCCCAAGCTTTGCTAGCAGTTAGACAGAGAAAGGCTCCATTCGAGGAGGCATCTAGGGTTTCCCTAGAATCCTTGTCAAGGCCTATATAGAAGTGTTGAAGAAGCATATGGCCTTCAACTCCAAGGTGTGGGCCAATGGTAAGGAGTTCGTTAAAACAATCCCAGGATGCACTAAGGGATTCTTCTTTTAATTGTTTGAATTTTAAGGCTTGTAGGCGAAGGCTAATCATTTTGGAGAGGGGAAAGAATTGTAAAAAAATTCATGGCATAAAGTTCCCCAATCTCCATTCATACTTTTATGGTCCGGTAGTACCATTGTTTAGCTTTTCCCGTCAAAGAGAACGGAAAAAACTTCCAGTGTAAGGTATTGTCGGACATGCCTTTTATGTGTAGGCAATTACAGATTTGGTTAAGCTCTCTTAGGTGTGAATATGGGTTGGCCTCGCCTTCTCCCGAGAAGGATAGTTTCAACCATTCTTATATAACTCAAGCGTAGCTCATAGGACGATGTTAAGATAGGCTCTGAAGATTGTGGCAGCCTATATCTTTCGCTTGTAGGTAGATGAATTCTATAGATAGGAGTGGAATCCATAAAGAAAAAGAAAAGAACAGAATAAAAGGGATAAAAGAATAAAAGAATATGATACAAGGAGGGATACAAGGATAAGGTAGATTCGAAGTCAACTCAGCAATCGTTTCCCCAACAACGGCGCCAGAAAGCTTGTTGGTATTTGTTATGCCCACAGAGATATTAAAGATTGTATAATCCGCAAGCACACGGATACCGTTGTAGCTTTCACCCCGAGGGTTTTAAATATCGTATCCACAGGGAAACGTGTGAGGGAGACTACGATCTAATCTTAACCCGGAGCAGCACAAGACTTGAGAAGGTTGAGAGTATAGAGGTGATTATAAGATATCTAATCCTAATCTCAGTAAGCTATGCCTTCTACTGTTCTATCTAGGGGCATCACATAGGGAGAAGCACCAACAAAGGATGTTTCATCTAGAGATAAATCCCACTAGTCCTATAGACGGGAGGTGGAATACAAAGGATCAACGACACTCTACCTAGGAGCTATCACCGCCGCGATCTACCACCGATCCGGAATGTAGGATGAATCTAACGAGATACCCGAGCCCAAGCAGCACGCTTACACTACGAATATTACCTTAACCTAATGCATTAGATTAAAGTACTTAAAAGAGACTCGCAGATCAGAAGAACAATATAAACAATGTTGCTTACTAAAAGAAGAAGTTGATTACCAGAGTAATTCTAGGCGTAGGTTAACTTCCACCGAGGTACAAGTTGTGGAGGTAGCACCGACAGGCCGGCACCTCCTCAGGTTCCTTCCCTCTCTCTATCTCTCTTGTTCTAAAGACTAGATCTAATGAGATCTAATCCCTCTTGAATGCTAGCTCATCTAGTTCTAGTTCTAGTCTAGACCTAGGGGGAGACTCAGGGCCTCAGCCTGTTGATAATGGATGATAATGAATTAGGGTTTCACCCAACGGTCAGGGGGTCTTGTCATATAGCCCCGAAGGATGCACCGTAGCCCTTGGATCAAACCGACCTTGATAAGCGGTGTAGATCTACTCTCCATGGCGGTTGCAAACCGACCTACAAAGCAAGTCCCGAGTGGTCACCAGACAGGGCGGCCGCGTCCCCACTTGGGCTTTTGGGCCCCAACCTTTGTGGGTGCGTAGATCTCGGCCGATAGCTTTCCGTAGAGGGGTGTTTTCTTTGGAAACGGAGTCCGATGAGGAAGTTATGGTCATTTTAGTGAACTCGCTCTGCAGCCTAATATCTTTTGATTCTCGACTCAATATAGCAAACAATATTTCCGTTCGATCGTCTTGATGAGCTCTTTGCAATGGTGCTAACTTGGAATATGTTTAGAATATGTTTATG
Organism: Hyparrhenia diplandra; assembly: GCA_015847255.1. NCBI lineage: Eukaryota > Viridiplantae > Streptophyta > Magnoliopsida > Poales > Poaceae > Hyparrhenia > Hyparrhenia diplandra. The sequence continues at coordinate 335,354 of JADLZK010006609.1, read as the reverse complement.
CTTCATATGCTTTGCAAACTCTTGGCTTTTCCTGTTTAATCCCTAAAAATATATAAATCACCAAAACTCATGGAATTCTGTCAGTAAAGCCCCTAGTCTATGTGGTTATTCATTTTATATCCTTATTTCATGTTTAGTTGACTATTAATATTATGCTATAACAGGTGTCAACACCTATCCGGTGTGTCGCGTGAGGCCGACGGCGAAGGTAATGGCACCTCGGATGTCGTAGCTGCGGTTGGATTTGTAGCTTGCTGGGTGATGAGCCTCACTCGTGTGGGCGACTGTGGAGTGTCCAACAAGAACTATAGATTGATCTCACCGTCAGGGTGTGGAGAGTCATCGACGATGTCGGTGGCGGCGCCCTCGGGGGCGTCGTCATCCTCTCCTGTGGTGGTGCCGTCGGTAGCGTCATCGTCGTGCATCATCGTGGTGATGTTAGATGTCGTGGTGGGGCGTAGTGGCAGTAGGTAGAGCGAGGGATTGACGTGAGGGTTCTCCATGCGACGAGCCTCGATGGAGTTGAAGCGGCGGTCGATCTTTTTGAAGTTCTCCTCGATCGAGCAGGTTCTTGAGAGCGATGAAGAACTCATAAATCTCAGAAGCCATGGGTGGGGGGCCAGGGAACGAGATGGTCTCCGAGTACCACGTGTCACAAATCCGAACGGTGTGTCAGGCCCCCACTTTAAATCGGTCCTTAACCTCACGTATTAGTGCCGGGATCACGCCGCTAATATGTTTATAAATAAGAGTGGATACAAATTTATGAAAAAGGTGCCGAAGCTTTTATTAATAGGACTAATAAAGGTCTTACATAAGTGTCCTGTAGGGCATAGTATTATGGGTCACAATGGTAGATAAATGTAGGCCATGTTGTGGCAACTTATTGGTTATTAGAGTACGCGGCAGCTATGGTGGCTATCCACACTACACACACACACCCACAAGCATACTTGAGCACAGTCGAAACCCTAGTACTAATATCTTGTTCCTAGAAACTCCAACGCGTTAACTCCTAGTCATCCCGCGGTTCTTCTTTGTGGTCATTATAGCCAAACTTCTCCTCTGCGCCTAAGTCCGAAAATCAACAACGAGTGAGTACAAAAAGTACTCAACAAGTTCAAACCAGGGGTGGATTGGGTTATTAAGGGTTTTAGGCCCTAGTAGAGACTCTAAAACTGCTCATACTAGTTCCCAGTTAGATCTGGATATTATCTCCAAAACAAGCAACAAAACGGTTAGCAACATTAGGTGAAATCTAATCATAGATGATCCGTCCTAGCATATGCCCATCCCAAGGGCGTGGCTATTCAAATAGATTCTAAATAAACTCTACAGAGGTTGTACAAATTTCCCCACACGATAAGCGTTGTCTACTCCACGGCCAATGGTTCAACAGGCCTAACGAGATTCCGGTACCCGCTTGGTTGCGAACCTAGAATTCTGTATACTCTTTACCAAAGGCTTCTCGGGGTTAGACGGGAGAGATCTTACGGGAATACGTCCGGGTACTCGTTCACAATCGGCACTTCTTCGACGGTGGTGGCTTGCAGGCTGTTTACTTGTGGTGATAAATTGGTGGTTTGAGGCAGGCATTTGACTGTCTTTCCTTGATTATTTGTTATGGTGACCATTCTATCATTGCAGTATATGTTTCCATGATGTTTCACTAACCAATCCATACCTAGGATTACGTCCAATCCTTCTGTCTTTAATACTATTAGATCCGCTTGGAATTCCACTCCTTGGATCATAATCTTTATTCGAGGGCACTTGAGGGTGCATTGGAGCACAACTCCAGGGGTGCGAATCAAAAGAGGGGTTGATAATAACACTTTGTTCTCAAATCATTTTTCAAAACAAAGCGATTCAAAATGAACGAATGCGATGCGCTTGAGTCGAATAACACGTTGGCTGAGTTGGAGTTTATGATAAACTCACCGTACACGACATCTGGTGCTGCCTACACATCCTCCGCACTGACGTGGTTTATTCGGCCCTGACCGAAACTTGGGGCGTTTCTTCTAGGTGCTTTGAACCTTGTGGGGTGTTGCGGCTTGCTCCTAAAGCGGCGGTTCTGTTACATGCAACAGGGGGGGGGGGGCACTTGTTGTTCCTTTGGGGCGCTTGGCAATCCCGTGTCCCGGTTTTCGGCATCTGTAGCATACTTCTTGTCCCGAAACTGTCTCTTCCTTCAAACCGGGCGTTGTTGTTGACGCGTCTTTGCGTCGCGTTGAGATTGTTGGCGGGGTTGTTACCGAGGTTGTTGTTGTAGTTGTTGTTGCTGGCTTGGGAGTAGTTGTTCCCTGTGGCACGAAACTGCAGAGTGGGCTGATATCTGGGTGGTGCACTATTGATTGTACGGGCTTTCTGTGTCCTCTCCTGGAATCGATCTCCGTTGATGAGCATCCTGCGCTTCCTCTCATGTTCACTCTTCATCTTCTCTTCTTCGATCCTAATGCACTTGTTCATCATGGTGTTGAAGTTGGTGTAGTCGTGTCTTGCTATTTGCTCTCTCGATAGATGCGTTGAGTCCTCCGGCGAAACACTCCATCTTCTTCTTCTTCTCTTTGTCCACTTCTCCAGGTGCGTAGCGTGCTAACTTCATAAACTTGTGGATGTACTGGGGGACGGTCATGGATCCTTATTGAATATAACGGAATTCTTCGCGCTTTCTGCATAAATCCCTTCGAATGTGGTAGTGGCGAATTCTTCCACCAATTCTTCCCATGTGATGGTCGCCGGATCTTCCACTATGTCTTGATAATTATCCCACCATTCGCTGGCTGCTCCTCGCTAGTTGGTGAGTAGCTAACGTAACCTTCTCCTCCGGGCTTGCCCCCGATGGCGTTGAGCTTCTTGGTGATTAAGCGTAGCCAATCGTCTGCTGCTAAAGGGTCATCTCCAGCTTCGTCAAAGGTAGGTGGACGGAGTCTCATAAAAGCTTCCATTTTTCCTTGCCCATTCTCCATTTCTCTTCTGCCTGCTAAGCGTTCCAACAACTGTGTCTGGCGATCCATCACTTCTGCTAGGTTTGGTGGTGGTGGTGGTGGTTGTTCATTATGCTAATCTACTTCTTCTGCTTCGTTCCTGTACCGATTGCCCCTATTTTCTCTGGGTTGTCGGCCCCTATCTCCCCTGTTCCTAGGAGGTTCAGCTCTTCCCTCATCACGATTCATAGTTCCGTTTCTTTCGCGTCGTTCACGGATCCTGTCTGACTGTCTTTCCATAAGATTTGCTGTGATAGCAATATGGGTAAGATGGTGGTTCAAGGATCAAAAGAAAAACAATAGCGATAAAAATCCAATAAAACATTAAATTTCGATAAAAATACTAGACTCTTCAACACAATCTTAATAGTCTGCACACATGACGCTGGACGCATCACACATAACGACTACTAAGACCTAGTGAAAACTCAAACACTACTGATATCAATACTAGGCTACCCAGTTTGCCATGATAACTGCTTGCCACAGTTACATTATTTATCTACAAACTGTAACTGCTGGGGGTTCCATTGCTCTCAGCGTGGCCATGCTAGCAAATAATGTCCAAGTTACAAGCACTTGGATGGTCCTGCCTCCTGCTGAAAGTTGTCTGCGTCTGACTCCTCTGTCTTAACCGACTCGGGATTAGTCATAGACTTCTTTTGGCACATATCCATTTAGGTCGTAGTAAGGCTGCTGGGGATCATAAGCTGGCACTTCATTAGTGGTATTTGTGGCAATTCGTCTTCTGGTGATCGATCTTCCTCCTGGTGGCATCTTCCTGGCTCGCTTCTTTCTCCTGTAGCTGATGTTGAATCTTCTTGAGTTCCTGCTTGTACTGTTGCAACTCCTGCTTCAGCTTGTCTCATTCCTTTGTGATCTTGCAAACTTTGATGGTCTTCTTGTCTACTACTGCTTGTCCATCGCGAAATCATCTCTGCCATGCATATATCTCCTTCTGTTGGTCCATGCACAAGGTATCCAGGTTGTGTAGGTACCTTATGGTGAACACCTTGCTGTATTCTAGTGCCCTCGGACTGATCCACCCAAGCTCGTGTATCTTGCTGCAATACTCTGCTAATGGGTACTAGAAGGTATTTGGCTGATGTATGCTCCATGTCTTCTTCAAAAATGCCACAATACTCCGCCAATGCTGCTCGTGTCGCCTTCCTGAGTTGTGTCCCAGTGCTTCCTACCAATTCTGTGGTACCATCGTGCATGTATCGCAGGTATTTCAGGATGCTCTTTAATGTGCAGTCGCACTTCACACCTTCACACTCCTGCATCGTCATACTCAATGCTTTAATATATAGGAGGCTCGGTGTAGCCAAGTCGCCGGAGTGTCTCCCATAAGAGACGGGGAAATCCCTCCTTAGATATGCGGTGTGATCGCTCCCAAATTTCATCAATTGGATCTTCCATGGCTGTAAAAACACTTCCACTAGTTAGAAATATTTTTTGCTCCGTAAGGAAAATACAAAAGAGCGATTCGGGGTCTATGGTGTGGGTTTATCATGATTATCGATTTAGCGTCATCGGGACCTAGGGTTTCGTCCCAATGGTCAAGCTCCTCGGCTCTGATACCACTCTGTCAGGCCCTCACTTTTTAATGGGTCCTTAACCTCATGTATTATAGCGTGATCCCGGCACTAATACGTGAGCTTAAGGACCCATTTAAAAATGCCTCGACACGTGTTCGGTGTTACGTGGCAGCGCGTGAGCGGTGGCGGGCGGTGGTGCGGCGGCAATGGGGGTGGCGGCGGCGACCTTGGGAAGTTGGGAGGAGGCGGCGTGCACGGAAAGGGGGAAGGGGCGGCGCGTGTGGGAGAAGGGAAAGGGAAGGGGATATTTTGTTCTTTATTTATTGGAACAAATAGATGACATCTCCCTAATATTTATAGTCCCTAAATGACTTGCACACCAAGCAATCTAAGTGGTCCCCTTATAGATCGGAATACCACTTTGCAAAAGCAATCTAATTTATTTTCTATCATGACTCAAACTTCTTTAATTATTCCCTAATTCCTTTATTTCCTAATTTTATTGATGAATCTTGACGATGACGGTGGCGGCGGCCGCCCTCCCACTGGCGCGCGCGGGCGCACTACTGACAGCAGACCTTAATATGACAGCAAGGAGGGCCCCCTGTATCGGAGGATCATGTGCTACTGCAATGATGATAAAAATATCCGAGCATGAATTATGATGAGCAATTGATGGAGCATATATAAAATGAAAGGAGAGAGCCGTTGAAATTATATTTCCTCTGTTTATATTATAAGTTATTTTGAATTTTTTAATATATCTTGTACATATCTAAACATATATAATGTACATCTACTATTTGTATAATGAAAACTATATAAAAAAAAAAGCTACTCGTAGCATAGCATATATAAAAAAAAGCAAGGTACTTACACCACCATATCGCTGCTATGCAGTTGGCATGAATGAGTAAAATGACGCAGGCAAGAAGCAACCGAACCAGGAAATGGCAGCCGTTAGCTGGCATCTTCATGGTTCTCAATCCAAGGGATCAGAGGATGTGCTACACTAGCTAATAAAAACCTAAAATCACAACGCTATGCTTACCAGCGCCTCTTATTATAAGCCGCTGCCTGCCTGCCTGCACAGCTGCAAAACTGAGCCTTCGCTTGACCGGGAAAATTTGTGGAAGTGGAAAAAGACTTGCCCAATTCATTTGACGTATTCTACCCGGCTACACGACCCATGAAACTTGACTCCTATTGCAAATAAGACTGACGACCAAGACTGACGACCGACTCACTGTACTTGTGGACATGTCCACAGTCCACTAGACTTTTCTCTTTGCCCGTTCAATGCTACTGATGGTTTCACCCTTTGTTCAAAGCAAACAGCCAAACCTGCAGCTGGCAGCCTACCTGCCTTCTATAAATATCCACCACTTCGGAAAATCTGCACAAGACATCCACGCAGCAGAGTGACAATGTGTCACAGAACATATATGGCCGCTCTCCGCTCCTCACTACTCCCATTGATGATCATTTTAGACCTGGCATCTCTTTGGCACTCCCTGCTACACCTCTTCGTCGTGAACCACCCAACGACGACTTGCAAGCACTCCTTTGCCTTGAGAACCACATCTCAGGACTCCTACCGCCGTGGAAGAACGATTCCATCCACCTCTGCAGTTGGCCCGGTGTTACATGCAGCAACAAGGGAGACTCATCTCGTGTTGTTGCACTGGACCTTGAGTCACTCAACCTCCACGGCCAAATACCACCTTGCATCGGTAATCTCACTTTCCTCACAAGCCTCAACTTGCAAAATAATCAACTGCATGGTCAGATCCCAGCTGAACTTAGCCAGTTAAGTAGGCTGCAGTACCTTAACCTCAGTGCCAATGATCTTAGTGGCGACATCCCAGAGACTCTGTCGTCATGCTCTGGCTTGCAGGCCATTGATCTTTCAAGCAACTCCCTCAGCGGGAGCATCCCACGAGGCTTTGGCACCCTCGGGAACCTTTCTGTTATATGGGTCAATGAAAATTATCTGACGGGCAATATCCCGCTTTCACTTGAAGCAGCCCTTCTCTTGTCTCCGTCAATCTCAACAACAATAGCCTCACCGGAACTATCCCACCGCTCCTAGCAAATAGTTCCACGCTTCAACTGTTGGGCTTAAGAAACAATCATCTCGGTGGAGAGATCCCTCCAGCATTGTTCAATAGCACATCACTTCAGCTGTTAGTGCTTGCAGGGAACAACTTTGTTGGTTCCATACCTGTTGTCCCAAATAGTGACTCGCCCTTGAAGTATCTTATTCTACAGTTGAATGATCTCACAGGAACCATACCTTCGACTTTAAGGAATTTTTCTTCCCTCCTCTGGCTTACTCTTGGGAGCAACAGGTTTCTCGGTAGCATCCCAATGAGTTTAGGTGGACTCGCAAACCTGCAAGTACTGGACATGACTAACAATGTTTTGTCAGGGACGGTTCCAGTCTCGCTTTACAACATGTCAACACTCACACATCATGGCATGGGTATGAACAATCTCACTGGGGAAATTCCAGGCGATATTGGTTATACCCTTCCAAGAATTGTTCAGTTGATTATGGCACAAAACAACTTCCAAGACCAAATTCCGGCTTCGCTAGCCAACACCACCAATCTTCAGATTATCAATCTCTGGGATAATGACTTTCGTGGTACTATCCCTTCCTTTGGAACCCTGCCCAACTTGATTGAACTGGATCTAACCATGAACCATCTTGAATCTGGGGACTGGTCTTTCTTATCCTCGTTAACAAATTGCAGGCAGTTGGTCAATCTGTACTTGGATAAAAATACACTTCAAGGAGTCCTGCCAAGCTCCATAGGGGACCTGTCCAGTACATTAGAGGTGTTGGCTTTAAGTACCAATGAAATATCTGGCACAATCCCCAGTGAGGTAGAGCGCCTCAGAAACCTCAAGCTTCTTTTTATGGAGCGGAACTTCCTTACTGGAAACATTCCTTACTCCCTTGGCCACCTTCCAAACCTGCTTGTCCTAAGCTTATCACAGAACAAACTTTCAGAACAAATTCCACTCTCGCTTAGTAATCTAAGTCAGCTTAGTGAGCTTTACTTACAAGAAAATAACTTGAGTGGCCCTATACCAGGAGCTTTAGGACACTGCAAGAACTTGGATAGCCTGAACCTATCTTATAACAACTTTGATGGTAGCATACCAAGGCAGCTCTTTACTCTTTCTACCCTTTCCCAATGTTTAGACTTGTCTTACAACCAACTCTCGGGACAAATACCACCAGAGATTGGCAACTTGATCAACCTTGGCCCACTAAATATTTCCAATAACAAGTTGATTGGACAAATACCCTCCACTCTAGGAGAGTGTGTTCATTTGGAGTCCCTCCACATAGAGGGGAACCTACTAGATGGGAGGATCCCAGAATCATTCATTGCTTTACGAGGCCTCATTGAGATGGATCTTTCTCGAAACAACTTGAATGGTGAAATTCCAGAGTTCTTTGGATCTTTTACCTCTATGAAGCTTCTCAATTTGTCGTTCAACAACCTTGAGGGACCGATACCAACAGGTGGGATATTTCAGGATGCACGAGATGTGTTTGTTCAAGGGAACAAGAACCTATGTGCCAGTACCCCATTGCTACAGCTGCCACTTTGCGATGCAGATACATCTAAACAACATCGACGGACCTCCAATATTCTGAAGTCAGTAGGATTTACTTCTCTTTCTTTTAGTCTTGTTGTTATGCTTTGCAGTCATTCTTCTCAAGAAGAGAAAGAAAGTTCAACAAGTAAATCATCCATCCAACATGGATTTGAAGAAGTTTACATATGCTGATCTAGTCAAAGCAACTAATGGTTTTTCCTCAGAAAACTTGGTCGGCTCAGTAAAATGTGGGTTAGTGTATAAAGGAAGGTTTTGGAGTGATGAACATGCAGTTGCCATAAAAGTGTTCAAACTTGATCAACTCGGTGTACCAAACAGCTTCCTTGCTGAATGTGAGGCCTTGAGGCATACACGACATCGTAATCTTGTGAAGGTAATTACTGCATGTTCAACAATCGATTCAACAGGGCATGAATTCAAAGCTATTATTCTTGAATACATGTCTAATGGCAGCCTCAGGAATTGGCTCCATCCAAAACTAAACAAGTTTGGAATAAAAAAACCATTGAGTTTGGGCTCCAGAATAAGAATAGCAATGGACATAGCTTCTGCTTTGGATTATCTCCATAATCATTGCATGCCCCCTATGGTTCATTGTGATTTGAAACCTAGCAATGTACTTCTTGATGATGCCATGGTTGCACATCTTGGTGACTTTGGATTGGCTAAGGTTCTTCACACTTATAGTTATTCAAGCAATCTAAGTTCTACAAGCTTAATGGGACCTAGAGGATCAATCGGATACATTGCACCAGGTGAGAAACTTTTCTTCACAATAAGGACGTTACAACATTATTTTATTTGTTTCACCTGATATGTATATTTTAGTTTCCCACTCTTTGAGATATGATCAATATCATGAGGATACAATAATGTTTCATAAATTACAATATTGCAGAGTATGGCTTGGGGAGCAAACTCGACAGAAGGCGATGTATATAGCTATGGAATTACCATCTTAGAAATGCTCACAGGGAAGTGTCCGACAGATGAGATGTTTTCTAATGGTTTGACACTTCACAAATTTGTGGAAAAACATTTCCTCAAAAGATTGCTGAGATTCTGGATCCTTCTATAATTCCAGTTACTGAAGATGGTGATAATGATGCAGGCGATGAAATAACAAGAAGCATCATTAATCTTATTAATCTTGGTATCTCGTGCTCTGTAGAGACACCAAAAGATCGTCCAACAATGAAGGATGTTTATGCTGAAGTCATCTCAATCAATGAAACATTTTCAAAGCTATGCCATTGAGAAAAGGAACAATTATCTTTACTGTTCAAAATTTAGGGAGCACTACACTCTATTTAACTTGTTTATGAGGGAAGCTTAGAAACCATTTGCACTGTGGGTCTTGTCCTATGTTTGTCATTGTTGGTTTGTAATGTTTCGGAAGTTCAAAGCTAAGAGCTCCATTTGCTTGGTTATTTTGTCTGACTGATGCAAGCTAGTTGATAGCAGACTGCTACTTTCAGACCCTGTTGGCCACAAACAGCAGAGTCCTGCTCAAAATTCACATTCAACTTAGGCCAGTTTACTTTGATTAAGTTTGTTTTCGAGTTAGTCGTGACATGTGACATGATGGGTAACCGTGAACATGGGATGGCATGTTTGTTCTTGGGGATCAGCTACAGGCAACAATACCATACTTCCTTCTATCTAACAGATAATCAGAGATCAGCTATCAGGCAATAGATAACAATACCATAGTTCCTTCTATCTAACAGATAATCAGAGATCAGCTATCAGGAATATGAAAAAAATGGCTTTGTGGTTTTCTTGTTGCTTCCTATTAGTGTGCAGGAGTAAACTGCATGTGTGAGGCTTAAGGTGACAGATACCAGTATATTTAGAGGGTTATGTATCAATATGAAATGCTTTCCTTTCTTCATGAGGTCGCTTGACAGGTTTATCAGATGTTACATTGACATGTGCTATGCAAAGAAATGAAAGGGTTGTCATATATAAATAAAATATCATACCTTGCAGTAACGATACTTTTTGTCCCCTGGGCCAAAAACCGCCTCTTTGACAACTTTATTTCCATCAGGGTCCTGCACCAGAAATGCCCCAAGTGACTAATTAGACATAAGGAACACAATTCATAAACAGCATTTTCTTGAAAAAAAAAAAAGTACCAAAAAGATGCGTACAGGATTATGTTACATGATAGTATTTTCCATACATTTCTGCAGTAATTTTATTATTCTTTTTCTGTGTCATAAAAGGGGCAATTTCTTTCCTGCAAAAAAAAGAAGAAATGTATACACCTGGACAATCATTAAGGGAGAACATTGGATGATACATTTCAGACTTACAGCAAAACAGCTTTTGCTGTTTGAAGGCATTTAAAGCAGATTTTCACCTAGCACATTTTTGCTTGAATTTGTAATATATGGCAACAATCAGTATATAGAAGGCATACAATACATCAACATTATCATTCATTATACGAAGAAAAAAAGTGGTCTTGGCACAAGGACATGGATCAGCACTGAACTTAGAGATGCCCACTGCCTATATTTTACATTGATTCAATCCGCTGATTTATTCAAAACTTCGAGGCTATCTCAAAGGCTAGCGCATGAGATTATTAGATATTTTTGTACCTGGGTATTAACCTCTACAATCTGATGACTGCTTCCACATATACCAGCTCCTTGAATGCATGCTTCACCTGATAAAAAAAAAACATAGTTTACTTCAAGAAGCAGCCAATTAGTGACGGGAAAACGGTAATAGGGTGATGCGGGGGAGATCAGGGCAGTGAGGAGCTGGAGCACTACACCAAAGCCGCATCCTGTGGTGCTCCAGCCCACGATTCTATCGCTGGGTTAAGTTTTTCCCCCCTCTAAACAATGATGTTTTGTATATCTTTGTGGAGTTTAACTATCCTTTTTGTATATACGTGCTTTACTGCTTTCTGATTTTTGCTGGTCAAACATACAATGTTCAGAGCAACAGCGGAGATGGAGATCCAAAGGAAACTTTAATAGGAAAAAGTAAAAGATGAAAGCCAAAAGGGCATTTGGTGCCATTTTTAAGAATGGATCCAAACAAATGTATTGCTTTGATTTCATTTCAATGTCATTGGAAAAGGGACTTGAGATTATTTTAACGGTACTGTAATACAATCTGGTCATATATAATTTCCATCTTCCTACGAACTCTGCTTCCTATTTAGATTCCCTGGCTGATTGGCTGAGGAGCAAATGCTGCAAGCTTTGTAGTTACTACAGCAGGGAGAGGAAAGTTTAAATTTCCAGCTCTCATATTAAGTCATGAAACAACAAGCAAGTGCACTTTTTTTTTTTGTATCTTTGAGAAAGGGATCAAACCTTCAAAGAGTATATAAGTTTAGAGAAAATATCTTGTAACTTCTGGTATTCCTGCTTATTGATGAGTAGAGAGGATTGCAAGCCACCGAGCAAACGGGTATCTGTACGGAGAGCCCCGTCCGGGCGACTAGGTAGGCGACTCCGCCGCCGGCGCCGCCACTCCGGCGACCGGCCTCCTCCCCAGCCCCCTACCTCCCCTCTCCTCCCTCCTCCACCCCTCTCTCCCGCCTCTACCCCGTGGTAGTGGTTCCTCCCAGCTTCTCCGTCGCCAGCCATCTCTCCTCTTCTTTTCCCCAATTGCTACAGTGCTAGATCTGTGGAGTGGCCATGGACGGCGAATCCTCATCCGCTCGCCCCCACTCCCGGGCCATGCGGATCGAGGATGAGCAGATCTTGGCCTCCGCCTACCGCTTGGTCTTGGTGGATGCGGAGGCGACCGCCGGCGAGCGTGCAGCGGCGGAAAGCTTCCTCCGGCTGCTCCGGCCTTTCTCCGGCGACGGGTCCTCGAGCCGCCTCGGCCGTGGTCCCGGGGGGCAGGCTTGTCCCGCGACTCGGAGGTGTCCTCGGACTCGAGGATGACAAGTGGCTCTTTGCCTCGCCTCCGGCCAACCCTCCGGACAAGGGCAAGGCGCCGGCGATCTCTACGCTGCCGGCGGCGCTCCCGCCGTCACCGCAAGAGGGGCCGGGGTGGGCACGGTCTTTTAAGCGGACGCCCAGGGCGGATGCTCTCCAGCCGAGGGTGGCCGCCCGAGGGCACTCCGTCGTCGTCCGTGACCCTCGCCGCCTTCGTGCTTCAAGATCCCCGCCACACACACCCGGCGCGGCCTCGAGGCCAACCCCGACGCCGACGGCTTCTTCCAAGTCGCCCGCCGCTCGCCGGCCGTCTTCCGTCGCCGCCACGGTCACCTCGGCGCAGGTGCCCCGAGCTCAATGGGTTGTGTTTCAACCGCCGCGGGCCGACCACGTCAAGGCGAACTGTACGCGTTCCGGCCAAGTGTTCCCGTGGGTGCCCCGACGAGGGGCATCATACGGCCTCCTGCCCAGCGCTTTCGTGGCGCCGTGGGAGCCAAGCGCGGCTGTTCTCCGCCGTGTGACTCGGAGGCTGCGCCGACATGGGGAAGGGGCCGTGCACCATGGATCCGCTTCCCGGCTTCCTCCCGCTCCACTGGCCGCCCCCGTCGCCGGCGCAAGACTTTGCAGGGCTCGCCGGGCTGCCCACTCGTCCTGGGAGCCACCGCCGCCTCCACCTCCGCTGCCCACGGCTTCCGCGGCAGCACATTCCAACCGGTGGTCTTTGGGGGTTCCCCAATACTCCTCGGTGGTCGTTCCCCGCTCATCGGCCATCCAACGGGCGGAGGAGGAGCTCGATTTGGCGTTGACGGCGCTAGTTGGGGGCACACGTCTGGTAATCTCTGTGGAGGACGTCTATGCTTATCTATTCGACTTCTTTGGCATCACCACGCACGAGGTCCTGGTTCGTCGTCATGAACCTCGTGGACTTCCTCGTCGGGTTTCAAAGACGCCTCCGACGGGAGCGCGCTCGATGGCCCGGCCCCGGGGGCACTCGCCGAGGTTCTCGCTGATCCGGCGGCCATGGCGGCGCACTACCGTCACGCCTCGGAGACCTTCCATTTCAGAGTGCTTGTTGCCATTCGCGGGTGCCGACGCATGCTCGGAACATTGACACGGCGCAGACCATCCTGGGTTCTTGCTGCACCCATGTTGAGCTCTCAAAGACTCGACATTCCTATTGATGATCATCGTGAATTTTTGTCGTCCGCTTGGTGTCTTCATCCGGGCGTGATTCGTGACACTCGGTTCATATATATCCGGGAGCCTTCTACACTGGGCCGACGGGGGGAGCGTTGGTGCTCGGGGTTTACTCTACCAAGTGCACCGCAGTCGGTGTTTATTGAGCTCGTCGGCGCGGGCGCCTCATGCCCCGGTGGGCGACCGGGCGCTGGCCCTGGCGCTCCCGGTGAACGGCACCGGGAGGATGATTACAACCCGGATGATTACTACAACCCGACACCATCCTCCTCTTCCGATGATTCGCCTCCAAGTGGAAGTTTCAGGGGACCAACAGTCCGGGGATTTTCTTTCGACAACCTGCTTGGGAATGTGGTGCTGGTTGGTGAGGTTTCCTGCCCGCTGCCTCTCCAATCCTCCTCTCCTCCTCGTGAGCGCCCGTCGCTTGACTCCCTTCACCTCGGTGTTCAGGTTTGCGGCCGGGAGCTCTTTGTAAGGAGGACGCCGTCGTCCGCACACTCGAGATTTGTTGGTTCATTCCCCGCTGTGGCACCGCATCTCCTCCAGGATGGACGCTCTGCTGCTTGTCCGCCACCCGAGCAGTCGATTGGTGGTCAACCTTCTGTGTCGATGCTGAGCTATCCGGTCGCCTAGGTTCTGAATCCCGGGTCCCCGAAAATCGATGAGGGGCACCTCAATGACATGGTTCGGGAGACGCCAAGGTCCCCTCCCGCAATCGACGACCGGTGGTCGACTCGCTTTGGCTGAACTCCGGGACGCCCCACCATGCCCACTCGATGCCGCTCCAAAGACAGTCTGCAGGCAGTCATCCCGGCGATTGATGTTACCCACCAGGTTCCTGGACGTGGATCGATGTCGAAGCTGCCGCCGCCTTCATCGTAGGATGAAGTTGAGATTGACCCCCTGCTGTCGCGACAACGGGAGATTGAGAGCAGTGTTTGTGTGCCCTTAGCCACACCAATCATCAAGTCCGGCCCGAAGCTACGTCATTCACGCACTCCGGCTGCGAATCAGTCTGTGCGGCGCAGTGGGCGCATCGCCGCCGCCAGCGCGCGGCAAATGCGACTCTACAGCCCAAACCCTCCTACTACGGAAGCTGGGGGAACATGTAGAGCAAGGGGAACCTCCGGCTGCTGTTGAAGAAAGGGTGCGTGCTGCTTTCAGGCGTGGCATGTCTGCGACCAAACGCCGTCGCTTTGAGCTTCTTTTGGATGGGGCCTTTGATCTTTCTTCCATGGAACTCAATCTGGAGGGCATCGCTGATGCTGAGGATTGAGTCGCGCGCCCTCTACCTCCCCTGTTGCAAAATGGGTTTACCATGTCGTACAACCTAAGCTTCATTGTGTGGAACGTGCGGGGTCTTAATGACCGTGCGCGTAGGAATGTGGTGTTTACCTTGCTACAATCTCATCGACCAGCAATTGTCTGTCTCCAGGAAACTAAATTGTCTGTGGTTGATCGGCGACTGGTTAATGAATTTTTAGGCCCTTCTTATGATTATATCTCCCTACCTTTGGCTGGCGCCTCTGGTGGAATTATTCTTGGCTGGAGGAATGATGTTTGGGTGATGTCTGCTTCGGCGATTGCACACTACTGTATTTCTGCTCAGTTAACACAGGTTGGCTCTCAGAATGCCCCATGGTGGATTACAGTAGTATATGGGCCACAATCGATGCTTTGAGAAGGTGCAATTCCTAGCGGAGCTGCTCCAGTTCCGGGAATCTCATCCTGGAGCATGGTTGGTCTGTGGCGATTTTAATCTCATATATCGGGCGACAGATAAAAACAATGACCGCCTCGACCGACGGAATATGCGACGCTTCGTGGCTTTCATTGACAATGCACACCTTCAGGAGATCGAGTTGATTGGCCGGCGGTATCGTGGTCTAATGAGAGACCACAACCAACGCTTGAGCGTCTTGACAGACTGTTCGCCACCACGGAATGGTTTCTGGCCTTCCCAAATGTGATGCTCAAACCATTATCGTCGGACTGCTCGGACCACTGCCCGCTTCTGCTACAGCTCATGGGTGCACCATCCACCAAACGCAGATTCCGGTTTGAGTCCTTTTGGGTGAAAGTCCCGGGATTCTTTGATGTGGTAGCTGCGGCGTGGGCATCCTCGTTGCACTGGGGCCGACCCTCTTCGTACCCTCGACCACAAGCTGCGCTCAACCGCCGCAGCACCGTCTAGTTGGAGCGGCAAGAGGATCGGGAGTATAAGGCTGGAATTGGAAATGACTAGAGAGATCATCCTACGCCTTGATGAGGTACGGGAAGTCCGAGACCTGGACACTTGGGAGTCTGATATGAGGTGCAAATGCAAATTCAGGGTGCTGGGTCTGGCATCCCTCCTTCGCACCATTGCGCGTCAGCGTGCCCGGCAGAGATTTCTTGCGGAGGGAGATGCAAACACTAAATTTTATCACCTCCAGGCTTGCCATAGACATAGACGCAACAGAATCGATCACCTTCGTGTGGATGGGGCCGTAGTGCTTTCTGATGAGGCAATGGCTGATGCACTCGTATGAGCATTACAATGGCGTTCTGGGAACTTGCTTTGAGCGCTCATGTGGCTTTGACCTTCATGCGTTGGGGCTGCCATCTTTAAATTTTGAGGGGCTTCAAAATCTGTTTTCAGAAGAGGAGGTCTGGGGAGTCATTAAAGAGCTCCCGGCTGAAAAGGCCCCTGGGCCGGATGGCTTCACGGGTCTGTTTTACAAATCTTGTTGGCCCATCATCAAGGCCGACATCATGAACGTGATCGGTGCCTTTTGGTCCATGGACTTCAGGAGTTTGCACCACCTCAATGGTGCCTACATGGTACTTCTCAAAAAGAAGGATCAGCCGGAGGAGATACGTGATTACCGCCCCATCTCTCTCATTCATAGCTTTGGCAAGTTGATCACAAAATGTATGGCCAACAGGTTGGCTGCAGTGCTAGATGACTTGGTTCTTAGGAATCAGTCGGCATTCATCAAGGGCAGAAGCATACACGATAATTTTCGGAGTGTACAGCAAGCCCTCAGGGCGATCCATCGGTCCAAACAGCCATGCATTCTCCTAAAGGTTGATATTGCCAAGGCATTTGACACCGTGGCTTGGACATTTCTGCTTGAGCTGTTACAGCATCTTGGCTTCCAGAGGACTTGGCGCAATTGGATTGCTGCAGTGCTGTCATCTTCGAGCACAAAAATTCTTCTCAATGGGAGGCCCGGGAGACGGATCTGCCATGCACGTGGTTTGCGCCAAGGGGACCCCCTATCCCCTATGTTGTTCGTGCTTGCGATGGAGGTCCTCAATCACCAACTGCGCTGGACAGAGCAGCACGGCCTCCTCACTCCCTTGCCGGTCTCCCTGGACAACAGGGTGAGTCTTTATGCCGACGACGTCGTCTTATTCGTCACGCCGGACGACCACAGCCTGCTCACAGTGATGGCTGTGCTCTCTACCTTTGGCCTTGCTTCTGGGCTCTTCTCCAATTTGGAAAAAAGCATTGCTACACCGTTGCACTGTCAGCCAGCGCACTTGGACTGCATCCAGAGGATCCTCTCTTGCCGTGTGGAGCATCTGCCATGCAAATATCTTGGCATCCCTCTCTCTGTAAGCAAACTGAAGCGATCCGAGGAACAATTCCTGATTGACATGGTGGCCTCCCGTTTACCTGGTTGGAAGGGTAATCTGCTCAATGCAGCCGGTCGGACGGCTTTGGCAAAGGCCACACTCTCGGCCATTCCCATCCATGTTGCCATAGTCCTGTTTGTCTTCCTGGGCATTGAAGGAGGTCGACAAGCTTCGCCGTGCATTCATCTAGGCTGGTTCCGATATGGTCGCGGCTGGAAGATGCAAAGTGACATGGCCGGTTGTCTGTCGTCCGACGTATCTGGGCGGCCTTGGAGTTTCCGACCTACGACGGACCGGTATTGCGTTGCGGACCCGTTGGGTCTGGCAAGACCGATGCAATGGACGCCGGCCGGTGGGGGCTGACCAGGAGACTATTGCGCTCTTCCAGGCCGCGGTTCACATTTGCCTTGGTAACGGTGAGTCCGTCTTCTTCTGGACAGATCGATGGATCGAGGGGCAGAACATCCAATCGATTGCGCCGGCCATATTCCGCCGCGGAGACGATGGGGCACCACTGTGGGCGTAGGCATTGCTGAACGACTCCTGGATCCGCCATGTCGGGGTCCCTTCTCCTCTCGACTTGTTGATGAATTTGAGCTGCTCTGTGAACTGCTGGACACCGTTCGGCTTGAGGACCGGCCAGACACTTTCTCCTGGAAGCTGACTCCTTCTCACACCTACACGGCGGCATCGGCTTATGGCGCCATGTTCATGGGCTCCTCGCCGATTCTGGGGGCAAAGCAGTTGTGGAAGGCGGCGGCGCCACCAAGGGTACGCTTCTTCTTTTGGCTGGCAATGCACGGGAGATGCTGGACAGCCGATCGCGCCGACACCGCCATGGGTTGCAAGATTCAACACCTGCATCTTCTGCGATCAAGCACCGTGAGACGATACACCACATTCTCTTGGGATGTCCCTTCACCAGGGAAGTCTGGCACATTGTCCTACATCGATTACATCTACTGCAGGTCGTAACCCTCGCTGAAGAGAACTTTGTGGAGTGGTGGTTGCGCAGCCGCAGACAAGTGCCAAAATTAATCCGACGAGGCTTCGACTCGGTGTTCTTTCTGGTTGGTTGGTCGCTATGGAAAGAGCGCAACGCCAGAACTTTTGACTCAGCTGCTTCACCTCCGTTGCGCTTGGCCATGCAGATCAGAGACGAGGCATCACGGTGGTGCCTTGCCGGCAACAAAAGGCTGGCGGAGCTCCTGGCAGCAGTGGGTGCCTAGTTCAAGTAGGCTTCAGCGCTGTTGTGTTCTGTCGCGCAATTGTTAACAATGTAATCCTATGTCTTGTATCCAGTAGAAATTAGGTAATCGCTCGGTAACGTTGGGTTACCGGGTAACTTTTATTTTGTACTTCCCTCTGCTTAATGAAATAAAATGGCGTGGTCACAACAAAAAAAAAAAAAAAAAAAAAAAAAAAAAAAAAAAAAACTTCTGGTATTCCTGCTTGGATCTTCCTATGCCTTTGTTCAAAACTCTAAAGTGATAACAACAGGAACCGTTATTACCTATTTTTTTAGCAAGCTAGATTTTTCGTGTGCCGATTGCCAAGAAACATTGTTAGTTTCTGTCTCATAAATTGTCACCTGTATTTGTTTATTAATCCGTGCATGAAAATAAGTGTCTTTCATCAACAAATCACCAGAAGCCAGAAGGTAGACAAAATTTGCAAGCATACATGGGCACAACCCTCGGATGCCAGCTGAACTGCCATGCAGCGGAGCAAAGTACCAGACAACTCAGCGGATAGCGCATGGGGTGAGGGTGCCGTGCAGGTTAAGGTCGATAACAATAATCAAGCAGTGTGGCGGCAACGGTCCATTGGCAGGCGGCGAACAGAATAAGCAATATTACAACGAGCCAGCGAACAAGTGTTTCAGGTTCGAAGTGAAGAATCATCTCACAGAGGCAAATCGTCAAGCACTTGGTGTGCTCGTTTGCTCTGAAAAGATAGAAACAGAGTTTGGTTGGTAGCAGGGGACGAACCTCAGTCACAGCGTGGCATGCCGGAAAACGCGGAATTGGTACGCACGTTGATAGATACCCACGCCGAGGAACGGTGACGATGAGCAGGAGGATCGGGGTGAAGCGAGGGAAGACCACCGCAGGAGAAGTATGGCTTGGCGGCTTCAAGTGGAGGCGAGCAGCAAGAGGACCGATATACGAGGGGCGAGCTAAGGTGCTCCGTAGGCACGCACTCGCGAAATGGCGCGACCGGAGTGGAGCATCGTTCGTGCTTGCGGAATTCGGTGGAGAGCGGCGCATTTGCGGCGAGCCAGGACATGTAGGTTTCTACTGTCTTGATTTTTATCAGGCACAGGGCGTGCCTATGAAACATGTTCCCCGATAGGGTAAGACAAAACAGAGGATGCTTTTAAATACAAAAAATGATATATGTCTACCTACCTAAGCAAATGTGTTTACCTGTACAGAAACTGTATGGATCACCACCATAGCAGTTAGAAATAAAAAATCGAAGAGACGGACTAAAGCAAATGTGTTGTAATACTACTAACAAAGGCTGCATCAGTGATCATTTTATCTTTATGACACCTATATAGCCTTGACTTGACTGAACATTTTACATGGATCTCAAATAATTAACTTCGATGCTTTCCAAATGTGAACGGTAAGATGAAAAACTTAAACAAGCACAAATCATAGCTGCTCAGCAAGGGGCCGCAAGCCTGTCATGTAACCAAGCATCAGATGAAATAAATGTGTTAACCCCTATTATTCTTGTCTTTTGAAAGGATTAAACCCATTATTCTGAAGCTTGAAATATATCCTACCAATCCATTATTAATTCTGGCAAGCACTGACTTGTTCTGAGTTGCTGTGGGCCATTTCAAGCCTCCAACCGACGTCCACCAAACCAGATGCTAGCAATTGCTATCTTGCATGCCAGCAGAAGCTGCTCGCGTGTTTAATGGATTTGCCTGTTCCCATTCATTCATGAAGGCGAATGCAGCCCCAAACCAAAAATGGAATAATGATATATACATGAACATAACCGCATAAGTTAATAATAAGATACAAAATGATTGTTTTAAATTGAATACCACGGAAAGGAGAAAAAATAAACTTAGCATGACAGTGGAAACCAATGAATCAATACAAACATACCACTGATGCTGAATACACAAAATTCTTACCTTTTGATGAAATGCTGAAAATATAACAATTCACACTAAACATTTTTTGTCATGCAAAAATATAAATAAGTAGCATGTGCATAGTTTAACATTGGTAGATCGCTGAACTGTGTATAGAGTTGTTCATAAAACGAGGTCAAACAACAGCCTTGAAACAATTATCATCGGAGGCCATCAAGTAAAACTGTAAAAGAGTGCATGAATATGTAACTATGAAACTTTTATACAAAGGTTTGAGATGTAGAGTGGATTACATGCATGGGATCCCGAACTCCAATAAGATGCTCCATAAGTTGTAGCCGAAGGTGGGCAGTAAGGTTGAGTACAATCCACAATATCAAGTGTCTTGACAAACTAACAATTGGTCATGGCAACTTCATCCCAAATAACCAAAGATGTCATACAAAGCACATGTTGTTGTCACCAATTTTAATTGGGATTTTAAACCTTGTGTGTGCAGTGCATCCTCTAGACAATGTCAGTACTGCTATTAGCTATACCAGATATGGTTGTTGCAATCACTATTAATCCTTCAGACCCTAGTATAGCGACGGGGGCCTTGTATAGAAACTACTTGCTCATGCCTCCTAGACCATCTATAAAAAAATACTTGGTTTTTATTAGCAAATAAAATCTGAATGATTTCACCAAATCCTTCACGGTACGCTACTGACTTTTAAAGGATTCATAAATATTTAAGTGTCATTGGTCTATAGTGTGCCACCTGTTTGTGATATGGGTGGATTGTCCAATGCCACATGATGAGAGAGGTTAGAGAGGGACAAAATATATCAATCGACCATGGACACGAAAATATTTATGAATCATTTGACAACGAGCTGCGTGAAAGATTGGATGAAATTATTGATCATGTATTTACTAGTAAACCCCAAGTAATTTTCATGTCCTAGAGGCACATGCTAGACTTTCCTGTACAAGGCACTTCTTGCTAGAGTTCAGTCTGAAAAATTAATATCCATTGCAATAGCTACATCTAGTACAACAAACATTGACATTGCCAGGAGGACGCACTGCACGCTCAAGGTTTAGAATCTCATTTAAAATCGGTAAGAACAACATGTGGAACTTTGCATTGTTGAGTTGCTTTGTAGGGCATCTTTGATTATTTTGGATGAAGTTGTCCGGACCATGAGTCAGTGTGTCGAGACACTTGATAGGTCCTCATAAAATATTATGAATTGTACTTTGTCATTTGAGAAAAGGTCATGGTTGCATGGGAGGCTGATAAGGTGTGGTTGGTCTTCTTCCGCATGATCAAATACTAGCAATGGTACTACATGCTTGAATGTGACGCGCAGTCATTGGTGAGACAGACATTGTGCCATCAATGCTTCAAACTAGCGCTCTCCACCAACTACCTCATGGATCTAGCCCGACTGCTCTTCCATGTTGGCATCAAGGAATACCTGTGGGACTTGTAGGAGTGCATGCATTGTGCACACAGGCTACCTCGTGCCGAGACGACATGTGTATGTCTACACTGTCGGCCTACACAAACACATCCGCATCAACATCAAACTCCAGGACCCACAAGATATGCAATGATTGGTGAGTTTGGTGAGCTCCTTTGAACGTCGCAACATTGCTGACACCCTGGTCTAATGGCTACCTACTTCACCATTAGTAACCAAGCTATTGTTGGCGCCTCAGTCGCTGACGCTTCCTGCTTGAAACTTGCTCCACCGCGCACATTCCATATTGTCTATTGCTAGCCACAAGTCATCATGTCTCTTCTACTTGGATGTGTCCTGCCTCCCACTCACAGATAACGTCTTCACATAACATAGCGTCCGTGCAAGTCCAGAACCCACCATCTAGTGGTGGCATAAGCTTCAAAGCATGTTTCCTGCCTTTTCAGTAGTAGAAACAGTCCAAATTAATAGCTAACTTCTGAACCATTGTTGCGTTTGTCAGTGTTGATTGAATGAACTAAATTTCACAATCAGTTTCCGTCAACTTCATTAACTCTTCCTAGAGATGAGCTAATAAATAGAACCCATGGGATTTCCAATGGCACAAGTTATTATCACATAAGAGATCTAATTCTGACCGGTTCCTCTTTGTAATGATGTACTATAACTGTAGGCGGATGCATTGTGTATGAACCACTTATTCAATCTTTTTGCTACTCTCTAGTCTCCCAATCACAAACAATGTCTTCACATAACATAGGATCCATGCAAGTCCAAAACCCACCGACTAGTGGTGGCATAAGCTTCCAAGCATGTTTTTGCCTTTTCGCTTGAAATTCAACAAAAAAGCATCGGACACATGAAGAACATTATGTAGATGAATTGATTGTAAAGGGGTTCGCACAATACTATGGCCATCGCGAGATCCCATACCTGACCCATTTGCAATTTGGATGTGATCATCTCCATAGTACTTGTCATGCACCGACAACTTGTCCAGCTCACTAGTAATGTGATCCATGGTGCCACAATCCATGTACCATTTTGTATCTATTCCATGCTCAAACTTTTGTGGGGGGACCCGTACCGTATTCACCTCTGCAACCTTATCATGACATTTTTTTTATACATGCTAATCAACATTCTCTGCTCAAATTCCTATTGTTTATACAGATAAACAATAGGAATTCTATTTTTTTTTTTTGACTCGGGGGCAAAATTGTCTTTTACCACCTACTTAACACCGCCAACTGTTGAAAACGGACGGAAGGCCAACGAGCTAAGAAAAATTTATTTCGAGGTCTTCCACCCAAATTCAAGAAGAAAGGCCCGATTTCTAAACCAACATTTTTCCGGGGTCTTCCACCTAATTCTCCCTAATTAAAAACCCCTCCTTTTAAGAAAGTGTTGGAGAATAATGGAGCGACATGCGGGATATCTCGAGGAGCACTTTGGAAACCTGGAAACCGGAGCACTTTTTTTTTTGAGTAATGGAAATCGGAGCACTTGGTATGATTCAAAAGATTTGTAATCTGGGAATCTATACTTGGTCATTTAATAGAAGATACCGACCGTCCCGTAGTCCACGCGGCCCACGCCGCGAAACTTAAAAAACTAACACGGAGATGGGAAACTGGGGAGACGCTACAAGCATCGACCCACACCCACAAGTCAGTGTGCAACCGGAGACGCGGGCCCACGACCCCGTGCAGGAATGCCAACAGGAACCCACAAGTCGCTGTGGAAACTAGGGAGACGCTGGCCCACAACCATGCGAAAATGCCAACAGTCAAGTCGGTGTGGGTTATAAATACCGGGCGCGGCACGTCTCACTTCCCACAAACCGCTCCCATTTCTCTACTCTCTCTCGCACTTGGGAAGCCGCCCGCCGCCGGAGAGAGGCGAGAGCTCATCGTCGAAGCGCCGTTCACCATCCAACTCGAGTAAGAAACTATTAGATCTAGGTCTTGCGATTCCATCACCCCTGAATGAAGTTGTTTGGTTCGGATTGATATAATCTCACGGTTTTCTCTCTCTCTTGATATTCACTGTTTCATAGTGTTGCTGCCGGCTGCAAATTGATGGCGCGGAAAGGACGGCCGGCCGCGGGAGGGGAGCCCGACAGCCGTGCCGGCGGGGGAAGGCGGTCGCGCCGCAGCCGCCTCAGCCAGCTCCGGCCCCGGCCATGGCGTGTCCGGGCGTTCCACATGGATCGAGTGGGGCCCGTCCGAGTCGACGGAAGCCTCCATCCAAAAGCTCGTCAAGGACGGACTACTCCCCGGCAGGCCATCTCGGGATGGCAGGTGTCGGTTGGGGAAGCATACCCCATGCCCAACACCAACGAGGTGGTAGTCTTCGAGGAATACTTCATTCGTGGGTTCGGCTGCCGGCAAGACTGCTTTGTGCAGCCCGCTTGCTCGAGTACTACGGCCTCGCCCTCTCGCAACTTGACACCGCAGTCCATCCTCGACATCGCCATCTTCATCCGCCTATGTGAGTCCTTCTTGGGATCCATCCCCACTTCAATCTAAGGAGGTATTTCTTCTCGCTCGACGGAATGGGCAACAAGGGGCCTCCCAAATCGCCGGAGGGGTGTACTGAAGCTCCAGGATGGGCTGCCGACGAGCTGTTCCCGAAGGTGCCACCGCCGGGCAGCATCCACCGGTGGTCCGCCCGTTGGTTCTACCTCCAGCAGCAGATGGAACCGCCGTGCCTTCCGACGCTGACCACATCCCCTCGCGGCGTCTCCCAAGCCGAACATGTTGCCGCCGAGGACAAACGGGTGATGGAGCCGGAGGAGATGATCCCGGTCTTCACCTCAACGGCATTGACATTGCTGAGGTGTACATGCACCAATGCATCCAGCCCCCGCAAGAGCGGGGACCACCCCGACTTCGAGTACACCGGCCGGGATGACAGACCCGGGAGGATAGGAGGTTTCTGTTGTACCCGTCGGCCGCAACGCCGGCGAGCCACCATTTTTTCGCTTGGACAAAGTCCACGGCGATAGGAGCAGCTGGTCCCTTCAGCGCCGACAATCTACCACCCCCGGTGAGTGTTTGACGCCTGTTACTAAGTTTTTTATCAATTCTTGATGAAACTCAACCTGCATAGAGACATATAATATTTTTCTTGCTCGGCAGAACTACTATAAACATGATTTCATTGGTCGCTCCTTGCTTTCTGAAGCTCACTGTTTAGGCTTCGGTTTCCATGTCCCTCTTCTTGAGAAGCTCTTGGCTTTAGACATTAGTGTCTCCAGCTTTGTCATATCCATTACTAATGAAGCATAGCTTTGTGCAATAACCTCCTTCTGCACAACTACCTCAATGGATTTAGCGAAACAACTCTTTGACTGCTCTAGTTAACCGATGGATCTCTTCTCTCATATCCTTTACTAATGAAGAATATCTTTGTGCAATAACCTCCTTCTACACAACTACCTCAATGGATTCAGCCAACAAAAGCTCAGCTTCATCTAGCTGCTCCTTGATTGATACTTGCTCTGTTACTAAGTTTTCAATCAACTCTTGACGAAACTCAACCTGCCTAGAGACATATAATACTTTTCTTGCTCGGCAGAACTACAAGAAACATGATTTTGTTGGTCATTCCTTGCTTTATAAAGCTCAGTATTTAGCCTTTGGACTTCCATGTCCCTCTCCTTGAGAAGCTCTTGGCTTCTAACATTTGTTTCTCCAGCTCTTTCTTGTCCATTACTAATGAAGCATAGCTTTGTGCAATAACCTCCTTCTGCACAACTATCTAAAAGGATTCATCATAACATCTCTTTGACTACTCTAGTTGTGACTCCAACCGATGGGTCTCCTCTCATATCCATTACTAATGAAGCATAGCTTTATGCAATAACCTTCTTCTACACGACTGCCTCAATTGATTCAGCCAACAAAAGCTCAGGTTCATCTAGCTGCTCCTTGATTCATCATAACATCGCCGAGTGCCATTCGCCATCCAACTCGAGTAAGAAACTATTAGATCTGGGTCTTGCGATTCCATCACCCCCAGAATGAAGTTGTTTGGTGCCAATTAGCCTTTTATTTGGATTGATATAATCTCACGATTTTCTCTCTTGATATTCACTGTTCATAGTGTTGCTGCCGGCTGCAGATTGATGGCGCGGAAAAAGGCCGGCCGGCCGCAAGAGGTGAGCCCGACAGCAGCCGACGGAGGTGGAAGGCGGTCAGGCGCCGCAGCCGCCGTAGCCCCTCGGGCCCCTAGCCATGGCGGGTTCGGCGTTCCACATGGATCAGGAGTGAGGACCGTTTGAGTCGACGGAAGCCTCCATCGAAAAGCTCGTCGAGGACGGACAACTCCCGGAGCAGGCCATCTCGGGATGGTAGGTGTCAATTGGGGAAGCATACCCCATGCCCAACACCAACGAGGTGGTAGTCTTCGAGGAATACTTCATTCGTGGGTTCGGGCTGCCGGCGCACCCGTTTGTGCAGCAGCTGCTAGAGTACTACGGCCTCGTTTGCAACTTGACACTGCAGTCCATCCTCGACATCGTCATCTTCATCTGCCTATGTGAGTGCTTCTTGGGGATCCATCCCCACTTCAATATATGGAGGTATTTCTTCTCGCTCTAACGGAATGGGCAACAGGGGACCTCCCAAATCGCCGGAGGGGTGTACCTGAAGTTCCGGGATGGGCTGCCGACGAGCCAGTTCCCGAAGGTGCCACTGCTGGGTAGCATCCATCGGTGGTCCGCCCGTTGGTTCTACCTCCAGCAGCAGATGGAGCCGCTCGTGCCTTCCGGCGTGGACCACATCTCTGTGCAGCTCCCAAGCTGGAACATGTTGCCGTCGCCGGAGGACAAACGGGTGATGGAACTGGTGGAGATGATCCCTGGTCTTCACCTCAACGACACTAACATTGCCGAGGTGTACATGCACCGGCGCATCCAGCCCTGCAAGAGCAGGGACCACCCCGACTTCGAGTACACCAGCCAGGATGATGGGACCTGGGAGAATAGGAGGTTCCTACCGTACCCCGTGCTGCAGCGCCGGCTGGCCACCATTTTTCAGTTGGACAGAGTCCACAACGACAGAGAGTAGCTGGTCCCTTCAGCGCCGACAATCCGCCACCCCCGGTGAGTGTTCGACGAAGTCGTTTTGGCATTTTCTTGTGTGAAAATTTGTTTCCACGGTTTGATATTGAACATCATTGAGTAGATCCATGGGATGAGTCGAAGCGAGTACTTTGGTTGTGCACCGATGGTTGCCGCCGCTGCCGATCCGGCCGAGGAGAGGGCACGTGGCAAGCACCCCCTCGAGGACTTGCACGGGCCCGAGAGAACGAAGAAGATGACCACCAGGGTGCCAGATGGGCCCCTGACCTTTGGAAGAAGCAGTCGTCGCCAGCTGGTGCTGGACCTTTCTTACGACAACGACGAATCTAACACCAGCAAAGACTTGGTATGAGTCGTCCTAGCTAGCTAGCTTCTTGTTGTATTTTGTTGCTGTGTGTATTTTGTTAACTGATTTGATGCCATATTAATTCTTGAGCTGTGATATGTATGTATATATAGCCGCGCACTACTTCGCCCGCCCCGGCTCCAACGAGCCCGCCGACAGCACGCGCAGCCGCACCAGCGCAATAGCGGGCTGGGAGGCCTGCGAGCGCTGGAGGAAGCGGAGGCAGTCGCCTGCGCATGCGGTTCTCCTGGATGTAAGTCGATCGCGTTATATATAGATTGTATGCATGGCTGCTGGGTGGTATCACCAATGTATATGGGTCAGCAGCAGGCTACGCGGTGTCAGAGGGCAAATGGCGTCACCTCCATGGACGCGACAGGGGAGTGTTGCAGGCAACCTGCCGGGGCGTGTCCCGTCGACCTTGCGGGAGTGAGAGCAGGGCGGTGCGTCGTGTGGGTGGGGGGAGGAGATAAATTAAAGGCTCCCACCGTGGCTCACCGAAGGCCCTCGTAGTCCGATTGAGATTGCCTTCAGTAAAGGCATAGATGACTTTAGGAGTGCCCGATGCCATTAATTCTCGATCCAACGGCTGTTGGACATCTCTGCTCTTCTAGTGAGACCAAACGAGAACAGCCTAGATGATGAGGCCCATTATGGACAAGGAAGACTCGAGAAAACCATTTTCATACACATTTTAAAAATGTTTTAACTATAAAACTAAAAATAAAATTAATTTTTGGATTACAAAATTATATTTCTTACACTAAATCCTTTAAAACTATATCTCACTAGGGTATATTTAGAAACAAGTACATGTACCCTAACCCGATATTAAGCCATTAACCCTAAATTCTGTATTAAGCCCTTAACCGTAAAACCCTATAAGCCATTAACCTTAAACTTTTTTTTGAGAAGCCATTGACCTTAAACTAACACCCCAAATCCTATACCCTGAACACTAAACTATACGCTAAACCCTATATTAAGCCCTTAAACCTAAACTCTATATTAAGCCCTTAACCCGGCCTAAACTCTATATTAAGTCTTTTACACTGAACCCTACATTATCCCAGACCCTAAACCTACCATAAACCATAATATATCCATGTGGGTCTTGTTTTGTAGAGTTTATATTATTGCAATAAACACAATAATGCAATTAGATTTTAATTATGATGCAATCTCATTTGGGCTGCAAAGACTTACAGCTGGGGAGCAGAGATGTCCAGCAGCCGTCAGATCAAGAATGGATGGCATCGATCAGGCACACCTAAAGTCACTATGTGCCTTTAGGGGATGATTGGTTACCCGCACCACCTCGAGCCCGGATGGGAGGCCAACCCACGCGCCTTTCAACCCGAGTGAAACCATGCACACCCTCCCTGTTTGGTTTCCAATAATAGACTCATACCGGATCCACGATGGCAACGGGGAATTCCCCGTTGGAGTTTGCTTCTCCATCACCGTCCCCCCGTGTGTGTGTGTGGGGGGGTCCCTACCGAATGGTCACCGGGACATCTTTTTCCCATCCCCTCGCCCCCGCCGGGTATTAATCCCGCCGGAGTCCCCGCCCCGCATCGCCGCTGCCCCCGGGAGCAAATGGATGTCGCTGCCGTCATCCTGGTGCCGCGCGGACGCCGCCCATGGCGAAGCTGCCCATAGACGCCACCTCTCGTGCTTGGGAGCCATGCGCCGGATGTCGCCATGGAGAGTCGCCGATGAACGTGGCCGCCGATAAGGACGCCGCTTGTGTGATCGACTCTGCATCGCCATGCGCTGGGTCACATGTCGGCGGGGCTGGGGTTGGGGCTGGGTCGGCCGGGCGAGCAGCCGACCGGTGGAGTGGTGGTTGCATGTCTCGACGACGAGTGGTCGGTGGTGGCCGCGGCGATGGCTCACGCGCCAAGATTGCACGGCTCAAGGTCGGGCGCGTTGGGGACGGACAAATAGACGACGGTGGGCGAGGTGAGGGAGAGAATGAAGATTAGGGTTTGGTTTCGCTATTTATAGTAGTCTATACACCGGGCCTTTATTGGGCTTTAAAGGCTTTAAATGTAGGAAGGCCTTCTCCAATGCTTCGCGAGCCGGTAAATCTTTGTGGGGATTAAATCGCTACCATCCCCGTCCTGATAGGGAATTCCCCCGGGGAATCGGGGATCGGGTCACCGCTGACATTTGTGTACCTGGATCACATGGTTTGTGTTTGGTTGCCGCATGGATGACTTTGTGCAACGAGCTGTGTTTGGATGGCCACATGACCGATATTCTAAACACCCATGTCTCTTTTGGTGAGGTTACCACCATCTAAAAGCCAGTCGGCCACCGCGTTCCTCTTTCCTTCCTCTTTTTTCGCCGTCGTTGTCGTTCACACTGCGTCTTTGCTTGCCCACGCATTGGGGCCGTGCCTGGAGCCACGCGGTGAGGGCCGTGGGGCTCTCGCGCCGGGCCGCATCGTGGAGCCGCTGTCGGGGGTGTGCCGGGGAGCGCGCGGGGGCTGGCGGCGCTCCGCATTGAGCGTCTGCTCCCCGGCCCGCCGCGACGAGGCCGCCCCGGCCGAGCCGTGCACACGCCCGCCGCGCCGGGATCCGACCACGAGGTTGCAAGAGGGGCTCCGTCGGCGGTGAGGCAGGTGAAGGGGAGCGGGTAACCTTATCCTAGCGAGTGCATCACGAAGGATGGCGCCATCTCCCACGACACACTGTTTCGTCCCGACCGAGATGGGAAGCTCGATTTGAGCTTCCCGCTTTGTTGCATCAAATCGTCCTCGAATGAACGAGTGGGTGCAGGAAAACGATACGACTTCGAGGAACCAAACACGCGCTTACGGTACCAAATCGACCAGACGGCCCTTGCACCACCTGGTGGGCAACCAATCACCCCACTACATACAATCTCTTGCTTAGTTGGCAAAAAAAAAACTAGAAAAAAAAACACTTTTGTCCTGTACACTCCGTAGCATTTTCGCTTGGTTGTGGTAATATTAATTATCCCTGTCACGGTGTAACTAGGCTCAAAAGATCGATCCGTCTCGTAATCGACATCTAAATTGTATAATTGGTTATTTTGTTTTTCCTACATTTCATATTCGAATATATGTCTTGATCAATCTTTAGAGGCCAAAATTTTTGGCCCAAATGTTATGTACCAGAAATAGGACCCGTAAGGATAGGCCCACGAGGCCCGAGGGGGACGGGCACGCCCGCGGGGCACACGCGCGCCGCCTCCTCCGCCCCTCCCTTCCGCGGATTCTTCGGCAATTAATTAGAGAATAAAGAAGAAAATTGATTAGGATTATCTTAGGCTTTTTGTTGTGCAAGAGAATATTTCATCTATTTTGAAAGCCCTTATTAGGAAAAAAAAAATAAATAGGATTGCTTATAAAATGTTATTCCAATCTATAAGGAAACCTTTTAGAGAGATTGTGTGCGTTAAAAGTCCCACTAGACGGACTATAAAAAAGTAAGGGGTATGTAATCTTGCAGGGGTAACAAGCAATAAAAAAATTATTTCCCTCTCTCTCTATCTACCGCCGCCGCCGCCCCCCCCCCCCCACGCCGCCACCTCCACCGCCTCGCCGCGGCCGCCACCACCCCCAACGCCGGGGCGCCGCCCTACGGCGCGCCAAGCCACCTGTCATGCCAGATCGGTTTTGTTTGTGACACCAAAATTATGGAATTTTGGCATTGTAGCAAACTGAAAAAACTACACGCTTTCGTTTGTTTGTGGTAAATTTCGTCCTACCATGGAGTAACTAGCCTGAAAAAAACATTAGTCTCACTAATATGTAAACCGTGCAATTAGTTTATTTACGTATATTTCATATTCCTGGCCGGTATGTGTTTTTTTGTGCATTTAATATTTCGATGTGATGAGAATGCAATGTTTAGTTGGTGAAATATTTTGGGTTCGAACTGTACCACTTTTCGTTTTTATATTTGGTAATTATTGTCTCGTTCTGACTAACTAGGCTCAAAAGATTCGCCTTGTACTTTTAAACCAAACTATGTAATTAGTTTTTCTATTTACCTACATTTAATGTTCCATGCTTGTGTTAACAAATTCGATGTGACAAAGGACTGTAACATTTTTTTTGCATGGCAAGTGAACACACAACCTTAGTGGAGAAGTTTTGCCTCTAAAGACAGCCAAGGCGTCATGCTCGCATTACAGTACGACATCGGAGCACGCTGGGCCGCTGCGCTGCCACAGCCAGAGGCTGCAGAGTTTGCCGGGCCGCTGCCACAGTACAACCAGAGGAGACTTGCTGAGGGAGGAGTGAAGTATGTTTTGTAACAGTCCATCGATCGCCGTCACATCCTTGCCGATGGTGATGGGCAGAGAGAGTGATCATGACAGAGGAAGGAGCGTGTGCATTTCTACATCCGGCACGGGTGCGACACAGCATTGAACCGGCTCGGCAGAACAGAGCAGAACAGGTGCACGGGGCCTCTGACTGGCCAGCTAGCCGGTTTGATCATGAACCCATATGTGGGCCTTGCCCTGTTTAGATGCTTAATTTCTCTCACCAAAATTCACTATTTACCTATCATATTAAATATTTTATCTCATTTATCAAACAATAAATATAGGTAATAAAAACTAATTATATAATTATATATTTTATCTCAATTTATTTTTGAGCCTAGTTAGATCATGGTAAACAATAATTACTACAAACAAATAAAAAAATGCTACAAATATCTCACGTGACATTTGTTTTTGCCAAACTCTATGGATCTAATTAAACACCCGTTAGAAATTTTTTGCGAAAAAAACACTAGGAACTCCTAGCACACCGTAACACCTTCCTCGTACTCTAGCACACCGTAACACTAGGCTCACAATGTACATCTAACTATGTAATTAGTTATTTTTTACCTACATTTCATACTACGAACATAAGTTTTTTGTGTATTTAATATGATGTGATGAGAGAGTGCAAAACTTATAGGTTAGAAATTTTAGCCATCTAAACAAGGCCTAGTCAAGCTATTCAGTTGGCTCATTGTAAATTTTGGAGTGAAGCAAGCCAAGATGACAAGAAAACAGAGTTGGATTCCACTCTTGAATTGAATTGGCATGTAATATTTTTGTTGTAAATTATTTGCTCCAAAATTAAATATGATAACACAAGAACGGCGTTAAATTTACTTGTGCAAATTGATCCTCCCAAATAAGTGTCATATTTCTCGCTTCCTGAGAGAATTCAACGTTTTTAAAATACTGCAATTATATATTTAAATATATAAATATTTATGCTATTGAATTTGTATCATCGGAAAGATTTTTAAGTCTAGTTTTTTTTAACAAATTTTTAAAGATTTAATGTTGCACGTAATGTGAACAAGCAAGATACAGGAACCAAGTCCTCGCTCCTCACCTTTTGGGTTTTTTATTATTAGAATTGAGTTTCATCTTATTGTTTTGGGGAAAAAAATGTTATGGGAACCCTAACGTTGAATCATAGCTCCGCCAGTGACGAGGGGTCCACTAGCGACGACACGACTTAAAAGGACTCATGCATGCATGCATGCTTGCATGCATCCTCCCCGGTGCATGCGGACCCATGCGCTACACCATGCATATGGCCTCGGCCTCACGCGTCAGATCGAGATGTGACGGTGGGCGCCATGCATGCTGCCTCTCTGCCACCGGCCGTGCAAGTGTGTGGAATCACGCCTCTGCGCCCGCGGCAGGCGCGCGCACAGCACCGTGGGTCGTCTCGTCAGCGCGGTCGGCCACACTCTCCGGCGAGTTCATGATGAGGCTGTGCGCGCGCCTCGATCCCTCCTTTGCTCATGCCCTAATTTGCTCAACTCCTGCAAACACGCTCGCGCTGGTACTGCACCAGATCATATCGGCCAAAACAAAAATTTAGACTAGCAAAATCTATGGCCGTGATTTTACCTAAAGTCGTTCTCAGAAGGAACAATTTTCAAAAATGTTATTACCAGTTATAACTTTCTAGTACTAGCAAACATGTCTGTATCACACGGCGGCGTAATGTTCGCATAGATAGAATCTATGTTCTGAGTTTCTTTCTATTATGTTCGCCCAACATATACATGATGTGCTATTATGTTCACACGGCGGCTAATTAATAACACACACGGCGCGACGCGCGCCCGACCTCGGCGCCTTCCCCGCGCCACGACCCATGCATATAGCTCCGGCAAGCAACCAGTCCAGAGCAGCAGGCCACAGAAAAGACTGATCAGTCACACTCGATCCCCTGACAAAATCTTGCCGGCCGGGATAGCAAAAAAAAAAGTTAAACGCAATCGATCGATGCATGGCACCCTCTAAACGCGCGTCGGGCCGTGTGGCGCTGCACGCCGCCTGCCCGATGCGGACGAGGCATGCACTCTTTACTCTCGACTGGTCACACGATGCGGAACAGGTCAACAGATTCTTGTTTTGCCCCCATATAGTATATATGCGTCGTATATATGTGCCATCAAATCTAGAATAAGAATCTTTTTGGATGCTTGGCACGAGCATGGGTCTTGCCAGGGAAGCAAAAGGAAGATAAGAAATGGAAAGGATGTGAAAAATGCTTGTGCCCCTAATTAATTGATTATGAGTCGTTCATGATTTGATTGGATATGATCACAAAGTTATTTTGATAATAATTTTTCAACATATACGCGTAAGTGAAAATAAAATTATTTTGCTCTATGTGATTTTACCTAAAGTCATTCTCAGAAGGAACAATTTTCAAAAATGTTTTTATCAGTTATATAACTTCCTAGTACTAGCAAACATGGCTGTCACACGCGGCGCCGTAATGTTCGCATAGATAGAATCTAGGTTCTGAGTTTTTCTATTCTGTTCTCCCAAGATATAAGTGAGGTTCTATTATGTCCACGGCGGCTAATTAATCACACACAAAGGGACACGCGACGCGCGCCCGGCCCGGCGCCTCCCCCGCCACCTCCCATGCATAGCTCGGCAAGCAACCACGCGCGCAGCAGCCAGAGCAGCAGGGCGACGCGACTTAAAGAAGACTGATCGATCCCCCTGACAAAATCTTCCCGGATAGCAAAACAAAAGGTAACGCAAACATGGCGCCCTGACAAAATCTTTCCTGCGATAGCAAAAAACAAAGGTAATGCATGCAAACCGATCGATGGCCCCTAGCTGTAGCCGTGTGACGCCTCTGTACGCCCGCCTGCCCGATCGATGCGGAGACGATGCATGCCATGACCGGTCACAATCGTGTGCATGTGCATATGGAATCAGTACTGCACCGGCAGGCCACCGTCGTGCCGTGTGCTCTCGTCAGACCGGCGCCCGGCCCGGCTCTATAGCCAGGCGAGCTCATCGATCGAGAGAAGCTATGCTGCCCGACGACACCTACTACGTAATGACCTATACTCTGCAATATCAATGTGCCTGCCACAATTATTAGCAGTAGCAATTTCTTATTACCTGAAAGCACGAAACAAGCCTATATATATATATCAGCAACACTTATGATGTAGATACGGTGCAACGACTTAGAGGGGCCGGCACCTAGCTAGCTCACACGTGCCGTTGTTGCAACGCAACGGAATGTAAAATCTAATTGTGTGGCTGAGAAGTAAGTCCTTTACATCTCTGTCCCAAAAAATTTGATGTTTTTGTTTTTATATCCTATAAAAACAATTGACTGTGTGGCTCTACCAATTAACTGGTTCAAGGTGAGGCGTAATATAGCCAAATCCCTAAATATTATAAAACACAACGTATATAAATTTGATAGATTCGTCATAGCTAAAAAAATTAAATGACGCTGTGGAAATAGCTCTCCATATATGTTTTCCAGGGTGGCAGAGCAGACCCCAGTCGAGCCTATGGAGCAGGCGGTGGCGACGCCTCCACTAGAGGAAAGGGAGGCGCCACAGCTCGATGCCGAGGCTGAGCGACGAGATCCTGGCGCCCAGGACGACGACCAAAAGGAGGCGTCGAGCGACGTCCATATGGCCCAGGCATCCCCTCGGGCCGACACGGAGCTCCGGCGCCCCGAGTCCCAGCTGGACTACATTCAAGTTGTGGGGGACGCAGAGGATGATGGCGCCAACGTGTGGGGTGAGGAGTCGCCAGCGAGGCTTTGATGCCGAGCCGCAAGGGCTACCGGCGAGAATGGACGACCCTGAGGCAGAGGAGGACGAAGGAGCGGCGCTCAGCATGCTCGCCGAGACCGCCAATCGCCTCTAGGTATGCTGAATTGCAGAGCCGCCTCCGACGCCTCATGGTTTTGTTAATCATGCGTATATATATAAATCTGTTGTTGTAGCGCGTGTGCGCCGACGAGTTGCTCCGTCTGCAGGAGGAACTGGCCAAGTCCGAGCGGGCGTTGGCACTGTCCCTCCAGGTCCGAGCGGACCTCGCTCGGGAGCGCGATCAGCTCGTGCTGGAGTGAGCGGTGCTAGCTGTTGGGGAGCGGAAGCGCGCGGCGGTGGCGGCGGCTGCGGCTGAGGTCCAGGAAGGGGTCCAAGAAAGAGCAGCGCTGGAAGCCAAGCGGGAGCGTCTCGCCGACGAGTTGCTCCGTCTGCGGGAGGAACTGGCCGAGTCCGAGCGGGCGTTGGCGCTGTCCCTCCAGGTCCGAGCGAACCTTGCTCGGGAGCACGACCAGCTCGCGGTGGAGCGAGCGACGCTAGCTGTTAGGGAGCGGCAGCCGGGGCTGAGGTCGAACGGGTCCAACAAAGAGCAGCGGAGCGGGAGCGTCTCGCCGTGGAGCGGACGCAGCTGCAGAATGAGCGCGACGAGCTCATCGCGAGCGAAGAGGAGGTCCGCCGCGTCGCCAACGAGCAGATAGCAGGTATTCCATTCAACTTGTAGTTCTTTTATATCAAAGAAAAGAAACGTGAAGTAACTATGTATATAAATGTGTTCCAGGTCAGCTCGTGCTCCAGGGTCAGCTCGTGTTGGCCAACGAAGAGATCGACAGGCTGAATGAAGAGATCCGTGACACGGAAGCTGACCGCATCGGTAAGTAACATGTTCACCCCACCCGTACATACAGAAGCCCTATTCCCAGTAGTAGCAGTAAGGGATACTATATAACTTTTGTGTGTAGCTCGTCTGCGGGGTATGGGGGTCCAGTTTCAACTCTTTGAGGCGGATATTGCCCTCTGGCAGGAGTGGGCGCTCGCCGTCACTCAAGGTGTGGCGCCCGTCCTCGACCAGATCCAAGGCGCTGCAGTTGGAGGAGCTGGAGAAGCAGAGGTGCCACCGACCGGAACGGAGAATATGGTTGAGCGGAGCGCAGCAGCATGGGAGAACTTTCAGGAGTTCACATGTCGGGCGCTATGAGACGTCGCTAGCCACATGCTCGCCGTGGTGCGCTCTCATTATCCCCACGTCGTCGACCTCCTCGTGCGCGTCGGCGGCGGGTACGCTAGAGGGACTCCCCGAGCCACCATCCGCAGGCTCCGCGAGACCAACGACGAAGCGGCGGCGCTCCTGGCAGAACATGCGAACCCCCTGAACCCTGCAGCTGAAGAGGAAGAAGTCACAGCTGAAGAGGAAGAAGTCCAAGTCGCAGCTGAAGAGAAAGAAGTGCAAGTCGCAACTGAAGAGGAAGCAGCTCAAGAGGAAGAAGTCTTGGGTGACGATGCACCCCAGGCATGAAAAATTTGTTTACCATTCCATCGCGCTAAACGAGGTGGAAGCTTAGAGGAACGAGGTGGAGGAGGCACCTCAGGACGTGCAGCCCCAGGTGACGCCCATGGAGGAGGTCCCTGCTAAGGAGAGCAAGGACGAGCACGAGGAGTGGAACCCATAAAGGAGGAAGTGGAACCTGTTGAGATAGAGGATTTTGATGATCAGCAAGGAGGCCCGAAAGCTGCAGGTGAATCTGATGGTGGTGGATGGTTCCTACAGCTCGGAATCTGAAGATGGAGATGATTGCTCCCATGGTAGCAATGGGGGTGCTGGTGAAGATGAAGGTGACAATGAAGATGGAAATGGTTACGGTGATGGCAATGATGGAGGTGGTGGTGACAGTGGTGATGATGAGGATGACACCGACTGTCTTCTTGCCAATGGATGGAAATTGGAGCACCACTTCGACTCGGGGGTGATGATTACTATCACCGAAAGTTGATGTCACTTGTTCGCCGCTATCATCCTAGGTGCATAGTTCAGTACAAGATGGACCAATGGAGCCACCCCCGATTACATCAGTTTCTGTGAGACCGTGGCTGCTGCTCTCCAGGGTGTTGCGAGACAAGCCTTGCTTATCCATCGTGACCGCCACTTCGAGGAGCGGGCAATCTTTCTGTATGGTTGCTGTACCAATTGGAGAGGAAAACTACAGGTTCTATCCCACTTTGGAGCACTTGGCAAAGCTGAACACAGGTCTAGACCAGAGCCTAGATGAGCCGTACATCATGGGACAGGCCTACATGAAGCTTGTTGTTGAGAACGCCAAGCTAAAGCATGAACTGGGAGGTCCTGATCTAGAGATTCCTCCTTTGGCAGTGTCACCATTGAGGACCAGGTGTGGTCATTGAGACCCCACACCAGCACCAATGTTGAACAATAGAAGCTCCCACCCAAAGAAATAAACACGCTTAGTTACGAGAGAGTCCTTAGTTTTATTTTAAATGTCTGAACAAGTGTTGTTTAGTGGATGAATGCTTGCAATGATGCTTAATGGATGTTTTGGAAGGTCCCGGCTGAATAGGAAGGAGAGTCGTCAAGCTCAAATAGAAAGTGAGGAGGATGCTTTCAAATCCTCTTATCCCACCCGAGCCTTCCTTTTGTGATACCTTCCTTTTGCGACACCTAGCACTCCTTCAAAAGCACCATCACATTGCCGCACTTCACTCCTTTTATTTTTTATCGAGACAGTTCTCCTCAGGCAACCTAGCAATTGACGTAGACGAGCAGCACATCCCGACGAGACAGTTCTCCTCCGACAATCGACGTAGACGAGTAGCACATCCCAACAACCTCAGCTCCGTGCTCCCTTTTCGCATGGCAGTCCATTCGCTTTCTATTGTGATCATATCCATGCGTTTTTAGTCCACGTGACGAGCAACACATCCATGTGTTCCTATCTCTTATTTCATGTCACACTCTCATGCGAGGTGCCCGTGCCATGCGATCCATTATTGTACGTCGAACCTTGATATGTGAATTCATATGTAGATCTGATCTAATTACATTTGTGCCTTCGGTTCTTTGTGCTTTGAATATGTTTAGAATCAGTAGCAACAAGTGTGCTTTGTTCGAAATTCGCAAGCTATTTTCTTTGTGTTCTTTTTTTATTAGAATAAAAAATAGAACCTGATGAATGGTGGTGATAGGAACCATAAGGCTATTTTTTGTTATGTTTTAGAGATTAACAAGCGAGAATTGTTGTAAAAGTTTCCTTTCGTATGTCAATTTATCTCGGTTTAACAATGATTTTTTTATGAATTTTGCCTTCCCCTAAGCGATATGGGTTCCATCTCTATGTTGCTCAAGAGAAAGGGTGTGTTCACCAAATCGAGAAGATGTCCAGCTACGGGCACACGTCTCACATTTTTGTGATAATTGATTTGTAGGTGTTCTCCAACTAACTATACTTGTACTTTATTTCCTAGGTGTCCCTGCGGGCGTGTATCGGTGTGCGATCGGGTTCCGCCCCATGGGCTGACCTCCAAATGGATCTATGCGAGGTCGCCTTAGAGCGTGCCATGGAGTGCGTAGACGATATCAACATCATCCGCTTCCCGCTAGCTTTGCACGGCCCGGGACGCAGCCTTCTAGGGATCACATCGGCTACCGCCATCGCCATCATCGCATCGACGCTACTCAAGTCTTGGTCTAGCCTCTTGTCACACCCCATTTCGAGGTTCCTTAATCACACGTATTTGCGC
This sequence comes from Hyparrhenia diplandra, assembly GCA_015847255.1. Lineage (NCBI taxonomy): Eukaryota > Viridiplantae > Streptophyta > Magnoliopsida > Poales > Poaceae > Hyparrhenia > Hyparrhenia diplandra. The sequence continues at coordinate 296,569 of JADLZK010006609.1, read as the reverse complement.
CGGGGATCACGCACAAATACGCCTAATTAAGTATAGATATGATATCGAAAACTATACTTTTATTGCTATTGAGAAAATATGATACAAGGTTTGGGGTTTACATGACTCGGCCATAGGCCTACTATTATAAACATATCAGAGATCCTACGCAACACCTATAACAGGGCTCCATTCCTACAGGCAAGCTTGGAGTGCGGACAAACCCTTGGACTTACTCCTATTGCACGATCCTATAACTCGGTCACAACGACGTAACTTCTTCATGTGCGTCTCCGTCTTCTAAGGTACTCCTCATGGTTCCATCCTTGCGTCGGCCTTAGTAGCTTGATTTCCTTGGATACACTCCTGCGGTGACATTCTAAAAATAGAAAAGAGGGGTGAGTACTTTTCGCACTCAGCAAGTCCAAACCGAGGGGATTGAAATTATTAGGGGTTGGGCCCTAGCGAGTCTCTAAAACTGCTCTTGCTAGTTCCCGAACTAATTATCAAAGCTCAAGGTACAAGGTCACATACCAGATTCTCTTATGTGTTTCTAATCATAGATGTTCCGCCTAGCATTTGCCCATTCCAAGGACGTGGCTATTCGAATAGATTTAGTTAACTCTGCGAGAGGTTGTACAAATTTCCCCACACGATAGGCGTTGTCTACACCATGGCCTATGGTTCGACAGGCCTAACGAGATCCGTACCCGCTTGGGTGCTACCCTAGGTATATTGGTATAATCTTCACCACGACTTCTCAGGGGTTGGAAGGACAACACGCCACCCTAAAATGACGCATCACCCTAGACAATATGGTGATACCAAATCACCCACGGCTTTATTGTGTAATACCTAATTACCCAACCTATCTTTATCAACACCACTTTCAATCTCAAGTCATCAATATGTGCCTCTAGCACCGCGCGCCACCGCGCCCAAACACTTCCTTCCGTGGAAGACCACTCGGCATCCACGCCAACCGGACATGGGGCCACTCTCCCCACATCTGCTCCTAATAGGTCGAAAAACTCGCCCCGGCCACCTTGGATCCCAATTATACCTCAACCCAACGGGGTGTGAATCAAGCCTTCCCATAAACGACGTGTGGTCAACGACGAAAATATCGCACTAGGTAGAAGGTCTATGAACCGGTCCTTAGGGAGGCGAGCATCTCTCCGCGGGATTCATCCCCGATTGTGATTAGTCCACCTCCATGTAGACTATCACCACTCACCTTTTTGTTGGAGGGTTCACATTCTTACTTAGGTTACATCGATCTTATTTATCCATTTTATATCATCATTCATCATTATATTAAGGTCATGATTAGGGGTAAGGACTTGCCTCTATCCACTGAAGAGTATATCCAAGGTTCTTGTCCCGGTGCTCTTGATTCCTGTGGCTTGGTGTAGCGATGCTCCGGGTTCTGTCGGACGGTCGTGCGATCTCCATGACAACAAACATGAAACACAAGCTTAACCATCAAAGCAAGCGGCGTTCCTACGTGGGTTAGTTTTAGGGGTGGATGGATAGATTACTATCTACTCCTATCATTATTCTGTAAGTTTGAAGTAGGATAGGAGAAAGAGAATCCACCCATCAACGGGGTTCCTTACGGGCTGGGTTTGCGAGGTACGGATGCCTGATGGAGAACCAAATCATATCGCTAATGTTCACTATCATGTGAACCTGAAGGACATGATAGGGTTGGTTTCCTATAGGTCCGTACGGGGTTAGTGACACATACGCTTAGGCATGCGTATATGCTTAGGGTTAGCAGGGTTAGGATCCTAATCTAGGGTTAGCCACACATATGATACTCGTACGTCATGCATACCCTATGTGTGTATAGGACATGTATACTAGAGTGTGTGTCACGGAGTACACATACACGAGTATACGGCTAGGTTAGGGGGGGTTAGCCATGCGTAGATACAGTCGATAGGTATATACGTATATTTATTTATATAATACCACTCTATACATTTATATACATACATAACCTACCGCGTATATCTAGCATGTGGACAACTACGTGTGTGTATATTCGAGTATCCATGTACGTGAGAGTGTACACGCATACAAGAATATACGGTGCAAGGTGTGGGTTAGCGGAAGGGGTAAGCTAGGGTTTACGTAAATCTACGGTGCGCGGTTAAATAAATATAAATCATACAACAACTAGAATTTAATTGGGCATCAAATATTATGACAAGGATATGAATAAATAGAGCCTGATTTTAGAAGAATTATGGAACTGGAACAGTGATTTGGAATTGAACGGAAAAGATGTGAATTTCCAAAGTTTAATTTAGGATTTATAAATGAATTAAACTTTGGAAATTATTTCTGAATTTTAGAATTTATGGAACTGGGATGTAAAAGCTTGGGTAGGGTCTGGGGTGTACCTAGTTTATTTATAAATTTTTGGGAATTTTTGTATATATGGAAAATGTGTTTTCAGCCTCCTGTGTATGCTCCCTCAGGTGCACCTAGCGATTTGGCCAGGGCTGACGCGCGGGGCCAGGCTGCTGGCGTGGTCCGCGTGTACTGTGCCATGGACCTGGTCTACACTGTGTTGTAGACCCGCTGCTCATCTGTTTGGTCCACGTGAACCGAGTCTATGACGAACGGGGCCCACAGAAGGGATAAGGGGAAATATCTCTTCACGGGACTTCACGGGACGCCATCTCCCGGGCGGACGGGAGCTCCCGTCGTCGTCGTTCTCATCCCAAATCGAGTGAAGCAGAGAGGGAAGGGAGAGTTGGGCGGCGCCGATGGGGATGGTGTGGTGGCTAGTGGTGTGGGACGTGATGGGGGCAACGGCGGGTGGCTTGGTGGCGAGCTGCGCGTCGCACGGCAGCGCGCGGCGGGCGGCGCGCGAGCGGGGCAGAGGCGTGCGGCGGCGGGCTGGGGTGGCGAGCGCGGCGGGTGCAGCGCGGCGTGGCGAGGCTGGGCGCGTGCGCGGCGTGCAGGTGGTGCTGGGTGAGGTGCCGTGGGCGTGCGGGATGGTGGGCAAGGCTGTGCGCGGCGCGGCGGGCGCGGGCGGCAAGATGGGCGGAGCTGAGCCGCGGCGTGGCGTGGGGAGCAGGGTGGCGCGGCTAGCTTGGCGAGGATGGGAAGCAGAGCGAGCAGAGCGAGCAGAGCGGCAGCGCGGCGTTCCGGCATGGCTCGCGAAGAGGCAGAGGGAAGGAGGGGGAAGGGAGCTCGGGGAGGAGGAAGTGGAGACCGAGCTCGAGGGGCGAGGGCTCCCGGTGGCCATGGTCGGCCTTTTATAGGCGCGGAGGGCAGCGGCTTGCCGGAGATATTTTCCGGCAAGTCGAGCAGGCTCCAGCTCGACGCCATTGATGAGCTCCAGCTGGCGTCCATGGTGCAGTGGAGGTGGTGACCGGAGCTGTGTGGGCGTCGTCGGGCACAGCGGTTGTCGGCACGTCGCGACGTCGGAGATGGGCGGCAGGGCACAGGCGGTCCGCGTTGCTGCTGTGTCCGAGTCGGCAGGAGCAGTGGAAGTCGGCGGATGGCGACGCGGAAGTGAAGACGGTTCGCTGGAGGTTTTTCCCCGGCGTGGTCAGCTCGCCCACTGTGATTTGGTCGACGGCGCTGTGACGCTCGTGCTTGATTTGACAGCTCGTCGATGAGGTTTCTGTGCAGCGGTCAATGGCGCTGTTTGTGTGCGCCCTTCGTGCGGGCAACAGAGGAGAAAGGGATGGAGGTGGAAGGTGGGTCCAAGAGGCGGGGTCCACGCGTCATAGTGAGAAAGGGAGAGGAATGGCTGCTGGGCTGTTGCTGATGCTGCGCTGCTGGGCCAAAAGGAGGAGCCCGTCGGCACTTTATTTCCCATTTTCCATTTGTAATTTATATATCCCCATGTATACATGTTTTGGTTACACACACTATATCTATATGCGTGTACTTGTATTTTCATACATCCATATATATACAGGTGTGCTCGTATTTATTTGTGTATACATGCGGTAATATTTATTTCCCAGAAAATAAACTAAGTACTTTGGAATTTTAGGATTGGAAATATGATGGTGGTTGGTAATTTAAGGAGATGGTCAAAGGGATTGTTTGGTCGAGATGATCAAGGGTTTTATTCGGTCAAGGAATATTAGTTGGTGGAGAGATCAAGGATATTGTTTGACAATTCAAGGAGGGGTCAAGGGGGTATGTGGTGGGGTTGACAAGGAGAGTGTTTGGGTGAAGGATGATCAAGGATTTATTTGGTGGTTGGAAATTCAAGGAAAAGGTCTAGGTAAATATTTAGAGGAGGGTAACAAGGAATATTATTTGATGCCAATAAATAAATTCTAGCTCAATACTCATGCAAGCAATCATTCAAGCATACATTCAAACATTCAAACAAAGGCTAAATTCTATATGGTGGATTTTGATGCGGGGTTTTTCTAAAAGCGGTTTTGGGTTGTGCGAAAAAATAAATCAAGTTTTAGTTGTAATTATAAAAGTTCAAATTTTTAGTGAATTTTAAAATGATGCAAAAACACGGGTGTTACACTTACACCACGAAGGCTACGGCGACTTTGAGTATGACTTGGAAGCGGGCGCCTTCGGCTCCATGACGCGTCGCCAGGCAAGTCCAACCACGGTGAGGTAAAGTGGCTGAAGAAGTAGACTTAGGTTAGTGGCAAGGGACCGGGCTGGTGACCACGGACCTGAGTTGCAACATTGAGCTCCTAAACCCCATCATTGGTACCCGTTTTCCATTGCCGTTCTTGAAACCATCCCAAGCAACGAGGTGGTTCCGCTCCTACCCTCCTTCATGATGGTTTGGACAGGTGGCTTTTCTGGCTTTTGGAGGGAGCCATCATACATTTTGCAGAAGGTTAAATTGTGTCGCAAGCCGACACACCTGAGTGATGACTACCTGGTCGCCGCTCTCTCTTCTCCGAATAACAAGTGAAAGCAAGAGTCTGGTTGCTTTCAAGGCAACCAACGACAAGAGGTGGACATTGCTAGATGTCAAATATACTCTCCCAACATGTTCATGGATGTCGGCATGCACAAGGGCAAGGTGGTTGTCGTGGCTAGATTTTGAGACATCTACTCACGGACATGGCGCGGCGCAATGTCGAAGCCCATGATTTTGTCACCACCAAACTTTGACATTAAAAATCAGTGGCGAGACCATGCATGCTGGTTACATCGGCGGCGGCGACCTCTAGATAGTAAGTTTGTTTGTTCGACAACTATGCCAACGACGTCGCGAATCCGCGCTATTTTGTCATAGCACTTGATTCGCAGTGGAGCATCTAGCTCCGATGCGTATTTCTCCATGAGCTCAACGCCATCACCGGCGCTTGGCAACACGTCAGGGGACCTTGGCGGTGGCCATGCCCTCTTCGTTGGGGCCAACTACTGTTTGTGCGCTGATGTGCCTCGCGATGGCGACAAAGATCTTCTCTGGCAGATTGCGTCTTTGTCGCAGACTTGATCGACTGTGGACGCGACATATTTGAGCTAGGAGATGACTTTTGACTTTGGCACACACTGGGATAAGCACCTCTATTATCTGACCCTGAATAATCCATTGCAGGTGCCAATGTGGTTTCGCCAACTGTGCCCCATTAAATAGAGTGAGAGCGACGAACACTACTAGAGTTGTAATAAATGGCATACGCAATGTAATAAGAAACTCTAAGTCTTTATTATTTGTTGTAATATATTGTGTCTCATGCAGACATCATTGTGCCTACTCATTTGTATACTACCATATGTTTATAATTAAATAAATTTCTATATATCCATGTGTTTTGTTATAATTATCTAAATATTAAGTCCTGTCATTTTGTTTAATGACCTTTTGAAGTCGGCAAGGACAAGGATGCGTAATAAGAAACAATGAATAAAATGTTTTATATATATAGAAGATAGAAAAAAGATAGAAGAAGCCAATCAGAGCTCGGAATAAAAAAAAGAACCGTGGACTCCTATAATAATCATATTATTTGATTAAGAAAATAGTCCAAACATTTTGGGAAAAATGTTTTCAATTACGTGTGAGATCTTCAAATATTGCAGGCTCCAATTGGCCCCGGCCGAATATTCTATCTAGCCGAATAGGAAGAAGAGCAAAAAGTAGGAAGGAGAGAAAAAATATTCTATCTAGCCGAATAGAAGGAGAGCAAAAAAAAATATTCTATCCTACCAAATAGGAAGGAGAGGAGCGTCTTGTCGGGTTCCGGCTAGATTGGGCCGAGGCCGACACGTAGATTGGGGAATTGGGAGGGAGGTGGAGGGGCGGCGGCAATGGTGGAGGCGGCGTGGGCGGGCGGCCGCCGCCCGGCCGTGGAGGCGTGGCGGCGGCAGGCTGGGCGAAGGGCGCGGGGCGTGGGCGGCCTTGAGCGGGAGGGGGGCGTGAGAGGGAGAGGAAGAGAGATTGGAATAAATTTCTTTATTTGCTTGTTGCCCGAAAAGATTCTGCACCCCTTTACTTATATAGCCCGGCTATTGGGACTTGTATCTCAAGCAATCTCTAAAGGTTTCCTTATAGATGGAATACCTTTATAAGCATGTCCTATTTATTTTTTTTTCCTAATAAGGGTCTCCCTTATAGATGAGATAGCCCCTTGCACACCAAAACACCTAAAGATAATCCTAGATATTTTCCTCCTTTATCTGAATTAATTGCCGAAGAATCCGCGGAAGGGAGGGGGACGGCGGCGGGGGCGAGTTGAGCCCGGGGAGGCTGCGGCCGCCCCTGGGCCCGTCCGGGCCCGTCCCACACCTGGCCCCTATTTCTGGGTCGTGACATCTCCCCCCTTCTCCGACCGGGCGTACTCGGCTGGATGAACGCCATTCAATGCACACGGGTGGAGATCTGCTGCCCCTCGAACGATGAGCTCAACTTTGTAGCATGAGTCGCCCCGGGCTGGGCTCCGAGGATCATGTTCTCCCTGGTTCGTTTGGGATCAAACTCCGGGAGGTAGTGAAGGTTGCCGATGTAGCCGTGGTAAATGTAGCGGTGAACTGCGTCCCTGGCGAGAAGTCGCCGACGACGGGCTGCCAGTAGGAGCTCCCTTGGAACGCCCACATCAAGGTGCTGGTGCACCATGTCGCGGGGAGGGCTCTTCAGGAACAAGAAACGCTCATTGGGTGAAGCATTGACGAAGAGCGGCAGGATGCGCCAAATAGTGATTTCGCGGCGAGTAGGAGGCACTATGTAAAAAGGCCTCTACAATCGGCGTTGAGGGCTTCTGATCGCGCGCACGCGCGTCCCGCTCATTAGAGATCTCTAAATGTCGACTTTACCAAACCAAACCCACCGAGGTTACGTAAACACACTTTATCACGCAGACGGTTTTTCTGCGGTCTGTGACCTCGTTTTTGCTCGATCAGTGAGCAGTACCTCTGGACAAGTTTTCCTATGAAGCGGCGTGGCACTGTGGTAACATTACGCTGACACGCAAAGATGAATAAAGGCGTATCCCTTCCAAAGTTACCGACGCACGGGCCCAATGTGTGGCGTGGCGACTTCGCATGTACGAGACCCCTATGTCAAAGGGCGTACGTAAAAACGGGCCATGTCGGGACATTTGTCGCACCGCGCGCCGATGCTTGTTAGAATCTTTACGTTTCTGCACACGCGAGGCGGTAAAAAGTGTTCGTGACGCTTTCCTTAATACAGCACATTCGAAATGCAACCGCCTGCAGACGTGTTCGTCACCCATACGACGCCGCCACACGCCGTTGTGGTTTGTACTACTTTACCACGCACTTTCGCCGCGGAAATCCGCTCAGGCACGTGGATTCGCTCTGACACACCCGCTCTTGTACCCGACCGTTTTCTTATGTTTACGCACGCTTAGCACCTAAAATCGACCGCACTGTGCGGAGACTACGTGACGCTACAATGACCCATCGGGATCGTAACTCTTGGAAAATTAAAGACGCCTCACTGCTACAAAAAATCAAATCTAGGTTGGCGTTTGAGGCACGCAATTTTTGGGAGCGACGTAAAAATCTGCTAAAAACAACCGACGCGCATCGGGGGCGAGACAGTCTCAGAACTATCACGGAGGCTTGAGACGCCTCTTAGATAGTTGACGGCGTCGTGTCAATGATGACGTTACGAACACCAATACGGCTTAGAATCGTCGACACCACAAAGATTGATATAATTAATACGTATATAAAACATATACATAGGTCCAAGCACAAACAAATGGCTAACGCCCGGCAGCATTAAAAATTCAAGTGTATCGATTGTTCTTCACACGCACCCGGTTGTTCGGGGGCACGCCCGCAGTTGTTCACAACACAAATAACACGATTCACGTGCATGTATCCACCTCGGTCGTGATGCGGCAAGGGAACGAAGCAACTCACGGTTTACGAATCAAAATAGTCGCCCGTCGAGGGTGGATGACATGTTCCATAAGAAACTTGGCGATCTTCTCTAATATCACCCAAATTGAACGGTTCACTCTGCAAGTCAAAATCCTAATACAAAGAAAAAGGTAGCCATAAGTGTTTGTTGTACACATGGTCTTTATCGCCAAACAAAGATAGGCACAAGATGGAGCTGCACTTCGAGTTACCTCGTGACAATCCAAATGAGCTTGATTCATCGCAACCATCAAGTGGTGCGCCCGTGTAGAACCCACATGTCTTGTTATCGGGTTGCGTCCAGCATTTGCAAACATATGAAACACGGTGGTTATTCGCTGAATGGAAACCCAAGTGGCAAGTGCACAACCGGGAGAAGCACAACAATTACTTTTGCATACTTGGCGTGAGCGAAGTAAACTTTTGCGTCCTTGTCCCCTTCGGATTGAAAACATGCTCAACAAGGCTACACATGAGTAAAGTGTAAAAAGGTCACATTCTTTTCTATTTTTAGTAACATAATTAAGAAAAAAATGCATGGGTCGGATGTAGGTTAGGAAACACTCACTTGTTGTATTAAAGTTTTCAACGGGAGCGTTTACGTCTTTCTTATTTGGGCGCGAGTCAACGAAATAGACTTTCCTCCACTTTATAGCTATGACAACAAAGAATCCGGTGTTGGCACGGATTATGCGCAAACATGACAAAGTCCTTGTCATGATGCTTCCGTAGGCCAAATTCTAGATATGTACGGCCCTTGCCGAGAGGCCCATCATCCTTCGGTAGCTTCGAAGGTCAATGGCTCGGGATCAAGAAAGCCAACCCGACAAAGACAAGGCCCTCGCTTCTCGGAGCGGGCATCTAGGAATAGAGAAGCATGCAAAGCAAATTTAGTAAGCAATAGATGAAAGAGGTATCCCGAATGAGTCCACAATAAAAGAAATTGTACTCACAGTGTCATGTAGCGAAGGATGGCCACATCCAATCCATCCAGTGTCATGAGGTCAAACAAGTCGTCGAAACCCACATTGATCTTAGCCTCTTCGTCTGTGCCACGCCAAAAGGCCGCTTTTCCGGGCGATGCAGTAAACGCCACCATGTTTGGACCGGCTGCTTGCATGCACCACCCATGAAGAGCAGCACAACAAGGCCCTACCGTACTAAGCTGTTCGCGCGTGAGCATTGGAGATCCATGCTTGTACTTAGGGTTGGCGGTCGTGCCGAAGGGCACTCGAATTGCTTCTAGTCATAAGGGGCGACCCCTTACGGGAACGTATCTTTGTCATCGTTGGATGCTCTATGCCTCTTGCCTAAACATGCTTGTTTGGAACAGTTTAAACGCTTTTGCTTCCGCTTCTCGGCCCAGCTGCACTCACGAGGCACTCTAGACATTCTTGTCATGCGAGCCACTCCCTGCGTTCTCAGCCCTTGCAGTCTGCGAGGCACTCTCATCATTCATGCCTTGAGAGCCGGTTTCCGCATTGTTTGCCGATGCACTCGCAAGGCAATCCCCGAGCGTCATTGGCATGAGTGCGAGTCGCCCGCGTTGATCCATTGCACCCCGAGAGGCACTCGATCACCATTGGCATGCAAGCTAGTCATCTCATTCCCACCCATTGCACTCGAGTGCGAGAGGGACTACGGTCATTCTTTGTCATCCCCATTTAATAACACGGTGCGTACCATATGGTCCTTTAGACCGACTAATACCGTGGAGACGAAGGCGGAGGAGGTTTTGTCTGCGAGAACAATTTGGTGCGAACAAGGCGGGCCGTTGGGGTGTTATTCTGAGTCATAAGGTCTCGCTCCCACTTTGGATCCTCTTAAAAATAGCCTGGCCAAGAGTCTTAATTTCGCCTGTCGGCGGATCCAGTAGTGTAGCATCAAAACCAGGATTTACATGTTCAATCGTTACAACTGTATGTCCTGCCGGTATTGGTTGACCCTCAAGTAGCTCGGGTGATTCGGGTATACCTTTCCCCTAGCTACCTCAACTTGATTACCTCCGGTCCTCGTTACAAGGGTACATCATTCGGAATGGAAACCTCGGGTGCGGCATCCGGTTGGCCATCCGGATTGGTAAGAGGCGCGCTCTTGATCCACTGCGGCGCTAGGGGTGTTGCCGAGGCGGGAACCTTGTGCTTGCGCTTGTGCTTGTGCTTGTGCTTTGCTTGTGCTTCTTGCAACGCCACCACGACCTTGGAGCTCATCCAATCTAGCGAAAATCTCTTCTCTAACTGCTGTGGCCGCCGACTTCCTCTTTCTGTACATGTCGGTGCAATCCGGCCAATTCCTCCAACCACACGAACTAGACACCCCACGCACACGCCCTGTCTATTCAGGGTGCCCGGGACCCCCGGAGCGCATCTCTTTCCCTTACACCGGTGACCTCGGAAGAAGCACGGGCTGCCTCTAAAATCGCTCACCTAAAGCCCGAGCTACTTCATCGTTCCAAACAATTTGAGCCCTATCACCTAACAATTCCAGGTGGCTGCGTCCACGCAAAAAGCGTAGCGCGGTCCTTAGGATATTCGTCCCAAGGATTCTGGATTCCTTTGTCGACTAAGTCCCTGTCCTCCTTCGCCCACCTTTCAGACATTGCTTCATAACCTCCTGTCCCCAGGCAGTGGTTATACTGGTTCCTCTGCCTAAGCTCCTTGTATCTCTGACTTTTTGCGAGTGCCTCTTCGCTTTGATTCGCTTGAACAAAAGCTGTCCAATCCTCCTTGGGGATGTATGGGTGCTTCAACAAAAGTGGCATCCCTCCCCTTGTTGACGTAATTGCGCACTAGATCGCTTTTGTGGGTCCTAAAACTTTTTCCTACCACCGTCCCACACCTTTTAAATTTTTGTCCTTTGAGCTCGATGGACACTCCAACTCCAATGAATTCGGACACACTCCTCAAATAATTCTTTCTTGACTTGAGGACTTAAGGAACGTGGCCGAACACGTGAGCAAAGGGGACCCTTTGTCTAGCAATCGGCCCGAGCAAGTCTCCTCATTCTTAGCTTGCCCTCCTTAGTAGTGGGAAACCCGTCCGAAGTGAGCTCCGTCACAACTATCTTATTCTCTGGCCACTTTGTGATGGTCCTGACCCTCCCCTTTCGCACCGACCAGCCAGATGACTACCCCTCTGCAGTACAAACTCCTGAATTCAGCCACAGCCCTCGTGAGTAGCGTCATCCGTCTCATCTTTTGTCTCTTCATATGTATCTCTCGACCATCCTCTAGAGAATTAGTTGTTTATTTGCCGGGTGATGTTGCACATGTGTCATCATCGACGCCTATATCAAGCAGTTGTAGTTACATAGAGAAGTCAACGGCTAGCACTCAAAAAAGCTAACCATAAGCAAGGTTTGTATATCACATAGCCGCAGCTTACTATTTTTTGAGGTCGTCAACTGCCCCGACACACGACAAAGCTTCACCGGCGATCCCGAGGGGGTAAGGGCAGAAGCGATCATTGTTCTATCTTGAACACGCGTATATTCATCTATAAAGAAAATAAGCGGCGAAATTTGTTCTGATTTCCTATGACAACAACACATGGATGACAACATTATAGTAGCGGTCGGTGTCAAGTTCGAGTATCTACAACTCGATATATCCATCGGGGATAAAATAATACGGTTCAATTACGTAATAGGCTTTGCTTTTTCTAACGCAAGCTGTAGTAGGCTTTTTATGAGGACTAAACAAACCATCGAGGCGGAGAACAAATAAAATGTTGTTCAGGGAATATAGGACTATAAACAAACCGTAGTACGGTTCATTTAATAGGCACATTTTTGTAAAGACAAGATAGTAGTAGTGCTCGACAGAGCCGATCATTGTTCTTGAGCATGTATATTCACCTTTCCTCCCCACCCACCACCCCCCCGCCCGGTGTCAAGTTCGGTTTCTACAACTCTATATATCCATCCGAGGATACAATTCACCTTTCCTCACATATCTAAATATTTCTATTCGATATTGGTTCAGCTTGGAGTTTAAACATAAGATTAAATAATCTTTATGCCAATGAGTATGTACTGCTTTCATACATTTAAGTTCTTCGTTACTAACTCTGTTTCTAACTTTTGCACAAAGTAATTACGCTCAATAGCTAATTGTGATCGATTTCTTAGCGATTACAATTCTTCTTCGTTTTTTGAGATTACACGAAGACAACAATTCAATCCTTTAACAATCCCTTTCCTACCCGCGACAAGAACGCGTGAAAATTTCGCTAGTATTTATACGGTTCAATCCTATAATAGGCAATCTATGAGGACTACACAATCAACAGAGGTACAGATCACAAAAAAATGTAGTGTGAAAATAGAGGGATATAAACAAACTGTAGTTTAGTAACTTGATTCATTTAATAGGCAAATGTTTTTGGTTGCGGTTTCCTATGACAAAACACACTGAATAACGACATTATAGTAGCGGTCAGTGTCAAGTTCAGTTTCTACAACTCTATATATCCATCCGAGGATACAATTATCACCTTTCCTCACTTTGCGACCGAAAAATTCAGGCATTGTGTTGATGCCACCGTTGAATGGAATTCACTCAAGTAACCGTCACACCGAACAGATTCGAAAATTTCAGTCACCGAAACTAGCAAGCCCCTAATATTTATACGCTTCAATCAGAATAAAGGCGGTCTATGAGGACTACACAATCCACGAGAGGCACGAGATCACAACAAAATGTAGTTCGGGAATAGAGGGATATAAACAAAGCGTAGTTTAGTAACAGTTCATTTAGTAGGAACATTTTTGTAGGACAAGATAGCAACATTATAGTAGCGATTAGGTGTCAATTTCTCGTATATACAACTCAAAATATCCAAGTGATGATAGAATTATACAGTTCAATTTTGCAATAGGCGGTCTATGAGAACTACACAAACCAAAGGCGGAGAACAAAAAAAAAATATACTTCAGAGAAGAGGGATACAAACAAAGCTGTAGTTTAGTAACAGTTCATTTAATAGGCACATTTTTATAAGACAAGATAGTAATAGTGCTCGACAGGCTTGAGTCATTGTTCTTGAGCATGTATATCTACTACACCTATGTAGAGAACCCCCACTAAGGAGTTCTCTCGACTTGCAAGCATGCCACCATGATCATCCAATGGCGGCCCCACTGTTTGAACTAACTAAAATAATATTGTAACTCACAAACCAAAAAAACAAATTAAATTCTGATTATACCATTGAATTCCTTTTAATAAATCCTTCAAAACAAGATCTCATATGGATATATTTCAATAAAATTATAAGTGGGTCCCAGTAATAGTAGTTGGTATATATAGAGCAAAGTAAAAAATAAAAAATAAGAGACTAAAAAAAAGGGAAAAAAAGAATATGAGGGTGATAGTAATATTTTAACTCATAGATTTCTCCTTCATACCCGCGGCAACGCGCGGAAGCTCTAGATTATACATATTCCCATTAGGATGGATTTGGTCACATCGTTCACAAACTAAATTGTTGATTGACTTTATATATCATTAGGAATGTCTCGTTCATATGTTTTCTCCATTGATCTCTAAATATACATTATCCAAAATAACTTTAGATTATCATCTATATATCATAACCTTAAAATCTTAGTGACTAACATCATAACCTATTTATATTCCACCTTCATACCCGCGGCAACACGCGGGAATCCTTCTAGTTCATCTATAAAGAAAATAAGCAGCGGAATTTGGTTGCAGTTTCCTATGACAAAACACACAGATAACGACATTATAGTAGCAGTCAGGTGTCAAGTTCAGTTTCTACAACTCTATATATCCATCTGAGGATACAATTATCACCTTTCCTCACTGGCGATAGAAAAATTCAGGCCGCTGTGTTGATGCCAAATTGTTGGATGGAATTCACTCAAGTAGCTTCGTCACGAGCAGTTCGAAAATTTCAGTCACACGGAAACTAGCAAGCCCCTAATATTTATACAGTTCAATCACAGAATAAAGCGGTCTATGAGGACTACACAATCCACAGAGGCATAGATCACAAAAAAATGTAGTTCGGGAATAGAGGGATATAAACAAACCGTAGTTTAGTAACAGTTCATTTAGTAGGAACAATTTTGTAAGACAAGATAGCAACATTATAGTAGCAGTTAGGTGTCAATTTCTGTATGTACAACTCAAAATATCCATGTGACGATTGAATTATACAGTTCAATTTTGCAATAGGCGGTTTATGAGGACTACACAAACCAAAGGCGGAGAACAAAAAAAATATACTTCAGGAGAAGAGGGATACAAACAAACTGTATTTTAGTAACAGTTCATTATAGTTATAGTAGCGGTCGGTGTCAAGTTTAGTACCTATAACTCAAAATATCCATGTGAGGATAATTATACGATTCAAATTTATAATAGACAGTCTATGAGGGACTACACAATCCATAGAGGCACAGATTACCCAAAAAAAAAAAAAGTTCACGAATAGAGGAATATAAACAAGCGATAGTTTGGCAACATTCATTTAGGGCATGTTCGGTTGCGGTTTCCTATGAGAAAGGCACGAGGGAAGTCTATGAGGACTACCCAATCCGCAGAGGCACAGATCACAAAAAAATGTAGTTCAGGAAAAGAGGCACAGATAAGATTGATGGGCTACATATCGAACCGTAGAATCGCCGGGTGGAGGAAGAAGCCGTCGGAGAAGGTGGTCGTGGGCGGAAGCGGCGTCGGCTTGAATGGCGCGGACGAGTCGGCGGTGGCGGTGACGGCGGGCAGATGAGGCGGCCGGGAACCCTAGAATCACCTGTGAGGAGGAGGACGAGGAATGAAATGAATCGCCTGTGAGGGGATGAAGAATGAAATGAATCGCCTGTGAGGGGGAGAGGCGGGGTTTTTCAATTTCGCTCTTCGGCGCGAAAATTTCACGCAAACGCAAAATCCGATTCTGGACCCGTCCCGGAAAGGGAGTCTCGATCGTCTACGCCCAATTGATGACACCGCGGTCTACACCGGCGTGTGTAGGATACACAAAGGATTCGCATTCATTGCAAAGGCCGTGGATATGACCGGCCGTGTCACGGAGACAGTCCGATTACTAATTTCGAAACACGGCAGCGCCGCATTATATAACTTCTTTTTAATCTGATTTTTCTTTTTAATCATGGCCAAGACTTGTGACTAGTCTTTCTCCCTCATAGTAACTCCAAATGTGATGGTTTTTCTTACTAAAATTTTTTTTAAAATCATGGTGTGTCAAGCTATTGTATTCTTCTTGCTTTTACTTTTTTTGTTGAAACGTGCACCACTCATACTAGTACTACTCCTACTACTAAAATCCGCATTTTTTACGCCCACTAATTTGATCGGCCTTGAACTGTTCATCTTCCTTTTCCCCGGACCAAGAGCGCACGCCGAGATCCTCGCGGAAAACCGTGCGGCTGCGCCTCGAGCCATGGAGAACCTTCCGCGGGGAGGTGCTTGAGCACATAGCGCTCAGCGTCGCCATGTCAAAGTAGAGCATTCTATGGAGGGCCTCATGAATCTAAGGGCCACCTTTCCCGGCACGAGAGGTGTGCCGCCTCGCCATAGTGGGGCCGGAGCATCCCCGGACTGTCTTTGGACCGCGCCATTAACCGGGGGCGCCGTACTACTCGCGCCCGGTTCGCGCGCGAAGTCATCACCGACCTCGCCAAGTTCGGCAACACGGAGGTGTGTTTCAAAAGCGAGCATGTCTGCCGTGTTTGTGGAAGGCAGCGGCACCGTCTGCGCCGCCGCTTCGACTTCTTTGGAAACAAGCCACCAACTCGGGGCATGAACTTCGCTCGGTATGTGCACGCTCTTGCGCTCTGAGCGGAACGCCGCCGCCGCCGATGATGACCATGCCGAGAGGTGTTGCACGAGGTGGAGCACGACACGGCGGCGATGGGCTCCCTCGAGGACCGAGAACGTGCAATGCTTCACGGATAGGCGTGGCGATCTTGCACGATGACTGGTGGTGCCCCATGCGGTGAGGCCGCATCTTCCTCCCTCGGCCAAACCGGCGCCTCGCCGGGCATCGGTCGAGAAGCGGCGGGAACATGCGGCGCCATGAACCTGTGGGTGGAGGGAGTGTGGCGGCAGCACTCCACATCTGCGGCGAGGAGTGTAGGATCCGTGGCGAGTGTAGGAGGTTGTTTGTGCAAGCACAAGCGGGGGTGGTGGGCATGAGTAGCGAGTGGACTCGCATGAATCTATGTATATGTTGATGATGATGACAATGCACCCATGCATTGCATTATGTGATCTATCTTACTTTTTGGTGCGTGATGGATGATTATGTGGTAATTCGTGTTATATTCATTCATGTTTTGCGATGACCGCGCCGCCCGCGACCATGCAGCCATGGCCACCACCGCGAGCACCTCGGCGTTGCTAGCTAGCTAGCCGCCTCCCGTTCTGAACTCTCTCCCTTCTTTCTTACCTTGCCACCTCGAGGCTCGTCGGCAGCGGTTATGCACGTGCCGTTGGCGGCGCCTTTGAACGCTGCCCGTGTCCGCGGTTCACGCCACCGTGTCCGCCCGGTTCACGCCCCGCTGCGTTCAATCGTTCTCCACGGCGGCAACCCCTCTCGGACCCGTCCCCCATCGCGCTCGAGTCTTCAAAAGCGTCTACACCGTGTTTCGATGCTTTCCATCCCATCCATTTAACCTCGGCCGGTCCTCGTCGGCCGGAGTGTCGCTCCCGCTCCGCCATGCCCTTTGCCACCGTCGGCGTCAAACTTCGGTACCGCCCTAAACCCGCTCATCCGATAGCAAAGATAGGAACGCTTGGTTCTCACGGGGATCACGGTGGTGGTCCTCCCGTCGCTAGAGGCCTCATCTCCGGTGACATCCGTGCACGCCCGGTGTGCCGCCATGTCGGAGACCTCCAGGGCTCAAGAACCTAATTTTTCTTTTTCTTTTTATTATAATCTATGGTTACAACTTGTAATCGGTCTTTCTCCCTCATCGTAACTCCAAATGTGATGATTTTTCTTTCTCGATTTTGTAAAATAATGATGTGTCAAACTCTTTACGTATTCTTACTGCTACTACTTTTGTCACGTTTGGTGGATAACATTTGAAATTTGAATTTCAAAAATTACAACTTCACGTAACATTTTTGGAGCATCTAATGATTTTAGCATAAGAAGTCATGAACATAAAAGTTGAAGAATAATTCTTAAGTTTGCACATCTTTTTATATTGGTTATTTCTTCATCCCCAAAAACATTATTCACAAGATTTACACATGTCTCGTAGAGTTGACAAACCTTGTAGAGATATTTCTAAGATTTGTGAACAATGTCACTAGCACTATGTCGGATGGGGAAACAACCAAAATAAGAATTGTAGATCTTGCTAAGTTATGAAACACTCTAATTTAAAACTTTTGATTTGTATTATCTTGTAAAGGAAAACTGAAAATTGAAATTTAAATGTTTTTAGTGACCTCGGATAGACAAGAAACCACGGATATAATGATTGTAGGTTCTCAAATATCCATGAAACTTTGTAGTTTACAACTTTTTGATTTGAGATCATATGCATGATGTATAGCGCATGATGTAGCTCGATGATCTCGATTGAACAAGCTTAATTTGATTTTGATCATATGCATGGTGAAAGTTGAAAAGATCCAAATGAGTATGCATGAAAACCGAGATATTTTATTAGTTATAACCCTACATTGTGTTATATTTTTCCAAATTTGTGATGTTTGGATGTTTGATTTCAGTTGAAATGATTAGGGAACAAGTCTTTGGAAAAATACAACTCTCGTATAGTAAGTTTTACATACCCGTCTTTGGGAAAACATTTGGTCGGTGTTAGGCGGTCGGTCTGATTTGTTGTGAGAGAAAAAAAAAAGTAATCTTTGGTCTTTGGTTGCGATCTGGATAGGTTCTGGACCTGTTCTTAGGGAGAATTATACTGAGAAAAAAGAGCCCGGGTTCCGACCTCCAACTGTTGGTATTTTTAACGCACACGATAAATCCGCAAGCGCCGCGGAAAATACCGTTGTAGCTTTCACCCCGGAGTATTCGGGGTATCGATTTCCAATGGGAACGAAAGTGAACTAGGAAGAATTTAGGTCGTCCAAGACAGGGGATGGAAATAATATTTTTTGGTAGGAAGAAAGGGGTTTCTCTAGGGTTTTCCCAAAATTACTAAATTACTAATGTTCAGGGCTTACTAAATTCCACTTGCTTGAGCAAAGGACCTTTTTCGAAAAAGACCGGAAGCGGTAATCGGGGAAGGCCACCAAAAAGCTCTGAAATCACCAACACGCACGTGGTGGACTACAAAGGCCCTGGTCGGAGTGGTCACCCCGGGGCTACCACAACTATTCCGTAGTGTTGGGCGCAATCTCGGGTAAACTCTAGCCTAGACACCACGCCTACGCTAGCGGATCTGACGAAACTAGTTTCGCGCTAAAACTAGAACCTTCAATCGAACGGAGATCCGGCAAGTAAAATAAAATAAATACTGAATTTGGTAAAATAATAATATTAGAATTGCCACAAGATAACTTTGGGCGTTACTCGAATCGAGTTAAAATCCGTAGAGGTACAAAAGTTGAGGCGTAACCGACAAAACCCGGCTCTTCCTCTTCTCTTCTCCTCTCACTCTCTTTCTCTTTTCTAAATTGTACAACTAGGTGGAGAACACCTAGAGGGACACTACTACAAAATATATGTATGGAAGATGAAGCTCAAGTGTAGAATGGTGTGTGTTTACAAGTGAGGGGGTGCCTCTCTTTATATAGTGGAGAGGAGGAGTGAATGGAGGGCTCTCCTTGCTTCGAGGTCTTCTTGGTGGGAACGAAACTTTGCACCGCATGCAACCGCCCGGCGTGAAGACCGGTCCAAACCGCCCGGAGAAAGGGCGGCAAATTTTGGCGAAAATTTGCGCCGCCGCCCCGCGCCCGGCCGGCCCTTTGGCCTCCCGGCCCCGGCCTTCTCCTTTGCCCGTTTTGTCCTTCAAATGTTGGGCCTATGATGGTGCATGGGCCAAATTGTGCGCCGGGTTTGGTCCTCTTGATTGATCTACTCCTTGGCGTCTTTTATTCAATACGCTTTCTAATTTATTTGGCAACTTTGTACTGTTTCCACTCTTATACACAAAAAACATAATTTCTACGAATACAAGTGGAACTAGGTTAGAAGTAAAGGTATATGTAACATAAGTTTGCTCCTTTCTTGTGAATTGGATAAAGGTTGGCGGTATAATATACTCGATAATGACCGCCAACACCAACCCGATCTCGTGGCGTGGAGTACGGAGTATCCGGGATTTGAGCCACGTCGGACAAGCACGGGAGCGGGGACCACCAAGGTGGGCCCCATGATTTCAACTACCTACAAAATGTTATACTCCAAACCAAAAAGCGAAATTAAATTTTGATTACACCATTGAATTTGAATAAATCCTTCAAAACAAGATCTCACATGGATATATTTAGATAAAATTATAAGTGGACCCCAATGATGGTAGTTGATATAGTAGAGTAGAGATATATCGGCACTCATATGTTCCTTTATTTACTTGGAACAATTGTGCAAGCCCCCCCTTTTCGAGTCTAATTGCTCGTTTGCCCCTATTTGGGGCATTTTGCAATAATTGGAAAACCAAAAACAAGGGGGCAAACGAGCAAAGTTTAAAAAAATAGGGGCAAGCGGGCAATTAGACTCGGAATAGGGAACCTCTATACATCCCGGTGTGGTAAGATTCTCTCCTTTACAGCACTTTCTCCCGCAACCATCTCTTCTATATCTCTATGCCAATAATTGCTAGGTCCACTTATAATTTTATCTAAATATATTCATGTGTGATCCTATTTTGAAGGATTTATTGAAACAAATTTAATTTGGATTTTTGGTTTGTGAGTTATAACGTTTTTAAGTTTGGTTCATGGGATTAGTCCCTAGTCTCTCCCAAGAGTCTTTTGAAATTGGGACTATTGGGACTAAAAATTAGTCCCTACTAGTCCTCATATTTGGTAATTTAGGGACTTAAATGAGACTAAAAAATTACAGGCAATACTTAAAATCGTGGAGCCCATCTTGGCGCTCTCTCTCAACCTTTTCCCTCCTCACTCACGCATGCGCCGCCAGGGGACCCGCGGGCCCGCCCGCGCTTCGACATGAGTGCGGATAGATGTTGTGAGGGAAAAGCATTGTTGAACCAGCCGGCCGAACAAGGCTGGGACGGAACGGCGGTGGCGGGGCGTGGGCCCTATTCTAGAACGAGGTGCGTAGGATACGCAAAGATTTCGCATGCAAGGCAAGGGTGTGGTGTGGCGGAGCGGGCGGCCGAGGAGCTTCGCGCTCGCGTCGTTGGGGCGCCCGTGGAGGAGCGGCGTGTGACATTGTTCACAAGATTTACTACACTTTTTTTTTTTTGCGGGAGTTCACATTCACAAGATTTACACTATTTTTTTGTCCGTATTTGTCGAATCCTGTTTTACGTTAGTAGAAACAGGGGGTTTTCCGTCCGTTTCCGAGTAAGCCCGTTTCCACCCGAAATTGACCCGTATTTAATCCGTTTTTCAAGACGTTTTTAATCTCCATAAGTTAGTAGTATGTCTAAAAATTTATATGTTCAAAAACATTATAATCACGATTATGCACGTTAACATGCTAACACAAAGGCGTACCATTGAATATTGGACTAATAACCGCATGTGTACATTATTTTATGACTTTGTCCATGTATACTCGAGAATATTTGATCGCGTTATTCTTTCCGGCTCGACTTCCGTATTGGTTCGTTTCCGTACTTTACGCATATTCGATTCTGTTTCCGTACCGCATTTTCGAACTTCGATCCCGCCGTACAAATGAGGTTTTTTTCGTCCGTTTTCATCGTATGGCCAACACCGGTGTTTCTTGGAGATCGGCGACCACCAGCGGCGGCGGCGAAGGCGCCGACTCGGCAGTTTCATGTGTACGATATCTCGGGACCCGTTGGCAATTAAAAAAATCATCAAAACCTGTTCTTCACTCGTCCCGTAAGCGTCACGAAACCTCCCGCCACACCATTTATAGAATAAAAAAATTTTTGAAAATATAATTAGTATTCTCGTCCACTTTCGTTTCCAAATTTGTCTTTGTTTGGATTGGAAAAAAAAAAATATACTATAGTATAGTACAACACCCGTAAGTACTCTGTCTTTGTATGGAGTGCTAAGTTCTGAACTTCGTCTTTGGGAAAAGGAGTCTACAGTATTCTGTGCAGTAGGGAGTCTGATAGTACTAGGCTGTAGGCGTCCGTCGCTCGTTCTCGTCTTCCCCAGTCGATGCCTCGTCATTCGAGACGGGCATCCATCAAGGTGCGAGTGCGGTGCGGATGCGAGCACCGCCCGCCTACACACGTGGGCCCTATTCTCTGAAAGGATTCGCATGCAAGGGTGTGGATATGATCGGCCACGAGTCACGGTTATAGAGGCGCTTCGCATAGGTGTACACCTAGTCACGCGTCGCAAGAAAAAGGCGCCGCCCTAATTTTTCGATGCGACGGGTCGGTCGCGCTGCTTGCCGGAGTGCACCGCCCGCCCCGCCATAGTCCTTCCGCAAGGCCTTCCCACTCAAGAACTCGATTTTTCTTTTTTAATCAGTGGCCAAAACTTGTGACTAGTCTTTCTCCCTCGTAGTAACTCCAAATGTGATGGTTTTTCTTTCTATTTTTTTTTTTTAAAAAATGCTTTACCAGATATTGTATTCTTCTTGCTATTACTTTTGTCATGTTTTATTGGAAACATTTGAAATTTGAATTTCAAAAATTACCACCACTTCGACATCATTTTTGGAGCATCTAATGATTTCGGCAGAAGAAGTCAAGCACATAAAAGTTGTATAACTTCTTAAGATGTACCCTCCGTTCGAAATTATAGTTCGTTTGACTTTTTTGACCCTAAGTTTGACCACTCGTCTTATTCAAAAAAATTTGCACAAAAAGCAGTCAAATTTATGTCATTCTTAAATACCATTTGTTAATAAAGCAAGCTATAACAAAATAAGAGATATTTTGCATAAATGTTTGAATAAGACAGTGATCAAAGTTGGGGTTGAAAAAGTCAAACAAACTACAATTTGAAACGGTTTAGTACACCTTTTATATATATTGGCCATTTCTTCATCCGGCGATGTCGCGGTAACATTGTTCACATGATTTACACATTCTCATATATATATATATAGTTGATGAAACTAGGAGAGAGATTTCTAAGATTTGTGACCAATGTCACTAGCACTATGTCGGATGGGGAAACAACCAAAAATAAGAATTGTAGATCATGCTAAGTTATGAAACTCTACGGTTTCAAACTTTTTTGTTTTGACATTACTCCATCTTGTAAAGGAAAACTAGGTCTCAATTTAAAAAAATGAAAAATTGAAATTTAAATGTTTTAATTGACCAAGGATGCACAAACCACCAATATAATTAACGATTGTCGTTCTCAAATATCCATGAAACTTTTCTAGTTTACGTACATCTTTTTGATTTGGGATTTGAGATCATCTTGTCATGGAAAACAAATGTACTAATAGTTTGAAAACATTTATCTTCACAGACTTCGCACTTGGATAGCGCGCGTCACCCCATTTCCTTCGCTCCACCACCTGCCGCCCGGCGTCTCACTTTTAAAATCACCATGTCTCCCTACATCCGGACTACTCGCACACGCATTATTGCGCAGCTCACATCGGCGCCGGTTGCTCTTTTTACCGCCGTCGCCGGGTGACATCGGCGGGGATGGAGGAGGGCCTTCAAGTGGAATCGCCATTTGGACTTTGGTACTAAGAGCTTCCACAAAAAAAAAAAAACGTCGTGCCGCCAAGTCCACGGAGCCATTCCACTTCATGCCCCTCCGATACCCTCCGCGTTCGGCGGCGCGCCCCTCGATTCTAGTCTTTCTTTGGCAAGTCGGTAGCGTTGTAGTCTACATCCACTCTCGTGAGCGCCCGGTGATTGGGTGGCTGCGATGTGCGTGCCGACTCTCGCGTCCAACCCACACGGGCGTCGCCCGTCGGCACACCACCACAAAGCTACCCGATCACGAGTTCGGAGAGTGTAGCCCTCTCAAATGTTGAACGGCGATGAGTGTAGATTCGCCCACAGCGAAGGTCTACTTGATTGTCTTGGCTTCGGTCATCTTTTTAGCGATCACGCCGGCGTGCGCCGTCGGGTCGGGGGCATGAAACCGCCAAATACGCTCTTCCTCGAGAACAACGTAACACCGGTGCCGCGGGCGTCGACTATGCCCTGTAGGTGTGTTGCGGGAGATCAAAGCCAACCACCACGAGCGGCCGACGGACGAAGAACATCCATTGTACCGTACACATTATGGAATTTTAGGTCGGGCGACTTGGCGGCGCATATGATCCGTGGCGTACGACCCGCTCTATAGCCCAAATGGTGCCTCGCCATGACGGGCATCAGTGATGATGAAAACTGACATGCGTTTTATTAGTTGTGATAACTTCGTGTAATACTGTTGTCAAAAAAACTTCGTGTATAATACGTAGTACATGTGAGCATGTGTGATTGCTTTCTTTCAATTTGATGGAAGCCGCTGCAAGGCATGATCACGATCACGCATGCACGCGGAGGTCAAAGGCGCCATGCCATGAGGCCCCACTCGCCTTGCCGACCGGGGCGTGTGAGCCGGGGAAGCCGGCCCGACTTCGGCGGTTTAGCGTGTGTGCATGAACAAGGGCTTCGCGTCCCGGCCCGTCCGCCGTCCTCGGCCGGCCCATCAATCGGTGCCTCGCCGATCGAGACCGATCGATCTTGATGACACTGGCGATGGCGGGCGTGCACCGGTTCGCGGCCGAAGTGTGTAGGATACACAAAGGATACGCATGCAAAGGTGTGTGCATGTCTCATGGAAACAAAATTATAGACTCTAGTTTAATTTGGAAACGTAAGTATTATTTCTATGAAAAAAATGCTGCGTCGGTAGTAAATGGCGCCGCCCTAAATTGCGCTGCAGCGCGTTTCAAGGGTCATGTCGTCCCTCGATCTCTCTGCCCACCGGACGCGCACCCGCATTTGATTTACATACGCCCACCAATTCCGGCGGTTGCTAACAAAAACAACCGGCGGTCACATGAAGAAGCATATTACGTTCAACATAAGGAAGACATAAACACACATAGTACATTACAATATAATAAATATTACGTTGAACATAATGTAAACACAAGTAGTAGTATATACTACATTACAATATATACTATCAAATAAAGTTAAAGAACTAGCTAATGATATCAAATCGGCGCTCGGTAAGCGCCGCCGCGTGGCCGCCCGGCCGGCCCGGCGTCGTCATCGATCTCACATCCTGGCGATGGCGTACATCACCGTGCTCTCAAGGCCCCGCGTCCAGAGGTCGAACTCATGCATGATGCGGCACCGGCGGCTGCGATGCCGGGACGACTTTGGGGGGTGACGGGCTCGGGCCCATACCTCTTGCATCCCTCCGGCCATGTACAGACGTGGCTATCCTTGGCGAGCAGCGTGACCCCGTTCCCATCGCGGTAAGGAAACCTTGGGCCGCGGAGCGCAATGTCCTCGAGGTCCTGCTTGACCTTGGAGCGCGCGTGTCGAAGGCCCTCCCACCGCCGCCGTCGAGGGAGCGGGCGGCGCCGCCGATGATTCCATGCGAAGCGGCACCCGGCACCGTCGGGTCCTCCGTGGGGTTCCGAGCGGTACTTTAGCATCGCCAAGAAGTAAGCCGCGTCGGGGTCCCCCGGCGTCTCAGCTTGCTTGGACGAGCTTCAACCCCGGGATCCAGCGGCCGGAGTCTTCCTTCGCCGGCGACCGCCCGTCGCCCGTGTCCATCAACTTCGCATCCCAACAGAGCATATGGCCTCGGATGACCGGCCCCGAGATAGCTTCTCCAATTGCTCCACGGCTCGGAGACTTCCCGGCTTGTCGCCGCCTACCGCAGCGTGATTTAAGACGACGGAGCGACACGGCCCGGATCATGTCGCCGCGATCGGTGAAGAGGATCCGCAACTTCCGGCCAGACTTGGACGAATGTACAAGTAGAGCCATGGAGAAAGAAATCCGTCGGGCTCCTTGCAGTGCACGAAGATCTTGTACAGCGGATCATCTGGCGACATCAAAAGGAAGCAAGTCGCGTCGCCGCTGCATCGTCTTGCCTTGCCTTCTTGCGTGGCCTTTCCGCCATTCTTGGATCAATCGACTAGCTGGCTCCTAGCCGGTTTCACTGCCCTCCCGCCCGTTCTTTTGCTTGTATTTAACATCTACAAAACGGCTCCTCCGAGAACAGCGGGGTGTGCGTTCCAAGCGAGAACCGGCCGGCGGTTCGCCGGGGGCAACCAACCCGGTCAACGTAATTGGATTTTTTTTTAATAAATAAGAAACGAAATACTACAAAAGGAAAAATAAAGTAAAAAAAAAGAGTTGGTTCCCATCTCTACACCATGTGTTTACAAAAAAAATAACCGTCTCTATGGTCATGTTTTGGAAACATTGCAACACGTGCATCCCGCTCTACCGTACTCGTAAAAGAAAGAAAAAGAGTCTTTGCCGTCGGTTCAAACACATCCCTCTCTACTCCAAACTCAAGTCGTGCTCGTGCTTATTCCCTCCGTTCCACAAAACATGCAACTATGGGTTTTAAAATGTCCATAAAAACTACTCCCTCTGTTCCAAAAAGCTTGCCACTATGGGAGCGTGCCGATCAAACTTTCTCGGCTTTGACTAGGTTTATAGAAAATACACCCTCCGTCCCACAAATAAAAGTTCGTTTTTGACCTCTACAATTCTTGTTTAATCATTCGTCTTATTTTAAATATTTATCCAATTAATAAAATAAATAAATTATTATGAAAGCCTCTCTAACGATAAAACAAGTCATAACAAAATAACAAAAAAAAATTTAAAACTTTTTTTTTGAATAAGACAGACAGGTCAAACAAGGATTGTCGAAGTAAAAAATGGACATTTTACGTGCAACATTTATATCTCCAAATAAATTTATTAAAAAACTAGACTTAAAGATCTTTCCGATGATACTAATTACTTAGTAAAATATTAATATATTTTAATATATAATTGTCGGCGGTTTAAATACATTGACTTCTTGGGAAAACGACATTTTTTTTACGATGCGAAGGGAGTACTAAATACTACTCTCTTGATCACTTTCAGTTAATTTATTAAAAAAATACATCTCATAATCAATCTAATGATATTTATTTCATAACATAAATAATAACAGTTTGTTTGATCGACCGATCTTATGCACTTTTTGGCGCTATTATTCAAGCTAGCTAAGCTCAAATAGTGTCATACCGCGCTATTGTGGCGCTTCGGCCTAGCCCAATTGTTAGTGATTGAGTGATTTCAGTAACTTTATGGTTGTTTGCTTATGTACTTGACTTGATGCTTTTATGGTTGTTTGCTTTGAGGATAAGAACTTTATTATATGGTTATCGGTATCACTTATCAAATTATCACTTATCGATTATAATTATACACTTGTCCTGATTTCCTATTTTTCGAAACAAATAGTGTGCTATAGCGGCGCTATTGCGTGAACTGCATCTTGGCGCTTCGTTGCAAATAAGCGCGCTATAAGCGGCAATAGTGACGAGCAGTTTGCCGCTCAATTTCATAGCGCAAAAATCTAAAACGTGGGTTGTGATATACCATATAATACATGTGTTATAACGTTTCCAAATTTGTGTGCATGTTTGATTGTTCTTTGAAATGATGAGTGAACAGAGGGACATGCAAACTGAAATATGTCCAAGTATTAGTTTTTCTAGATTTTTAAAATTTAGATTCGGATGGATTTCCAAAATCCGGACTCTAAATAAAATCAAATTTCCTATTGAGATCCCGGATTCTAGCTGATTTCATCTCTTTTTTTTTACTTAGATTCCTTTTATGTCCTTCATTCTCTGCACTTCCTACAAATATGGACGAGGGGCAAAATGGTAAAATAAAACTTCGGAATCTGGAAGCGGCTCATGTTTCTACTACATTGGTTTTTTTTTCTCGAGGATTCTAGAATCCAAGGTGATTTGTTGTGAGAAAAATACCGCCGGGCCGGGCCGGATGGTGCTTGATTTGTTATGAGAGAAAAGCACCGTTGGATCGGTGGCTAAACCAGCCCGGTAGAACAAAATTTGTCCTTTGTCGCGAACGATGGCGGGCGTGCGCCCGTGTTGGCGGCGAGGTGTGTAGGAACTAGGATATGCATGTAAGGTGTGTGGATATGATCGGCCACGTCTCATGAAAAAAAAAACTAGTATACTAGTACTATATGGAAAGGTTGCGGCGGTAGTAAATGGTGCCGCCTAAATTACGCCTTTAGCTGCGTTTCACCAATGAGGGTCCGTCCATCTCTCGCGCCCACTCATACTAGTACTAAGAGTACTAAAAACCCACATTTTCGCCCCACCAATTTTGATCGAGGCGAACTATTCATCTTCCTTTTCCGCAGCGTAGAAAACCGTGGCTTCTGGCGCCTCGAGCCGGGGAGAACCTTCCGCAGGAGTTGCTTGAGCACATTGCGCCCGTGTCGCCATGGCCGCAGAGCATCCTATGGAGGGCCTCATGAATCTAAGGGCCACACGCATCGCACACGAGAGGCGTGCCGCCGCCTTTAGCGGGATGGAGCATCCCGGCTGACCTCGTGCCGGACCGGGCGGACGAACCTGGGGCGCCCGCACTACTGCGCGAAGTTTCGCGCAGAGTCTCATCACCGACCTCGCCAAGTTCGCAACACGGAGGCGTGTTTCGCAGCGGCGCATGTCCGCCGTGTTCGTGGAAGGCGCGGCACCGCCGCTGCCCGCCGCCGACTTGTTGGAACAAGCCGCCAACTCGGGGCATGAACTTCGCTCAGTATGTGCACGCTTTGCGCTCAAGGGAACGCCCGGCGCCGCCCGATGATGACCATGCCCGAGAGGTGTTGGCCGCGAGGTGGAGCGCGACACGGCGGCGGCGATGGCCCCCTCGGAAGACCGGTGAATCGTGCAATGCCCGCGGACGACGGTGGGCGTCTTGCACGACGACCGGTGGTGCCCCATGCGGTGAGGCCGCATCTTCCTCCTCCTCTGGCCAACCGGCGCCTCGCCGGATGGGCATCGCTCTGAAGTGAACGCGTGCGGCGCCATCGACCGATTGGGTGGAGGGAGCGTGGCGGCACTCCCTGTACCGGGCAGCGAAGGAGTGTAGGATCCGCGACAAGTGTAGGAGGTTGTTTGTGCAAGCAGTGGGCATGAGAAGCGAGTGGACTCACATGAATCTATGTAATGTTGATGATGACGACAATGCACCCATGCATTGCATTATGTGATCTATATCTTACTTTTGGTGCGTGATGGATGATTATGTGGTAATTCGTGTTATATTCATTCATGTTTGCGATGACCGCCGCCCGCGACCACGCATCCATGGCCGCCCATGAAGCACCTCGGCGTTGCTAGCTATGCCTATGCCGCTGGCGGGCGCCTTTGAACGCCGCCGTGTCCGCGCCGGTTCACGCCGCGCGTTCAATGGTTCTCCACGGCGGCAACCCCTCTCGGACCCGGCCCCCCTCGCATCGCCGAAGTCTTCGTAATCGTCTACACCGCGTTTCGATGCTTTCCATCCCGTCCATTTAACCTCGGCCAGTCCCTCGTCGGCCGGTGTCGCCCCCGCTCCGCCGTGCCACGCCCCGCCACCGCCGGCGCCAAACTCGATACCGCCCTAAACCCGCTCATCCGATAGCAAAGATAGGAACGCTAGGTTCTCTGGGGGATCACGGTGGTGGTCCTCCCGTCGCTAGAGGCCTCATCTCCGGTGACATCCACGCACGCCGGTGTGCCGCCATGTCGGAGACCTCCGAGGGCTCAACAACCCTAATTTCTCTTTTTTTTTTTTTATTAATCTATGGTTACAACTTGTAAACGGTCTTTCTCCCTCATCGTAACTCCGGATGTGATGATTTTTCTTTCTACGATTTTGTAAAATAATGATGTGTCAACCTATTGTATTCTTCTTTTGCTAATCCATTCCAAATTGTAGGTCGTTTTACTTTTTCAACCCTAACTTTGACCACTGTCTTATTCAAAATTTTATGCAAAATATCACTTCTTTTGTTGTGGCATGCTTTATTATCAAATGTTCTTTAAGAATGACTTAAACTTGACTTTGTTTTTTGCACAAATTTTTTTGAATAAGGCGAGTGGTCAAACTTGAGGTAAAAAAAGTCAAGCGAACTATAATTTGAAACGGAGTACTACTTTTGTCTCGTTTGGTGGATATTATTTGAAAGTTGAATTTCAAATATTTGAAGAGTTAACATTTGAAATTTGAAGTACTAGTATGGAGATAAGTAAGATGCAAAACCATGGGGCCATGGAGTACATTATTAACCGGGCGGGTGCCCATGGGGCCATATGGTGTCTGAACACTCTGCAGTAGTAGTACTACTAGTACACATATTGTCTCTCTCTGTTTCTCTCGCAGTCTCTCTGGCCTCTTCCTTCTCCCATACTCCAACTATATACTAGTAGTAGTACTACTACTCTTCTCCCCTCTTCTGCTCACTTCCAAACTCTTCTGAGAACCAAACAAGAGTAGAGAGCGGTCCAACACAGTGTTCCGCCTCGCCTTCGCCTTCGTCTCCATCCAGGTGCACCTCTTTTATCACATCCATTTAGCTAGATTTGGTTTTTCTGTGGTTCTAGAAACAACAAATACGTGAAGTTTTTGTTCGGTGGTTGCGAGATCTTGGGTCCGTCGCGGGGGGCCTCCTGGTGGCGGCTACGGCGAGGTCGCGCCATCGTCTTGACTTCCTGACCGGGGATCCCGACCGGCGTGGGAGCGCGGCGGTGAACGAGGCGTTTATCGCGGCGTTCGGCCGCTCAGATCTCTGGGTGTTCTGCGCGGAGGCCGAAAAAGATGTTGCAAGAGAAGCACATCTTCTTGGGTAAGCACCGAAATCTAGATTGTAAAGTGCATTATCCTTCCTTTTTTTGAAGGTTTTTTTGAATGGCTCTAAAAAGGTTTTGTTTTGTCCTGCATATCTGTGTGACTCGTGCTATCTATAAGCTTGTACAACATTGCTCAATAATTTTGTTGTCTTATACCTTTTCCCGATTCATCCTAGGACACCTAGGTACAAACACAAAGACCTACGCGGAGATTATAAAAGATGGGGAGGAGGCCGAAGAAAATGTCCACATCTTCTTTGGTAAACGCCTCATCGGCTCATCCCGGTTGAGCTTGGCAACCAGCGTGGCGTGTTCATTCATGAGCTTGGCAACCACGCGGTGTGCGCTCCTGGTTGGCGTACCAGCTCGCTTGCTTGGAGCTCATTCTCCACCTCTAACTTGGCCATCTTCATCCAGTGCAACGGGGTGAGTTATCTTAAATTTTTTTAAACAACTAAACAATCGATATGAGCTAAGACAAAAACTGTAGACAAAAAAGTCGATGAAGAAGAATTTGTATTTCCACATCGTACGGGGGGCATCTTGCCGATGAAGAGGCAGGCGGCCACCGCTTCCCGAATCCGCCAGAGTGTATCGGGACGGGCTTGAAGTGAATCCACCCCCTGGGCTTGCCTTTCTCAGTGCAGATGTGAAACAAAGCAATATCTGAATGTTGTACAGATATTGAAGGTATGCAAGACGTTGATATCTACTCAATGGTGCACTTCTTCATGCATGTAAACAACTATGTACTGATCTGAAATTTGTCCTTTGTGTTAGCAGTGACCATATGTATTGCTAATGGACAGTCATTAAGAAGTATTGCATCTAAGAATATTCCAAGGCCATATTTTCTGAGCCATACCATACAAAGAGATTGCTTTTCAGTTTTTCTTTTTTATTCTATCTTCACTGACTTAGTTATCTAGGATTAAATGTGGCAAGTATTGAAACAATTGCATATTACTGGGGTATTGGCATTTAGGATCTTGATAAGAAGTTGGTCCTATGAAAAATGCCAGCTAAGTGGATGTTTAATTCAACATTTAGGCAGGCTTTCATTTTTTATATGTATGCCATTGTTCATTAGCATTTTTACTTTGTATTTACTGTTTATAGCGAAGAAATCTAATGTCCAATTCATGAATTGGTGTCAACTCTTTTGTAGGTTTTCATGTGAGTATTAAGAACAATTCATGAATTGGCATCAGCTTTACAGAACACTCCCATTTCAATTTAAGGTTGGCTGCAACAAGGTAATAACCTGAACATTGTCACTTTCGTGGTTGGACTGTAGTTACCTATGAATTAACCTAACATAGCATTGCAAAATATGACAAATTTTAGTTGCCTAATATAGCACGGCAAAATATATGACAGATTCTGCTATTCTTATATAGCTTTGGGTCTGATTTTTTCTGTGTAGTTACCTAATGCTTAAATCTCGCTGCTGAAGGGGATTCAAGGGGGTGCTACATCTATGGTGTGGAGGAGCTGTGCTAGGCCTACAGCTGTGCCTGCCGGTATGGTTCCTCTACAGTGGCAGTTCTACATATAACTGAAGCTTTTAGTTATTAGATTGCATTTCCTGTTGTCTGCATTTCCTGGTTTAGTTGAGTTATTTTTCAGTTGCTTCTGCTGGTTAGGTATTGTAAATTGGGTTCAAGTTAGTTTTTGTTTGTTGCAGTGGGGAATAGTTACATTGGATGGATTTGGTTATGTTTATGCCAATTAGTTTTATTCTGACCTACTGGTAAATTTACCACTAAGCTTATGAAAATGGCTTAATTTCAGAGTTGCAAACGGTGACAAAATTATAGTCCTTTCACATGTGCGGTTTTGGCTTTTGCTTGCTGATTTTTTTTGTTGGACGGTAAGTATTAGCAAGGCAGGTTAGCAATAGCAGCAAGGAGGTGTTTGGACAGTCTAGCAAAGCAATTCGTCATCTGCATTGTTTATTGAGATGGAATAGTAGCAAGGTAGGTTAACTATAGCAGCAAGAAGTGGGTTTAATAGCACAATGACTATTATAAGTTTATTTTGCTATACTTCATACAAGCAGGGGCGTCTTTGTTTCAGTGCGTTTGCTTTGGTGATCTGTTGTGTTTCAGTGTGAATGGGCATTCCATTCCCGTGGGCTTACATGTCCGAATAACTGTGCCCAACATGTATTTGACAAAAAAAAAAACACTTACATGTAGGCTGTAAGCTAGCAGAGCTTTGGCGAGATGACCTTTGCAGCTTTGCTGCTTTTGTATATTGTTGATTATTAATTAAAGAGGAAAAGGAAACTAAAATCTGAATCTAATTATTAATTAAAGGGAATAGGAAACTGGAATCTAAATCCTGGTATTTTTAGTATTTGTAAGTCGACCACTGTTCTTTTTTTATCTTGACAAGCTAGACGCTACATTCATATGCTTGTATTGTTACTACTACTGTCACTTTTGATTATTTCATTTTCATTTATCTGCTACTGATTTCAATGTACCAATGTATCTGTAGAACCACCGTGTTAACTGACATTGAGGAGAGGGCTAAGAATATCATGAGGATGAATTAGAGGATGCAACAGTTAGGTATCCATAGACTAGCAAAAATGACAAGCTTAGTGAAAGCACTGAACTTGAGGTACCAACTCTTCTACTACACAACATATGAGCCATTTTTGAGTGATATTTGTATGTATCTTTGAAGTGGAAATCTCAGTATCTTATGGTGTCGTGTCTCTGTTTTTCTTTGTATGGCTCTGGCACAGCCTGCTACTGCAATAGTAACATCATCCAAGAGGGTCCTAGCACCTAACAGTTTGGAACAAACAAGGTGCACTAGGCAGAGTGTCATGAGATAAAAAGAAGCAGCTGCCCTAAGCCTAGTCAGAGCAACAGCGGTGCCACCACCAGTACTAGATTCTACTTCTGTCTAGAATAATGAAGGGATGGACATTACTGAAGAAGGCAAGTGCCTTCAACTATTTATTTCAATGTCAATTTCTGTGATCTGATTCGTTTGTAATAATTGCATGAATCTTATTATTGGCAATAAGGTTTTTGAAATATATTATTTAGGCATCGGGGAGCGACTATGGGCAAAGAGCTGGATAGCATAACTAAGGTTTAGGGACTAGGATACCGGTTGTTATAAAAAGGGAAAAGAAGGCCTAAAGCACCTATGCAGGCTGCAATGTTGGCCTCTGAGGGTGGGGATCATACTCAGGCAGCATGTACCCATACTTACAAGTTGGAAATAATACAAGGACCAAGGCCAATTCAAGGAACAGTTGGACAACTTCGTTGGCAAACTATCTGTAAGATGCTATTCGACTAGTTCAATATATGCTAATTCTGTCCTTTGCATTTTTGAATACTAATGTTATGCTATTCAATGTATAGATAAACTTTAGCTTGACTGGTGAAAAGGAGAATGATGTAAATTCTATGTGCTGACATGCTGAAGGGTGGAACACGCCAAAACACAAGGTATGGTTTATGCCAATATTGGTTTTCTTTGAGTCTGCTAGTTGGATTCGAGCACTACTTCCTAATGTGTCTTTCAAGCTAATGAACGTGTTGGCCATACAAATTATGGGCTGTGAACTCAGTTATGTAAACTCTCTTTAATTGAGATATGTGTGTTGGTGATGTGTTTTCAAGCTGGTATGAATGTGCTCTGTTGCTCTGCATAGTTCTTGGTCCTTTATGTTTCCTGCTGCACCGTTCCAGTTAACTTGCTGTAATGTGATGCTTTGTTCCTGTCAAAAGTTTGGTTGCTGGAATATATTTGTACAGTTTTACTATCTTTTTTAGCCTAAACTGTAATATCATTGCTTTATTTGTAGGCCTAGTTTCATATTGACAGCATTGCTCCATAATTTATTTGTAGGTCATAATCTGCAATATCATTGGTTTATTTGTAGGCCTAGTTTCATATTGACAGCATTGCTCCTTAATTTATTTGTAGGTTATAATCTGCAATGGAGTGCTCATATCAGTAATTAGCTCATATCATCCATGATTTAATAGCAGTACAAATTACATTTAATGAATTGTGCATGATCAGATTCCTCATACAACATCAGATTGTTCTGACTGTTTTTGCAGGCTGTTGACTCATCGTGGTGACTTGTGAATGGAGTTTGGTGTGACTGAGTGGAGTCTTACACCATGTCTTTTGGCATGACTGGACTGAATTGTGGCTGTTTCTGTTAGTGATCTCTCGATGACAAAAACTTGTGTATGCTATTGTTGCCATGGCTGAAATTGCAAGTGGAGTGATTGTTGTAGTCAACAGGCAATGATTAGTGACCTAGTGATCTGTTGGACTTGTAGAATGGTGGCTGTATTTTGTTATGATTTATTTGTGTGGATGGTGAATGTTTAGAACTATTGTATGAACCATTATATGGTTGTATCATGTATGAACCATTAATTTTAGAGGAAATGATCTGTTTGGATGTCAAATTATTTTTTGTTATAAAATCACAGGTTGTTTATATTAATTATTTGATGAAATGGGTTGAAATATACTACTGGGCTTACATGCAATAATTAAAAGGCTGTTGAAAACTGGGCCTAAATTGGGTGGCTGGCCTATGGGCTAGTTAGGCTTATTTGAATTATAATTGTAAAACCAGCCCATGTTATAAATGGGCCAAATTCATTTTTGTGACAATTATATTTGTCATACTCCACATGCCACGTCATATGCCACGTTATGCGAATAGACACTTGTCAACATCTCATCTAATGTACTATGACAAATATAATGACAAATATCATTGTCATAGACCGGTGACAAGCATGCAATTGTCATTAGGGTCTATTAGTCACAGAAGGGGGAATGTGACAGGGATTCAATGACTAGAGCTACTTTGTCACTAGTGTGTCACAGAAGGGGTACAATGACAAGAAAAAGACTGTAATTGTCATAATCAATTAGTCATAGAAGGCCTAAACTCTTGTAGTGGTAGTGGCACGTCGAAGGTGGCGGCGCGGCATGTAGACGTGGCGCCGGTGCCGATGGTGATCGGACACGCACCGGCCGAGTCCGAGGCTGCCGTGGTCACCACGCGGGGGTCGATGTAGTTGTGCATCGCTCCCGAAGTCGATGATGATGTTGACGCCCGTGCACGAGATCATACCGACGAGGTAGAGAGAATGAGCACCACGCACCGGGAGTCGGGGTCCCGGTGAGGACCTTCGGATCAGGCGGCTCCTCTTTGACGTCCGCTAGTGGGGGTGTTTGTCGTGTCGTCGGTGTAGTCGTTGAAGATTGTGATGTCGAAGAGATGCTTGCACTTAGACCCCGTGAGAACGGCTCGTCACGGGGAAGCGAGTCCAGCCTTGCGCCGTTCCGTCATCTCTTCGGTGTCGGCCGTTTGAGCGCCGAGTCATTGTTGGCACGAAGGGGGGCACTGGGGCGGCTAGTAGGGCCCCGGGCGCGGGGGCCACGCCCCTTTGCCCGTGGCCGGCTTGCCGGTGTTGTAGAGGATGGCGAGGCGTCGTCAGACGCCTCGGCGAGACATGGCTGCCTCCATGTCCTTGGGGTTCTGCATCTCGACGTCCGTCTTGAGCGGTTCCGCCCAAGCCTGGCGTGTAGATGTTGACTGCTGGCGGGTCGCCGAGGTTGCCCTGCCCGTGCCACGTGTGCCAGGAACTGCTCCGTGTACTCATCGACGGTGCCTGTCTTCCTTAGTGATGCCAGCTCACCCAGCGGATTGCGCCGTTCACCGGGCCAAAGCCTGGGCGTTAAAACATATTGGGCGAAAGCTTGCTAATCTGCCACCGGTTTCTCTGGGGACGACCTCATGTACCATTGTTGAGCTCCGCTTTGTGAGATGATAGGAGGCGTACCGGACACCTCTTCGGCTGGCGTACCTTGTCCTCTAAAGAATTGTTCGCAGCGGTTGATCCATGGGAGGATCCTCCTTTCCATCATAAGTTGGGAAGGACCGGTTTGTGCGACGGGGAGCCGAGGGCGAGATGGTGTCGCCCGGAGGTGGAGGTGGGGCGGCGCATGCGCCCGATGGCGGCGCCCTGGGCGCGGCGCAGCTGAGGCTTCAAATAGCACTTCATCGGGTTCGTCGGATCAGGCTGCGGTGACTTGATTGTCCTGGTTACGCTTGCCATCGATCCGCTTCTTGATGAAGTCACGGGGCTGCTGTCTCAAACATTGCCCTCATCTCGATCTCGGCTTCACGGAGTTGTTGGCGGTGTTTGAGCATTCTTTGGATCCTCGCCTGAGAAGATAGAGAGCCTATCGTCGATCTTGTCCATCCCGCTGTTGATCTTGGCGGCGTCGTGCGCAAATTCTTCGGAGCCGTCTTGGATTCGGTGTCCATGGTGGTGGGTGGATCGTAGTGGTCTCCGGATACCAGCCGTCGGGTTCCAAATAGATTGGGCGGGAACCGACACGTGTGGGATTGGGGAATTGGGAGGGAGGTGGAGGGCGGTGGCAATGGTGGAGGCGACGTGGGCGGCGGCCGGCTGCCCGCACCGGCCGTGGATGCACGGGGCGGCGTTAGACGAGCGCGGCTGGGCGCTTGGGCGGCGGCGCGAGGGAGGGAGGGGCGGCGAGAGGGAGAGGAAGAGAGATTGGAATAAATTTCTTTATTTGCTTGTTGCCCCGAAAGATTATGACCCTTTACTTATATAGCCCGGCTATTGGAACTTGTATCTCAAACAATCTCTCTAAAGGTTTCCTTATAGATTGGAATACCTTTACAAGCATGTCCTATTTATTTATTTCCTAATAAGGGTCTCCCTTATAGATGAGATAGCCCCTTGCACACCAAAACACCTAAAGATAATCCTAGATATTTTCCTCCATTATCTCGAATTAATTGCCGAAGAATCCGCGGAAGGGAGGGGGCGTGCGAGCCCGGGCGGTGCTGGCGCCCCTTGGGCCCGTCGGGCCTGTCCACACTGGCCCTATTTCCTGGGTCGTGACACGTCTCCGCCCAAATAGGAAGCCAGTAGGCTGCCTTCAAATCCTCAATCCCACCTAGCCTTCCTTTTTTGCGGCGCACCTTCCCTCAACATCACGTTGTCGCACCCCTTCAAAAAGAACATCCTGTGGAGTGGGGGCGACTGTGGTGATCTCCCGTCTCGACTGGTTGGTTAGGTCTTCTAGCGCCGCTCGACATCATCAGATCCTAACCTGGCACCCAACACCTCCGCCTTCACCATTAACGGCAAGGAGAACTAGCAGGTGTGCCACTGCGTTTGAATTTTTTTGAAATGATATAATAAACTAATTAAGGTAGATGTGACCACCGGCCAGATAAGACTAGGATAGGCAATATATTGTAAAGGAACAAAGCAATATACTTATTATCCAAATAATGGGATTTAATTCCAATGAACAAAGCAAAGAAGCTTCCTACGGATAGAATCAAGTCCTAAAACAAGTTGACTCAAAATCTTTGACTATTCCATTTAGAGCTTAACAAATATCATATTGTCATTACTATTTTGAAGCAACACTTGATATTTATAGGTTAAAATTTGCTTCATAGAGTATTGTTAAATTTCTATAATAGCACACAATATTATTTCAAATCAAACCTACAACCAACAAAGAAGAAAAAAAAGTTATGAAACTAAATGGCCTAAGACTAAAATGATGAGAAACACACCCGCCAGGGGAACTTAATCCTACAAATATAGATCTTGACAACTATAGATAATACTCACTGTGAAGGAAAAGGGCTAAGATTTAGGCAATAATTTCTCTACGTACCTGACCGCAGTCCACAGTCAATTTTTAGGGGATCTCTGCGTTTACCTGACAGCAGTCCACATGCCACATCAAGACATCGGGCTTCTTGGACCACTTCAACTGCATCGAGGACGTAGTCTCCTAGGTACTTCACATCTCAATCATGGTGGTGTTGATCCATTCTGTAAATGTTTAAACCATAAATTATCATGCAGAATATAAAACCATAGAATACATGACACAAAATCCATCGGGTGTTTCTTCTATAGAATCTAATGAAATAATTATGTTGTTATTTTCTTAGACAAGGTAACTAATAATATTGTGTCATGTGGACAAAGTTTCTTCATTAAGGCCTTGTTTGGATATAATTGGTTTAGCATCAGTACACATGTGCTGTGGTGGATCCAGATCCATCATGATTTTTATTCTAAAAAATGATTCTGACTCATGTTTGAGTTGATTCCAAAGTTGAGCACTATTGGTTATCAGAAGAGCAAGCAACAGTTCTATATTAAAACTAGAATTGGTGTTTGATTTAGAAGAAATAAATAATCTATGCACATACCAGTTCATTATCATTATTGAACATTAGAGTTAATTCATGTTTAGGTTGATTCCAAAGTTGAGCACTACTGTTTATCGGAAGAGCTAACCTCTGTTGAATATTAACTTTAATTAGTGCTTGATTTATAAGAAAACAAATAACATATGTGCATACTTGTTCATTATCAGTATTGAAAATTAACTAGAGTTAATTCATTGATTTATAATAAACAATATAATTCATGTTGCCTTTTGCGAGGTTATGAACAATGTAGACAACAATAGTGGACAAAGCAGTTGTTGTGAAGTCATGTGTCTCTAGCACCCAATTGTATAGTGTCAGGTTTTAAATTATGTATTTTACATGAAATGGTGTTATCCTAAATGATAAATAAAATTTACCACTCAAAAGTTTTCCTATCCCTGCCTGAAACAACCACCCTCCAACTACAGATAAGAGAACTCACTAATAGATTCCAATCTCCTAAGATGAACCATCCTATGAGCAACCAACATTTCTATCTTCCTAGGACAGACCAGAAAGTGCACAAAAGATGAATGTTGTTACAAAACAACAGAAAAATAAATTATTAAAATAGGTAAAAACTGCATGAATTGTGAGACGTGGCCCCTTTACCATCATCTTCCATGCGGGATAGCCATTGAGCCCTCCCCAGTCACCATCGCTATTGGCAAAGCTGTGCTCCCTCCTACACCCGCTCTCAGTCCCCTTTCCTCAGCACGTTCCTGACGAACTTGGTAGCGATCTCCCTGTCCCTGCAAAAATCGATTGTAGCAATCAGCTATCATCAAAATATCAACTCGCAATACAATATTACTATAGCTTCCCCAACATTCTGTGAAGAGTGCCCACATCCAAGGTTTTCGAAGAGTGCTCATCCAGGGTTTGGTGTCTATAGAATGTAGTGCTTTATTGTTTATACTCTTCTATGACAATGGGTGTCATGTGAAATACATAAAATGGTAACAGTCATGACTCATGAAACTATGGACACAAATGTAGGGGCAATATACATTTGGGCAATAAATCTTATAAGTGAAGCTGATGAACTGTGACTTGTAGGGTTATGCATCAGGCAGTTCAACCCTAACATTTCAGATTGGGAACAAATTCATTCGGCAAAATCCTGTGATAAACTATGACCGGACAACGTCTAGACTGGGAGTTTTCCTCAAACTTAAAAACTCTCAAAAGGAGATATTAAATTAAGGGGGCAGAGAGTATTAATTACCTGTCTGACTTGCCGCAAGCCAGCAAACATGCTTGAAACTGCGGTATCATCTAGAATTCTAGACAGTAGGGTTCTCTCATATTAAACTGGAGCAGTGCAGCAGTAAGCCATGTAGATTCGTGTTTTGCTGTCTTTATTTGCTTCTCAGTTTCAGAGAGTATTTCCAGTGCATTCCTATGTTTGAAAATGTCCACATCAGCAGCTGCGAAATTTGATACAAAATTAGAAAGAGATGGAAAC
Organism: Hyparrhenia diplandra; assembly: GCA_015847255.1. Lineage (NCBI taxonomy): Eukaryota > Viridiplantae > Streptophyta > Magnoliopsida > Poales > Poaceae > Hyparrhenia > Hyparrhenia diplandra. The sequence continues at coordinate 256,530 of JADLZK010006609.1, read as the reverse complement.
AACAAACAGGCATACACTGTGAGTTTAAATAAGAGTATTCAATATAAATGATATTATATCTTTCACAGCAAACCTTATCAGCAACATCATAAAAGAAAGGAGATAGCAAATAATACGTAGTTTATTTTGATCATTAAGCAATGTGACCAACACCCACATCTTGTACGTAAGAACAGAAGGGCAAAAAGAGTCCTTTCAAGGCTCCAAATACATCTATTTATTTAGATTAAAAAAGAGAAGAAAATAAACATAATGTCATGAAAATCAAGAGTCCAAAGTTTGGAGGGTTACTTTCAAGTCCATGTTTGGAGTCCCAATTTGTGAAGTGCATTGCTTGAAGTCCTTAATATGCAAATTTCTCCCTCGTCTGAGACAATCATGACATCTGCCCGCACCCTAAAATTCATTATAGTATCATCATTGTTAGTTTGTAATTGAACTGTGTCTCTATTATGCTTGTGTCTGATTGTAGTGTCATGAATACGAAGTGTTAAAAATCTCGATGAGTTTGGACTATATACCCTAACTATTACTCCACGATATTACAATGTCATGAAGGTCAATGTCTTTGAACCTCTTGAACCTACTATATATAGCTTGGAAAATTTTCATCTAGTTGTTAATGGACACTGTATTGCAATGAGCCCATAAGATATATTTATGCAAGATAGCCAATATAGTCTATTTATGAAAGATACCCCAGTGCAGTTTAGGAATATTTTGGAACGCGTATAAAAATAAGACTAACAACAATTCAAACATTTAGGATATAAGAGCAGCTCAACAGTTTGCCATTTGGGTTTGGTATTCCCATATTTTACCAAAAAGCTCAAAATTGATCCTCCAACAGTTTGGCATTAATGTTTGGCATTTTGGGACAGTTGGCAAATGTGCTTGGCGCTACGACGTTTGGCATTTGCGGCGCATCGTACATATTAGAAGAGGCGGAAGGGTAATAATTTTGTTTTTGTCTCCGGGGTTCCCGATGTAAGTTTTCAAGAGGTGGAAGGGCATAAACAAAATTTTGTTTCTCTCTTAGGGTTCCCGATGTAAGTTATATCTGATTTTGGCAAGTGAATTATGCCAAACGGAGATGATTTTTTTTTTTTTTGGCATTTGGATTTGCGAGTTGGCAAACAAGGGCAATTGCCAAACCACAAATAGGGAACTGTTGGAGTTGCTCTAACATTGTATTCCTGATAGTTAAGACATACTAACAAGATAAGACATGTCACGTTGCAAGCAATTTATCAGATATGTCACTACAAGCTCCGACGATGTATTGTCTTCTTATTACTAACGAAGACTCATTGACTTGTTTAGCCTACAATGAAACCAAAAAATTCTAGTATAGCTAGCAGCATAGTATAAATAATTTCAAAAATGATTTAAAGTCACCCTCATGTTAAAGAATAATATAATAAGGTACAACTCTTAATATATTAATAGAAGAGGATAGCCGACTGACTAACAGGCAACAGATAAATTAGAATTAAAAAAAGCTACGTACATATAATAATCAAGGTGGAAACCAGGTGGACTTGTTATTTTCCATGCCATGCATGTCCTAGTTTCATCTCTTTTCCCATTTACGATTTCAAACATTAAAAAGAAAGACAATCATAACTACATTGCACGTACCGTGTAGATATAGATGGATTGGAAAGTCAGGAGTCGTAGCTTCGGAGCTCCGTAGTCGAATCGTTTGAGTTCACTTGCATGGGCGATTCAACATCCAACCCTAGCAATCCGATCGGTAGGAGAATGGAAAACAATTAGAAGGCATGGGTGTCATCTTACGCAAAAATATAAAAGAATACAAAGAGAAGATATTATGGTACGAATACTAATGGATCATCCATGTACCACGTACGTACAGTACATGGCAATTTCGATCGCCCACAATGGCAAAAAAAAAAAAAGAAAAGAAAAAAATGGTAATTTTGGCAAGCACACGGATTAATTAACTATAACTAATTATAAGCATGGGAAATAGCCAATCGCCGTATAAAAAAAGCCTGATGGTGCTGCAACTATGAAACTAACAATGCATGATATTCAGTTAATACCTGATCTGGCCTTGCTCTCGATCCCATGACTGACTCCATTCTTCTTGCTGCAAGCCTGCAATATGCTCATTCATTCATGTTCTCTCCTCCCCCCAAAACTCCATGGATCTTGACGCCTCCATCCCATCCGATCCGACTCTTGAGATTTCAGCAGCATGCAGTTGCCGATTCATATATATATCTCTCGGCCGAGGCCGGCAGCGACCAGGCGGCCGGCGATTCGACATCTAAACCCTACGGATCGGATCTGCAGGGGAATGAATGCAAAACAATTAGAAGGATGGGTGTCATCTTACGAGTCTGATATAGTGAAAGAATGTAAAAAGAAATATAAAAGAATACAAAGAGAAAGAGAAGATATTATGGTATGAATACTAATTGATCATGCAGTGTACTACGTACCTACAGATTAGCAATTTCGATCGCGACCACAATGGCAAAAAAAATGGTAATTTTGGCAAGCACACGGATTAATTAATTAATTAATTATTAATTAATTAATTATAAGCATGGGAAATAGCCAATCGCCGTAACAAAAAAACAGGCTGATTGGTGCTGCAACTGCGAAACAATTCGTACTGATGATTGCTGCTAACAAAGGATGATTCAGTTATTACCTGATCTGGTCCTGCAACCATGACTGACTTCATTCTTCTTGCTGCAATGTTCTTCCCCAAAAATCATCCATGGATCTTGATGTCTCCATCCCATCCGATTCGATCGCGCCGCCGCCGCCTCCATTACCCTGCGTGACAGTCCTGCTGCCCACATATATATAGAGGAAGAGGCAGACAGCGGGGGCTGGGCAGGCCAGGGGAGCCCAGCCCAGGCGCTAGTCGGCCCAACATACCGAACGAAAGCCCAGCTCCATTTCATGTGAGCTGGTAAGACGGACCATAGAGCATATTGTTGCAAGCACGAATTAAGCATGCTCTATTTCTATATGCTCTGTTATGTGCACATGATACATTAAATCTGGACATTCAGAACAGTTGGTCTACTCATCCGTAGAAGAATGTGGGAGAGGGTGCCTTTTATATTAGCACATATATTACTATCAAGAGGAAAATCATATTTGGCGTGGCGTAAACAAGTACTAGTGCCATAGGATTAGTAGCCTATTAGTCTCCTTCATATCAATTAGCTCCCAGCTCTCTTCATGTTCAAGTGTCAGTGTGCGATCTAGAGATTTAGTCGAGAGCAGCCGCTCTGGGGGATTACAAAACAGGCAGCCACTCCATACAAATCCAGGTGTGTCTTACTAGCACTATTTTGGTCACTGAACAAATTAATAGATTAACCTTCTATGTGATTTTTTCCTTGTACGTTTTTTTTCTGGAAAGAAAATTGTTTCCCATACTTACCGCAAAATGAGAATTTAGGATGTTTTTTGTCTATATATAATTGTGGAGAGGATATTTTTTTCTAAAAACAAAATAGATCTAATGGTTGAGGATAGCTGGAGTCTTCTCGAGTAATGACTAGATGTTTCTGACTAATGTGAGAATTTTGTTGCATTTACCTTTTTTTTTGGTGACAATTGTTTCGATATAACTAGTAAACCAATAGAAATCACAACCAGAATTCTATATTTCTCCTAGTGAGGTGGGCTTCTTCTAGAGTTTTGGCATTTAAAATCTAATATAAACTTTCCTACTAAGTGTCTCCTAGTGATATTCCCAAGTGAGAAATTTCTATATTATTATCCAACAGTTTGGCAAGTTTGAATAATTGGCAACGACGACCAAAATATGATTTTAGAGATTGTTCGCAATGGAGGTGAACAACCACCAACTCTTTGAACGGTAAAAGCTATGCTCCTTTGTCACATGCCAAGAGATAGGGCCTAGGATGGCGGGCCCCAAAGGCCCGCGAGGAGCCGGCGGTGCCCCATCATCGGGGCGGCGCGCAAGGCCACCGCCTTTCCGCGACTTCTTCGGGGAATTAATGCAACAAATAAAGTAAGAGTTTGATTAGGATTATCTTAGGACTTTTGGTGTGCAAGGGAAATTTCAACTCTATAAGGAAATCTCTTATTAGGAAATAAATAAGGTTGCTTGTAAAAGGTATTCCAATCTATAAGGAAACCATTAGATATTGCTTGGATTACATGTCCCATAGGAGGGCCATATAAGTAGGGAGTCTCATAATCTTTTTGGGGCAAGCAATAAAGATCAATTTTCCTCTATCTATTTGCCCTTGCGCCGCCGCCCCCTCCCCCCTGCGCCGCCGCCTCCGCGTCGCCGCCGCCGTCGCGCGCCACCCTTCCCGGGGCGCGCCGGCCACGTGTCACGTCGGGATCGATCCGGTCTGTGATAGCCTGGTATCCGGAGGCCACTACGATCCACCCATCGGCATGGACGCCGAGGCGAAGAAGATGCTCACCGAACTGACGAAGCAGTTCTCCACCTTCACCTCCCGCCTCGACCGCGCTCCCGATCAAGTCGCCGTCCTCTCCGGTAGCAATCCGGTGGAGGAACGTAAGATCAAGCTGTACTAGGAGGTTGAGAAGGAGATGAAGGCGGCCATGGAGGACTCGGGCGTGCCTTCATCAAGGCGTACATTTAGAAGGACAAGGCGTCTGGCGCCCAACCGAGAGATGGCCGCCCGAACGGAGAAGAGGCGACCACCATCCTCGATCCAAAGCCAGGCACGGGGACCTCGCCAACCATGGCGGCGCCGCGCGTCGCCCCTCCATCTCCATCGGATCACTTCCCGGTGTCTAGCACCTGCGTGCGCACAAATCGTCCTTCCCGACTTACGGCGGCAATGATGATCCCTTCCCATGGCTCAACCGGCCGCGGCGGATCTTGAGGGGACAAGGTACGCCCGGCCATGGAGCAAGTTTGGTGCGCATCTTACCATCTCACGGGGAGGATCTAACAAGGGTACATGTGCTGTCCCCGGGAGAAGGCATTGACAGATCGGGCATGCTTCACCTAGTACGTCAACGGCGCCGGCCCGACCACCCGGCGCAATCCGGCCCGGGCGGAGGTGGCGTTGCTTCGGAAGAGCGAGCACCGTCGGCGAGTACGGAGGCGATTCTTGGCGCCACGTGGCTCGCCCGGGCACCTCGGCGATCGGCCCGGCGGAGGTCAACATCTACGCCCGGGCCTTGGGGAACCGCTGAAGACCAACGTCGAGCTAGGATCAAAGGACACGAGGAGGCGGCCATGTCGCTCGCGGGGCATACGGCGCCGCCTCACCATCCTCTACAACTCCGGCAAGGCGACGCGCGCGAGGCAAGGCACCAGCGCCTGCATCCCTCACGGCGGGCGCCCGGCGGCCGAACACCCGGCGGCACGACAACATCGACTGGCCGTTCAAGCGGCGACACGGAAGGAGATGGTGAGCGACGCAAGGCTGGTCGGTGCTTCAAGCGTGACGAGCCGTTCTCGCGGGGTCACAAGTGCAAGCACCTTTAGACATCAACGTCTTCAGCGACTCACGACGGCGATAAAGGATGGTGCTAGCTTGGAAGCGGCCTCCCCGGCGGCGCCAACCTCGGGGTCTTGTTCGGGGACCCCAACTCCGGTGCGTGGTGCACACTCTCTCTACCTGCGTCGGCATGATCTCGGGCATAGGGGTTAGCCTGGTCGTCGACTCGGGCGCCACACACAGCTACGTCGACCCCGGTGGTGACCCGCAGCGGGGGTATGCGCCGCGGCTAGTGCGGGTGATGATCACCGCGGAACCGGCGCCACCTCAACCTCTGGGGCAGCCACCTCACGAGGTTCCGCTCACGCATCGGCGCGGGCGTCTTCGACATTGACACCTACGTCTTGCACATCGACAACGACATCGGCGTCATGCTCGACATGCCGCTGGCTAGCAAGCCTAGGCGGGTGACATGGGACCTCGCCTCCAACGAGCTAGATTACTACCACGACGGACGGGCCGGGGCGTTTGTGCAGCCCCCCCCCCCCACGCGGCGGCGGGAGCGCCCGAGCCCGGCCCACTTTCGGTCGGCCTCTTCGCCCGGTGTTCGGGACTACGCACCAAGGCTAGGCAAAGCGCCCGCGACATGCCGGCGCCTTGGACCTCTACGACACATCCACCGGCGTCTTCGTTCAGCTCCGACAGGCGACATTGGAGGAAGCGGCACCTGCGGTGGATCGCCCTCGGCGTCACCACGCGGGTGCGCGGCACCGGCCGGCACGGGCGTTGGAGGACGGCTTCCTCCTCTTCGGCGGCCGTTTCTACCTCCCGGCCTCCTCGCCACTCTTTGCCGGACCTCTTGGGCGCTCTTCTATAGGGAGGAGTTCGCCGGATGAATTACCTCGCTCTGGGCGCCTACACAGCGCCACCGACGACCGCCGCGCCTACAACTATCCTCCTTGGCAGCTTGTGGCCACGACACCACCACGTGGGACCTACTCGCATTGTCTTCCTCGACGGTATGGATCTCCTGTTCCTCACCATCGACAATGTCTACATCAACTACGACGTGGAACAGGGAACACATCAGCTCTCTCCATCCATGCTCGACATCGACTACTTCATGTACGGTACGATGTTGAACTTTCTCCCTCACCCCGACTTCGGCCGCGACATCACCATCTGGCGCCTCATGCCCCTCTTCGTCACCCCTCCAGCCAACGATCGCTTCTTGTTCCTGGAGAGTCCCCCTCGTGACATGGTGCATCAACATCTCGAGGCTGGGGTTCCAAGGGAGCTCATACTCTGCGACACAGCGAGGGGCGCGCCATCCACTACTACCTCTACCATGGCTACATCGGCAACCTCCACTACCACCCTGGGCTCGCACCACTATGCACTAGGGAGAATATCATCACCGAGGAACACGGTGCATGGGAAATTGGTTCCCTGGTGGAGCTCATCATGCCGGTACTCGATCTTCCTCCGTGTGTCACGGAATGGACCTTCATCGAGCGAGGATGCAATTCCGGGAGGAGAAGGGGGGAGATATCACATGCTAAGGGATAGGGCCGGGATGGCGGGCCTAAGAGGCCCACGAGGAACCGGCGGCGCCCCACCGGGGGCGGGCGCGCACCGCCGTCGATGCCTTTCCGCGACTTCTTCGGAATTAATGCAACAAATGAAGTAAGAGTTTGGTTAGGATTATCTTAGGACTTTTGGTGTGCAAGGGAAATTCCAACTCTATAAGGAAATCTCTTATTAGGAAATAAATAAGGTTGCTTGTAAAAGGTATTCCAATCTATAAGGAAACCTTTAGAGATTGCTTGGATTACAAGTCCCATGGGAGGGCCATATAAGTAGGGTCTCTAAATCTCTTTGGGGCAACCAATACAGATCAATTTTCCTCTCTCTCTCTCTCTCTCTCTCTGCGCCCTCGCGCTGCCGCCCCTCCTCCCCTCAAGCCGCCTCAGGCACCGGCCGGCGCCGCCCCCCCCCCCCGCGCGCCGGCCACGTGTCACGGCTGGGATCGATCCGGTCTCAGGACATCCTTGTTCAAGAGAGAGAAAAAAAACTGGACCTGCTACCCGAACAACACGGGCAAAGATTTTCATCAAAACTATAGGAATGTTTTTTATATGGTGGCTTGCCTTGTAATGTGTTAGTCTAAAACTGAACCAAACCGTGAGGAGACAAGAGCCCATGCTATATGATCATTGTGGCATTTAAGTGAATAGGGTTTTTAGATATAAGAAAATTAAATTTCCGGCTTCAGTCATCCTCTCATGAGAATGCATCGAGGCCAAAATATTACAACAGGAAATTTAAAAAAACAAGAATCGACGGAAGAGAATTACACCCCACCAACAAGGGGCTCGACTAGTCCTACGTGACACATGATCTACTACGTGATGTCCACTCCTCAAGAATAAGACCACCAACGTTGATACACTTTGTCGCAACACGCCTGGACCAAGAAAAGGTACTCGAGAGATCGTCGGACATCGGCCACCATTGAAGACATGGGCATTGAAACACGTCAACAAAGACAAAACCTCCGGGTGTAGGCTGCGGCTGCGGGGAGCGACCATTCAAGGGATCTTCCAAAGGTGGCGTCTCCAACGACAAAACCCGACATCCACGAGATGTCATCATGGCCCCACCAAAAACACCGGAGATGGGTTTTCACACGGAGATCCCCAAACATGGAAGACGATTCTTGCTCACCATTAGTCAAACTGCACGCCGCAAATGACACCTTTGTCTTGAAACTTTGCCATGACTCGGTAAGACACATGAGAGGTCAAGAGGCCGCAACTTCGCGTGGGGAGACGGACGGGTGCTGCCCACTCCCTCCACTCAGCGTAGGTGCGGGCGCCGCCTCCCCTTCTACGGAGAAGGAATAAATCCTCGACATCCCGTAACAAAGAAGAACAAGTTCCAACACCTTAGTTTCCACTACCACCACAACCGGGTGTGTGCGGTCAATTAGGTTTTTGGGGAGTGCCACCACGACTGCTCTCTCCCTACACATCGACTCTACTCTGTCACCGAACTACAAGTCTACTCCACTTCGGCGATTCTTGTCTCTGTCAAGCATATGTGATTGCAACCGCCGTATCCACCGATACCCGACATTTTTTCCTCGCGCGGTGTCTGCCCGTGTCTATAGTACAAACACATTAGTGGATTTGCTGCTGCTTTAAAGCCAAATTGTTACCGGCTATTTCTATGAACTGTGATAACCAAACAGTGATAATAAAAGTTAACTATTCTAGGGACAATATGAAGTCCTCAAGGCATGGTAAAGGTGGATAAAATTTGTTACTCCCTCCGTTCCAAATTGTAGTTCACTTTGGCTTTTCTAGATCCATTTCTTTTACTATGTATCTAGACATCGTGTATAACTAGGTGCATACCAAAATCAATGTATCTAGAAAAGTCAAAGTGAACTACAATTTAGAACGGATGGAGTAAAAATTTGAGAAGGTCCAGAGTTATGCTAATATCTTCTTAATGAAATGTTTCCCTCACGTGATGTTTTCTTTGTAATATTTCCCTCTTGAATTTTAAGTGATCTGCATGATAAGATCTTAATGAAATACCGATGGGGATGGGGATGTTAAAAGCTTTATTACTCGATCCCTTCTTCGTTATTTCCCAAAACAAAGCAGCAAACAGAAAGTGATCTTGAGATTTTAATGTGATAGCGGGGTTTGAGGAATTTCCGTGGTCAGGGTGACAAGATCTTAATGAAATACCAATGGGGATGGGGACGATAAAAGCTTTATTACTCGATCCCTCTGTAATATCCCAGAAACAAAGCAACAAATAGAAAGTGATCTTGAGATTTTAATGTGACAGCCGGGGTTAGAGGAATTTCCGTGGTTAGAGTGACAAGATTTTAATGAAACACCAATGGGTTTGAGGGTTTTACTTATGTGAGAATATCTTCTTAATGATATGTTTCCCTCACGTGATGTTTTAATTTCCCCTCTTGAATTTTTGATCTGTGCGATAAGATTTTAATGTGATGGGATGAGGCCGTTAAAAGCTTTATTACTCAATCTCTACTCTCTAATGATATGTTTCCCTCAGGTGATATTTTAATTTCCCCTCTTGAATTTCTGATCTGTGCGATAAGATCTTAATGTGATGGGATGAGGCCGTTAAAAGCCTAATTAATCGATCCCTACTCTCTCTAATCGGTGCAGCCCGCTGAGTGCCCTTACTCTTGGTCATAGTAGGCTTCAGAGAGTCTGACTGTTATATCCCAGGAACAAAGTAAAAAAGAGGGCGGTAGGCCCCCCCCTATGCCACCAAAAATAATTTGGAATTGTCGATGTTGGTCAAAACAGGAATACTTGGCACCCTTCGTCAACCAAAGAAACCTCGAGTTGTCTTGCATACTGGGCATGGAAATTTGCCGTGAACGCACCAACCGCAGAAGATTCCATATGCCACGAAGTCGTGCATGGAGTACTGGTACCAAACATACAACTTGAAACTTCGCTTTGTAGCTCGATCGTATGTCCATACCCCCTCGTCCCAAGCTTTGATCAATTCATCAATCACGGGCTCTATGAACACACCCATATTCTACCCAGGGTGCACAGGAATTATCAACAACAAGAATATGTTTTGTCATTGGAAGACGACGTCGGGGGAGAGATTGAGTGGGATAACGAACACGGGACAACAAGTGTACGGGGCAGCCATCAATCCACAAGCCGGCGTTCCCCACCTTTGGCGGCAAGGAGGACCCCTTGGGGTGGCTGAACGGTGTGATCAGTTTTTCGGGCGCGCAAACCGGGCCGACCGGCGGCGTCGGCTGGCGTCCCTACCACCCTGGCCCGGTGTCGCTCAGCAGTGGTATCTTGTGTTGGAGTGTCGCATGGCGTGCAGTTGGAACACATTCAAGCGACTCTGTCATCAACATTTTGGGCCAGCTCTCTCCACAAATCACAATTGTCGGACTAGGCGCGCCTCCCGTTCTAACGTCGGTCGACGCGTACATGGAGGTGTTCGGGCATGGCTGGCCCATGCCGGTCCTCGGCTCCGCTCCAACGGGCAAGGCTCTTCACGGGTGGATTGCGGAACACATCCGGTCGATGTCGAGCTACACGATCCGCGAATCTCGGTCGCAATGCACCTCGCCCGTGCATATGGCGTCGGAACACGCCACAGGTGCCTGCCCTGCCCGCTCCTACCCGTCGGCGAGGAAGAACTTCAACACGCCCGCTCCGGCTCCGCGCCCTCGTCGGCGCGGCGGCGTCCACGGCACTTGGGGCTCCGCCTAAGCCGTTCAAGCGCCTCACTCCGGACCCGGATGGCGGGCGCCGCGCAAGCAAGGGCTATGTTACAATTGCAACAAGCCCTCGTCCGTGGGCACAAGTGTGCCCGCCTATTCTACACCGGAATTGACTGATTACATTGTGGAAGAGCCCGAAGAGGATGGTGACGGGGGTTCGAGCAGGCGGACCCACGGCGTCGACTCTCATGCACAGCCACAAGTGTCCCTACACACCATTGCGGGCATACGCACAGAAGAGACCATGCAAGTATATGTGCAGATTGGTGGCCGACAGTTCAAAGCTCTCCTTGACTCGGGCTCCACTCACAATTTTGTGAGCAACGCGGTGATAAGATCCATGGGCATTGACACATTGCCGTGCCCAGGTGCCGTTGTGATCGTGGTGAACGGCGACCAGCGTGACTGCGGGGGCTGCTTGTGTGACCTGTCAATTCGTATTGCGGACGAGGTGTTCCTGGTGGATGGCTACTCAATTCCACTCGACACATATGATATGATCCTCGGCGTGAAGTTCTTTCGCCAACTGGGGCCAATCCTGTGGGATTTTGACGACCTCTGCATGGCGTTCTAGAGGGGCAGCACGCGGGTGTTCTGGTGCGGCGTGGGCTCGACACGCTACGATATGTGCAGTCCACTCACCGCGTCTACTCCATGCGCGCCAGTGAACCTGAACTCCTCGACAAGTTGCTGACATCCTTTGACGATGTCTTCACCACGCCCGGGGCTTGCCGCCGCAACGGAATTTGTGACCATAGGATTCACCTTACGCCCAACACACCGCCGGTAGCAAAGTGTGCCCGTATCGATATCCACAACTGCGAAAGGATGAAATTGAGAGCGGTGTCTTGAGATGTTACAACAGGGAGTGATTTAGCCAAGCACGTCGGCCTTCTCGACATCGGTATTGCTTGTCAAAAAGCCCGATGAGTCATGGCGCTTTTGCGTCGATTATAGGGCGCTCAATCAACAGAGTGAAAAAGGCAAATTTCCCATCCCTGTCGTCGAAGAGTTGCTGGACGAGCTCAAAGGCGCCAAGTTCTTCACGAAGCTTGACCTCTGGTCGGTTATCATCAAGTTCGGATGTGCACCGCAGATGTGGAGAAGACGGCTTTCCGTACTCCACGAGGGCCATTTCGAGTTTCTCGTCATGCCGTTCGGGCTCACCAATGCCCGGTGATGTTCCAAAGCTTGATGAACTTCGGTGCTTTGGACCGTTCCTTCTTAAGTTCATTTTGGTGTTTTTTGATGACATCCTCATATACTGAGTCCCACATGGTTGGCCCATCTGCAACACCTCAATGCGCTGCTCATGGCGCTTCGTGAACATAAGCTACGACTCAAGCATTCCAAGTGTGCCTTTGCCACACCATCTGTGGCATACTTGGGGCACGTCATTTCCTCGGCAGGAGTGGCCATGGACAGCGACAAGATTCAGGCGGTGACCACATGGCCTCAACCGGCGTCCGTGCTGGGCCTCAGCGGGTTCCTTGGGCTCGAGGGCTACTACCACCACTTCATCCGCGACTACGGGGCCATAGCCGCCCCCCTGACGGCCCTACTCCGGAAAGACTCCTTCACGAGCAGGGCGAGGCCACAAAGCGCGTTTGAGCGCTCAAGACGGCACCGTCCACGGCGCCGGTGCTCCAAATGCCGAACCGGCGCCCGCGTTCATCGTGGAGTCGCGGCGTGTCGGGCTTCGGGCTTTGGCACGGTTCTTCACCAAGGCGACGGCGCACTAGCGTTCTTTGGTCGGCCTTTCACCACTCGACACCTCAAACTCACTGCATATGAGCGCGAGTTAATTGGACTTGTGCAGGCCGTTCGGCACTGGCTGGCATATTTGTGGGGGCGCCACTTCATCGTACGTCTGATCACTATGCCCTGAAATTCTTGCTTGATCAACGTTTGTCTACAGTACCATAGCATCAGTGGGTGACCAAGTTGTTCGAGTACGTCTTCGACATCGAGTACCGCCCCGGCAAGCTTAACACCGTGGAGGATGCGTTGTCACGCGGAACGCCGATGAGCCACAGCTCCGCGTCTTGTCCGGGCCATCATTCCACCTCTACGACGAGCTCCGTCTGCAGTACCCGGCCGCGACAACGCGCTCTCCGTGCCTTCCGTGACTCGGTGGTCAGCGAGCAGCGGCGCGCCATGGCGGGTGCACAAGGGCCTTGTCCTCCGGGGCTCTCGGGTCTACATCCCGGCGACATCCAAGCACCTACAGCCCATCCTTCAGGTGCTCCATGAGGCGGGCCACGAGGGAGTGCAAAAGACACTACACCGCCTACACGGGGACTTCTTCGTCGAGCACGACCCGGCGCCTCGTCGCGAGGTTGCCGGCGCTTGTGCAACATGCCAGCTCAACAAGACCGACCACCTGCACCCGGCTGGCCTCCTGCAGCCCTTGGAGCTGCCCACGCCAGATTTGGTCCGACATCACGATGGATTTCATCGAAGGCCTCCCGCGCGTCAACGGCAAAAGCGTCATCCTGACGGTGGTTGACCGCCTGTCCAAGCAGGCGCACTTCCTGCCCCTCAGTCATCCGTACACCGCGGCCACCATCGCCGAGAACTTCTTCGAGGGTGTCGTTCGTCTCCATGGATTCCCGACATCCATCGTTTCCGACCACGATCCGGTATTCACCGCAACATGTGGCGGGATTTGTTCATCAACGCGGGCGCCAAGTTGAAGCTGAGCACCGCGTTCCATCCACAGACCGATGGCCAGTCGGAGGTGGTCAACCGCACCATTGCAATGTACTTGAGGTGCATCACCGGCGACCGCCCACATTCCTGGTTGGAGCGGCTTTCATGGGTGGAATATTGTTGCAACACCTTGTACCACACTTCACTGAAGACGAAGCCATTCGAGGTGGTGTACGGCCGGGCACTGCCGCCGCTCCTGCCGTACACGGCGGGGTCTGCCAAGACGGACGCGGTGGATACCCTCCTTCGTGACCGGGACGTCTTCCTCGCCGAGGTTCGTGATCGTTTGCTGCATGCACAGGAGTATGCTAAGAAGTACTACGACGCACATCATCGTTCGCTGGAGTTTGCCATCGGCGACTGGGTCCTCCTACGCATTCTACAATGCCCAACCCAGCCATTTGTGCCAGGCCGCCACGAGAAGCTGAGCCCCCGGTTCGCCGGTCCTTTCCAGGTGCTGGAACGGGTGGGCGAGGTGGCCTACCGCCTGGTTTTGCCGGCCAGTGCACGCATCCATGATGTCTTCCACGTCGGAGTACTGAAGCCGTTCCGGGGTTCCCCTCCGTCGACTGCACCGCTGCTGCCTCCTCTTCATAATGGCGGGCTGCTCCTTGAGCCGTAACGTGCGCTGCGAGCCAGCTGCGCCAGGGCGTGTGGCATGTCCTGATCCGGTGGAAGGACCTACCAGAAGCAGACACAACGTGGGAGATCGCGGAGGACTTCCGTGCCCTCTTCCCCGACATTCAGCTCGAGGACGACGGGCCAAGTCTACAAGCGCTGGGAGTCAAGCTGTGGCTGACAACGCGAGGAGCTCACCGAGTCAGTTATCAGCTATCTAGTCATTTTGATTATTCAGTCATCATTTTGTAATTCGAAACAATAGGTTCAAGTTGTTAGGCGTGGGGGTATAAGTACCCGAGAACTCTTTGAGTAAAGGTTTAGCCAGAGATTGAGATTAATCTCTCTAGCTCCTGGCCGAGCTACTGTTCCTCGTCATTCTGTTGTCGCCCCGTGTTTTCCTAGGGCGCCGAGCACGGCGCCGCCACCTCGCCGCCGGGGCTACAAACCTCGGCCTCCCACCAGCCACGACTACCCCCTCCGCAACCTAGGTAGCCACAACACTCAGCTCCAAGAAAAATCGCTTTCCCTGTCCATCTCTTGGTTCCAATGAATGTGTGGCCGGGTCTCACTTTATGTCTCCAATGCGTGCTTGAGCGACGACTTGCGCTGTGTCAGACCAAGCATGATCCTCTGTCAGCCTGTGAAACCACATATCCAGCTGTACTGGCCGCTTGGTGCCAACTGTGTAAGCTGGGATTCCCAGTCCCAGCCACAGCCATGGTGTAGCATTTGGTAGCCTTAGATCACTTTATTCGTCAGTTCACTGGTTTGAGCAGCAGTGCTGGATTGCACCTCAACCTTCTGCCTAGCAGTCAACTGACAAAAACTCTCTTTGAAAGGTTAACTGTTTCTTTCTTCTTCCAATAATTCTTTGATAGTTAACTGACCCTTCTGCTCTATGCGTCTGTGTGTAGAAACCACTGTCATCATCGATGTTATGATGTTGCTTGTCCATTCACCTACTAGTCCTAGAACAACCAAAAATACCAAAATTACGTACCTGAATGCCTATGTTCTCTGCAACAATACCCTTACTATCTCTTCTAAGCTTCTGAAATATCCCAGAATTCCTTTCCTCTTCCTCATCTCCATCAGGATCATTGGGTTTTTCTCCACACTGGATGTAATTTACTTATGGTAATTCCTTACACATACCATTGAAAAAGTTTTAAATTAAATGCATCCCCCTAGCTTAAACTAAGAAATTTTCAGTGGTGCATGAGCTGCTGAAGTCATGCTGCTTATATCATGGCCATATCTTGACAATGGACTGCAAACACCCCTCCTCAATTACTCTATAATAATACCTCTAATTCCAAGGCTCAAAGACACAGCTAAGTCATAAATAGATTGATTTATAGAGAATTCTCCACATTTCACTGTGTTAACCTTACAATGCTTCATATCTGTTACTTTTCCGTCCTCTGAAGTAATTGCCAAAGAAAAATAAGCCCAGGGTATTACCAGCATTTCTGCTGGTCGGAGCTTGGCATCAAGATAAAATATGGCCACCTGACCTCTCAAGCATAGCATCTGTATCTCAAGCAGTTTTCATCTGCATGTTCATATCTATTTCAGGACATTTCACGCTCTGGCTTGTATAAAAAAACATTACAGAGACATAAACTTTTTTCACAAAACAACTAATAGTCTCCATTACTTGGCTGGTTTTATCTCTGAACATACATGCTTATATATTGCTGTTCCATTCGTGATGGTTTATCTTTATGCTTATGCTGATTAGATATGTGCCTGCATGCAGTGCAACAATGGCCATGCTGTGTGTTCGTTGTGCCATGACAATCTCAAGGCCACTGGCAAGTGCCATGTGTGTGGCGTCACCACTGATGGTACCAGCCGGTGCCACGCCATAGAGCGCTTGGCAGAATCCATCCGCTTCTTGTGCCCGAATGCTGCCTATGGCTGCGTGACTAGGCTGGTGTACCATGATAGGGAGGGCCATGGGCAGAAATGCCTGCATTCGCCTTGCTGCTGCCCAGACAAGGCGTGTGGCTTCATTGGCTCCATGGAGTCGCTATTGGACCACTTTGCCTGTGTCCATGGCTGCCCGTCGTTTACCACTGCCCTGTCCGCGGCCATTTCAATGTAAGCCTCCAGGACGGGTTCAACTTCCTCCGTGCTGATGACCACGCCTTCAGCAGCCCGGGCATCCTGTTCGTACTGAATGTAGTACGCAGCCCACTTGGCTGTGCAATCTCCATGCTTTGCATCAACACCCGTGCCGCCAACAACGGTCAGGGACAGTTCTCAAAGGAACCAATCGAATGCGAGCTAACCTACTCGCGGTATGTGAGCTCCAAGAGCCGCAGTACCAGTGATCAGCTGACTGACCATTTCCAAAGATGCAAGTTCAGAGTAGCACTGGTAGACCTCTCTAATGGGCTGCCTAGCAACGACTGCTTCCAGTTTGTTGTGCCATACTTCGCTTTGGGAGAGGAGAACAAGGAGAAGGTCCAGGTCCAAGGCCGAGTTGTAGTAGTGGAATAGATCCAAGACTTTCCAATTTTCTTTTAGCTCGGAGCTAAAATATTCATACAAGATTCATATATGTGTCTTTGTGTTATTTTTAGATAATTCCCTACATACCCCTCGATAATTAATGGTGCTAACCAGAGACTTAAGAAAAAGGCATCAGAGGGGAGAAAAATTCACTAAAAACAAATTTCCCTGTGGGTGTGAAACTGACAGGGAAATACAAGAAACCAAAATTTCCATGTCGATAGGACCAAGTGCGTGTGAACAGAGAGAGACGCGCCGTGGCTGAAGAGATGAGAGGAGAGGAATATGCGTCCACTCGCACAAGCCCTCCGCTTTTGGGCCAGCCGAAAGGCCGGCAGGCTGGCACAGACCAGGCCCAGGTTAGCTTTGTATTTCGTTCTTACCATTCAACTAAATGTTTTTTTTTCCTATCAGTATCATATTAACACATACGGAGTATAAGCAAATGGGAAAAGGGAACATATCAAGTGCAACCATGCAAACTTTTAATCTGGACAGGAATCCAAGGAGCACGAGGTGATAACCAGGAGGTGGGGGGGAGGATTTATAAAAAGTGTGATTAGAGCAGGGGGTTAATTGTAAAATTACCTAATCCTTGGATTAACATCGTATGGCCTAGATTAGAAGTTTGGTTACACGAAGAGTTGGTTTTGTACCTGATACGTTGCCATGGGAAAATAAGACATTGTAGGTTGCACAGAAACCGATAGAAAGATTAATTTACCATGTTGGTGACTCCTCCCTCCCACCGCCCCCTCCTCCCCCGAGCCTCCCTCCGGTGATCTTCTCCATCCATGGCGTCCACCATTGATCGTCGACATCATGACCGGCCTCTCGGACCTGGACTTCGCTCCTGGCCAGGATTTCGAGAATCTGGTACACCAACGCTTTGGCTGTCCGGTGAGTTCTTCCCCCTCCTCCACGAGGCCCTTCAGGCTTGTTGCCTCCTTTGCTCGATCAGCAGTCCGTTTGAATGAAGATTCAGTGGGTTTAATCCTCAAATCTTGTCTTGGTGGTATTGTTACCGATTACAAAGTTAATCATCTATCCTTTTGGATGTTTAGCTTTTGGGTTTCTTGCAAAGATGTTGGTTTTAATCTATAAACTCAAAAGCTTCGATTGCAAAGTTTTCACCATCCATTTCTTCTTGTGGAGTAATGGTGGTCCTGATTGGAATCGTGATCTTGTTATTTGGAAAAAGAACAAGAAGCAGAATGGTCTTTGGTAAAGTCTAGATCAAAAGGCAAAAGTTATGCAGATGTTCTTAAATCAAATCCTCCTAGAAAATCTGTTTTTAAGAGGCTATCTTTTCCTAGTAATTATTCTGATCAAATCCTAGATCAAAGAGATGTCCATTGTGTGCTTGATGCTTTGGATCTAGTTCTAATTCAAATTTGAATTCAGCAACAAACATTAGGCCCAACCGTTACTAGAGGCCGAAAATTTTTGGATCTCAAATCTCACGGAATTCTGGGCTCTTCCCTAGCCCGGATAAGCCCAATCGAGATCAATCTCCTGTTCTCGTTGCTTGGGCCTGGGCCATGAAAGGAAAGACTGCACGAGCAAATCTCGCTGCAATCGTTGTTTCATTACGGGCATCTAGCAAGGACTTGCCTTCTCAAGGCCAAAATATCCCGTGTTTATCGGCCCGTCCATAACAGAGAAGCCGAAGAGTCACACCGGCCAGATATAAATGCTATAGCCTCTTCTCCGGGGTCTATTTCTCTCTCCCAAAATCCAGATACATCTACTAAAAGAAAACCCTCATCGGAGAGTACCTCGGAGAGCACGATGGCCAACTTCGCCGTCGATCCTAGGCCCTTCGTGCCGGCCGGTTTCGTCCTGGAAGACCCGGAGAACCAGCCTTCACCGCTGCTTCGTCACGAGGTCTTCCTCACCTCCTGCTACGAGAAGTTCAATGAGAGCCTTGCCATTGCCAAGCTGACGCCGCTAGTCCACAAGGATGTCAAGCTGCTAGCCAATGAACTGAAGAAGTTCTTCACCGAGATTCATCAGGTGCATGGTACTCAGATCCACCCTTGCCCTCTCGGTGATGCTTTTGTTGTTTTTAATGATCCGTTCCAGAGAGATCGGTTCTTGGGTCCCAACTTTTCCTTTGGTAGCTACAAGTTGCACTTTGTCAAACATGATGAGGCTGAGAACGCTAGGAATTTTGAACTGGATAGAGAAGTCATGGTCATGTTGCTTTGTTATCCTGAGGACATGCGTAACTCTACACTTGTGGCTAAAGCTGTATCAACTTTTGGCATGCTAGTTGGTTGGGATGATAGTAGCCCTGGTTGTGTGATTGCAAAAGTTTTTCTGAATGATGAAAGGAAGATCCCATCTTCTATCAAGGTCAATGCAGGCTTGCCAACTAAGGGTAAGTCTTGGACCAGTGCCTGCTACATCATCAAAAGGTCCAATATTCAGGAGCGGCCTGATGAAGATGGTTTTGTGACTATGGGTCCACTGCACCCCTTCCCCACCCCCTGCTCCAAGGTGGGAAGGCCCTGTTCCTCCTGCAGACTTTGAAACCCCCCAACTCAATCTTTGGTGGATCCAATGTGCCAGCCAACAATGCAGGTGTTCAGGGAATGCAGATGTTGTTTGATTCTACTGCTGGTTTGGAGATCAATGACTTTGAGGACCGTTACATCCCTGTTCAGGAAGAGGTACAACCTGAACCGAAACTGAAGTCTGTGGTTGTGACAGTTGATGAGACTAGTGCTTTGGTTCTGTTGACAAGGGTGCAAAGAGAAAGCTTTTCCCTGAATTCAATTCCATGCTGCTCCCTGATGGCTCTAAGGTAGTTACATCCTTTATTCCTAAATTTGTTCCATCAAGCAGTTTCTTTTTCCTAAATTCTCTTGTTATGGATCCTGACACCCATATACCGGCCTATTTCTGTGATTTCCTAACTCTGGCATGGCTTGCATTTCTCATTCCTGATCAGACTGATGAGTTGAGGCCATCCAGAGCTGAGATAGAAGCTGTGGTTGAAGAGGACCTGATGGAGATAGAAGCTGATCAGTTCACACCAAACAAGAGAAAGAGGACTGGAAGAGTGAAGGAACAGCTAGATGATCGCTTTCTGAGGCGTAGCAGGAGGAACATCTCCAAGCATGGTGGCTACAAGACCCCAATGAAGGGAACCATCAACCCTGAGCCTCTTGCCATCATTCCGGCTCCTGCTCCTGAAGCTCCAACTGCTCTAGCTCCCCACCTGACCAAAGAAGTGGTGGAAGGCATTGCTACAGGGTTCCTCCAGATACATCCTAGTGATGTGTCTGCTGCCATTCTCCAGGAGGATTTAAATGATGAATAGATCCATTAGGAGCCCCGATCGCTCTTTGGAGCCTTATCTCTTTTGTTTTTAAGCAAGACAGTTAGTTGGTTCCCTAGTTTAAAGTTAAACTCTTGGCTTGTCCAGCCTGCGTGCCGGTTATCCTTTTATCTCGTTTGTGTGACTCACGTCGGTTATGAGACACCACGGTTTCTTTGTTACTCTTTAAATGGATATGGCTTAGTTATGTTTATCTACTGGCACAATGTCATTGCCCTTTATCCTGAGCCACCTCTGCTGGTAGACAGTGGCTACCCCTCTGTGATCCATTTTAGTTTAATCAATGAGTAACAATAGACAGGTTAATATACTCGTGTGGAATGTGCGTGGGATTAACTCCTAGGAAAAATGGGGCGCCATCAAAGCAAAGATCAATGAATCATCCTGTCATTTTGTTTGCTTGCAAGAAACCAAGAGGGAAAAATTTTGATCACCTATATCTTAAAAAGTTCTGTCCCAGACATCTGAATAGCCATGCTTACTTCCCCTCAGTTGAAGCATCAGGTGGAATTCTAACAGTGTGGAATGGAAACATTTTTCTTTGGATCGATTGTTCAAGCAAACGACTCTTGTGTTACTATGAAATTTTGTAATAACCTGGACAACTCATCCTTCCACCTTAGTAACATTTATGGCCCATCCCATGCGGCTGAGAAAATGGCATTTGTCACTTTTATGAACACGGACACAAGTGAATTTGATGGTAGGTTAATTCTTTGGTGATTTCAACCTTTATAGGTCGGTTGAGGATAGAAACAAGCCTGGAGGTGACCCTAATGACATGCAAATGTTCAATAACCTGATTTCTGATTTGGATTTATTGGAGATTCCCTTCAGTGGAAGAACTTTCACTTGGAGTAACATGCAAAGTGATCCATTGTTAATCAAGTTAGATTGGGTCTTCTGCTCCCCCAATTGGAATGCTTCCTATCCTGATACAATAGTTCAGCCTCTGTCCAAACCAATCTCTGACCACTGTCCTTATGTGATAACCTTTGGCAGTCATATTCCTAAAGCTAATATTTTTAGATTTGAAAATTACTGGGCTGACCATAAGGATTTCCTCAAGACAGTAGATCTACACTGGAACACCACTTTGCTTTTCTATGCAAATCTTTTGCCAAAAACCACATGCTGTGAAATTCAAACAAGTCGAGACGGGGTCAAAAGTTGGAGAAAAGGTATGCTCAATTTCAACAAATTCTTTTTTAATTGTGACCGGGTTTTTACTCCTCCTTGATGGTTTAGAGGAACAAAGGCCACTCTCACCTCTTGAGTGTGTGCTCGAAAAATTGGTTAAGAATCATATCAATTTCTTCTTTGGAATCCAAGAGGACTTTTTGGAAGCAAAAGAAACACGATTAGATGGGTGAAACTTGGGGATGAAAACACAAAATTTTTTTCATACCATGGCATCAATCGATCCGCGGGGAAAAACAGGTATAGCTAGTCTTCTGTGGATGGAGGTGTTATAGTCACTAATCATGCACAAAAGGCTGGCATTCTCTGGGAATCTTTCAAAGGAAGAATGGGAGTTTCGAGGATTTCTTGGGATGACATATGACCTAGCTAATCTGGCGAATCAAAATGGCCTCTCATCTATTGATGCAGATTTCACTTTCGGGAAGATTTCCACGGGGTTATAAAGCTCATACCTCTAGACCATGCTCCCAGTCCGATGGTTTTAATGGGAAATTCATTAAAAAGTCTTTGGCCTATTATAAAGAATGATTTTATTAGGCTTTTCGGTGACTTTTTCAGCAATGTTATTGATTTGACAAGCATCAACAATTCTTTTATTGCCCTGGTTCCAAAGAAGGAAAATCCGAGTCTGTCAATGACTATAGACCTATCTCCCTGCTCAACTATTCAATGAAATGTATCACCAAGCTACTCTCAATCAGTTGCGGGAAGTTATCACGATCTCATACATAAGAACCAATATGGATTCATAAAGAGTAGAACAATACAGGATTGTCTTGCTTGGGCCTTCAATATCTCCACATTTGCCACAAGTCAAAAAAAGAAATTGTCATCCTTAAATTGGATTTTTGAAAAAGGCATTCGATAGAATTGAGCACCCGGCAATCTTGGAAATAATGAAGTACAAAGGTTTTCCAAATAGATGGCTTAATTGGGTACAAGGTATACTCTCTTCAGGTAATTCTTCAGTATTGCTCAATGGAATACCTGGCAAGCCCTTCTCCTGCAAGAGAGGAGTGAGACAGGGAGACCCCCTATCTCCTTTGCTTTTTGTGCTTGCTTTGTGGACTTATTGCAATCGTCATCAATAAAGCTTGGAAAGATGGTGAAATCGGTCATCCCTAAGCAATGATTTTGAGGAATTTTACCCCATAGTGCAATATGCAGATGACACATTGCTTATTCTCCCTGCTGAATCTTTTGTCCTGCTATCATTAAAAAAGGTACTCAAAGAATTTTTCGAGAATGTACGAGGTTTGAATGTGAATTATGAAAAGAGCTGCTTAATTCCCCATTAATATATCGATGAAAAGATGATTGAATTGGCAAATGATTTCGGTTGCATAGTGGGTCGACTTCCATTTACCTACTTGGGCCTTCCTTTAGGCACAACCCGGGCCCTCTTGTCCCGGGAATTCACTCCTCACGATCTCAAAAATGGAAAGAAGGTGTGCGGAATCACGCAAATTTATCTCCTATCATGGCGGACTATTATTAGTGAACTCTGTTTTTTCTCTGCACTCCCAACTTACTATATGTGCACTCTCCTCTTTCCCATACAAGTGATTGATAGTGTTGACAGATATAGAAAACATTGCATTTGGAGCAAAGGTGATATAAATAGGAGAGGCACATGTTTAGTTGCTTGGGAGCCAATGTGTAGATCAAAGAAGAAGGAGGTCTTGGGATCATAGACATCGGAGAACCAGGAATTCAGCTCTGTTGATGAAGCATTTGGATAAATTCTTCAACCATGCGAGACACCTCTGGGTTACCACGACACGGAACAAACTGTACAAGAATGACAAGACCCCACCACAGCTCGGATCTCCATGTGGTTCATTCCGTGGAGGCATATTATCGACCTCTTTGATAAATACAGCTCATTCTCAACGTCAATCCTAACAATGGTGGTTTGCCACATCTATTTGGAAGGATAAATGGGGTGATGCCCCCATAGAGAATAAATTCCCCGAGCTTTTTCTTTTTCCATCCAAAAAGCGCTCCATCAAGTTTTTCAACGAAAAGGAACTCAATAGATCCTTCCTTACGCCCATGACAGGGGCTAGCATATGAGCAACTTGAGGAACTTGATCAAATCTTTGTTGTTCAGCTGGGTGAAAGTCATTTAAATGACACCGGGACCTATGGCGGGGGAGAAAAATACAGCTCGAAGAGAGCTTATAAACATCTACAAGGGAGTGGAGCAGGCATCTCAATCTTCAAATGGATATGGAAGGCGGGTAACCTGGGTAAGCACAAGTTTTTTGCACGGCTCTTGGTAAGAGATAGATTGAGCACTTTCGAAACCTCTTAAAAAGGAAAAACATGATCATTCAGATTACTCATGTGTTCTCTGTAATAATGGGGTCGAGGAAACTGTCATGCACCTATTCTTTGAGTGTCCTTGCGGTGTTTCCTCTTGGGAATTCAATCAACATCAAGCGGGATCTCTCACTCCTGCCAATTGACATGCTCGAAAAGCTAGGCAAGACTTTGGATCTGTTATCTTCGGAGAAATATTTATAACTGCACTGTTGGGAAAATCTGGAAAATGAGAAATGGCATCATTTTTATCACAAAGCGGCATCAGTAAGTGTTTGGTACACTTCACTCCTTGAAGAGCTTAAATTGGTTTTGCATAAAAGCAAGGAGCAAAATAGCCGTTCCTCTTAAAACCTGGTGCGAGAATAGAACTTAATGTATAGTCCATTTTTTCCATTTTGGGTCATGATGACCTTGTATTTTATATGCTTGTAAATTTCAGCATTA
This sequence comes from Hyparrhenia diplandra, assembly GCA_015847255.1. Taxonomy (NCBI): domain Eukaryota; kingdom Viridiplantae; phylum Streptophyta; class Magnoliopsida; order Poales; family Poaceae; genus Hyparrhenia; species Hyparrhenia diplandra. Next base: position 232,598 of record JADLZK010006609.1, on the reverse strand, counting down.
TAAATAAATAAAAGAAAAAAAATAGAAGGTAGGGGCTTCCCTGCCGATTCCCTCAAAAAAAATATCTGAGTTCCTCTATCTGTATTCGGTCCCCGACAGCTTGTCGGTTGGTGTTAAACGACAGGAACATTTTTGTTTCTAAGTATTGATTTTAATGGAGTCCCAAAAAAAAAAAAAAAAACAATTATTTCGGGTACAAAAGGAGCGAGCATTTTTTCTAGTACTCCCTACGTTTCAAATTATAATTCGTTTGACTTTTTCGACATCTAATTTGACCACTCGTCTTATTCAAAAAATTTATGCAAAAATAGTCAAATTTAAGTTATTCTTAAAGATTATTTGTTAATAAAGCAATCCACAGCAAAAAGAGATGATATTTTGCACAAAATTTTGAATAAGACAGTGGTCAAAGTTGGGGTTAAAAAGTCAAGCGAACTACAATTTTCAACGGTTTAGTAATACACATTTAGTGATGCACGCCATTACGAGGGCAGTGCGCTACAGCCTACTACTGGGTTTATTACTACCTTCATTTAGTGTAATGGTTTGACATGCGACAACGCAAAGGGTTCTCTATTATCGGTCACAAATGATGTCAAACCAGTACATCCCATATAGAGCAACTCTAACGGTTTGGCATTTGGACTTAACATATTTAATTTTTGCCAAACACTCTTAAATATCGTCTCCAACGGTTTGGCATTTGGCTTGGCAAATTTTGCCAAGTAGCCAATTCCCGGGACAGCAGCGGCAGTAGCGATGAGGTTGATACCATGGCGTGCGAGAAGGCTGGCCGGGCGCGGGAAGAAGGTTGGCGCGCGCGACAACCCTGGCAGCGCGGGAGGAAGAGATCGCGAGTAGACCGTTGGAGTTGTAATTTATCCTCAGTGAGGGCTCATTTGGAAAGCCTTGGGCGACATCGATCAAGAGTCCCAAACCCCGGCACCCGTGGAACCAACCCACGCAGGGGCAAACTCCCTTGACGGGTCTAAAGAGCCCATTTAGTTCACGAAAAGTGAGCGCCAATAAGTCTTCGATGATTCGTCACATCGAATCTCTTAACATATGGATGAAGCATTAAATATAGATAAAAAAAACTAATTACACAGTTTGGTTGGAAATTGTGAGACGAATCTTCTGAACCTAGTTAGTCCATGGTGGGACAATTATTACCAAATACAAACGAAAAGTGTTACTGATAGCGAATCAAAATTATTTCACCAACTAAACAGCCCTAAAGTTGCATTTGGCAGGTTGCGAACTCAAAATATTTCACCAACTAAACAACCCCAAAGTTACATTTGGCAGGTCGCGAGTCGTCATGGATCGCCGTCCAAACCCGTCGTTCCATGTGTCAAGAAAAATCGTCAGCTGAGACGCGGAACCAATCTCCCGTGCTCACTGCATGACCCTCGCCCTCTCATCGTTGCCGCTAGCACAGGGTGCTTTTCACTTGGCGTGTCACAGTCTCATGGGAACTGTGCCACCGTGTATAGGTGGGGTAGGGGTTTGGGGATTTCCTCGACCTGTGTGGTTGTGTGAGGTCTTCTTCTTATCACAATGCCCGAGGCGCGTTTTTGGGTGTGCCACAGTCTCATGGGAGCTGCAATGCCACCGTGTATAGGTGGGGTAGGGGTTTGGGGATTTCCTCGACCTATGTGGCTATGTGAGGTCTTCTTATCACAATCCCTGGGGTTGCCTTACTCCACAGGTTCGAGTTTTTTTCAAATCTAGGATGAATTTTCAACGTTCTCCTACGCGACAAGCATGTATGGTACCGACGTGTACTCCCTCTCTGTCCCATTAAGATTGTCGTTTTGGACACCGTGCCATTTTATTTCACCATTCGTCTTATTAAAAAAATTATATAAGTATTATTTATTTTCTATAACTTGTTTTATAATTAGAGATACTTTAATTATAATTTTTTTTAAATTATGTTTTGATAAAATAATTTGAATAAAATGAATGGTAACATGACACTCAAAAAGTCAATAACAACAATCTCGATAGGAACAAACGGAGTACTGTACTTGTCAATCAATGGATGTAATATCGGCATGTCATGTCTCCCCATCTTTTAAGCCCGACTCGAGAGGGAACTCGGGTGCCACCCACTAGTACTGTATTGATTTTCCATGACGGTCTTTTTTTATTTTTACGTGGCGGTTTCACAACCGTCTCCGAGATAGGGTCATGGTTAATCCATGGCGGTTTTAAATCCCCGGAAAACTGCCACCTAAAATGGAATAAAAAAACAAAAACAAAAAAAAAAAACCGGATCCAGGCCCAAATGGGCCCGGATTTGGGCAAATCGCCACCATCTTTGCCGCCGCCGCCGGGTCGCCACCATGCCACCGCCGCCGCCACCATGCCACCATCGGGACTGCCGCCGGGCCGCCGCCACGAAACCACCACGGGCGCCCGGCGCCTAGATCCGGTGGTTGGAGGCGGATCCGCCGGGGTCGCCACCATGCCGCCGCCGTCCACAACCCACGAATCCGTCGCCGCCGGGATGGGGAGGGGGGGGGCTGTCGGGATCTCGTCGCGGGATGGGGAGGCGAGGGGCCGTGTGACGAGAAACCGACCAATTTATAAGAAATCAAGTATAATTCACAATTACGAAGCAATCACGGTCTACACTTGAGTCCATATAAACCCGGTATTCCGAAAATCTCCGAGTGATTTCAAACTCATCAACAATACAACCAAGATTGTTGAGCTCGATGAGTTCAAATCCCGCGGTATCTTAAACCAATTTCAATATATTATAGATCGAGAGTGCAATGTACTCATTTGTTACAAAGTATTTTAGTGCGGAAGCAATAGTTTCTAAAAACTAAATAGTTGTACAGCCAGAAAAAAAAAAATAAGATAGTGCCAACATAATGTCACCCCGTGTAATGGCAAGAACCGAGGGGAAATATGGAGATCTGCCATGCCCTAGGCATTATTCTTCAACCACAAAGACAACACAATCGGCTAGAATCATGCGAGACGGTCACCTGCAACAATGGGAATTAACCCGTGAGTACTCAATTGTACTCCGCAAGACTTACCGTCTTAAAAACCGAAAAAAAAAGAAAAGACTCCAAGGATTATGCTTGGCTTTATCCGGAGCTTGGTGACTCACTTTTATTTTCAAAAATAAGGTTGATTAATGGGCCTACACATACTACTCGAGGTTCTTCAAGTTAAAAGGTTATTATTATATACATAACCATAAGTCCTGTATAGTCAAGATTAAAAACATATGCTCATTAATATATAAATAACGGTATAAAGTAACTTGATCAATATTTTAAACAGGCAAAGATGAATAAGATAACCATTATTGTGATATTAGACTACGATGCCGCGGGAGAGAGGATGAGTTCTCACTATCCGGGAGAGATGGCGATTCGAATCGACATCGACCACCGGTGGCGAATACCCCGTCATACACTAGGTCTCTTTGGATCGAGTAAACCTAATCACTTCCAAGATGTTAGGGGCGTATGTCTCGGACCTGTCGGCAACCCCCCCCTCTCGAGCCACCAAGTGTGTGACCCGAAGAACGACGCTTAGGTCCGCTCACACGCAGTGCCCGATCAAACCCAACCTACCATGCCTAGGAGGGGCGTTAAGCGTTTACACAGTACCGGCCCCTAACCTTCCCACAAGCTTCGTGGCTCACGACCCGGCGGAGCCTACTATATGAACAGGTACGTTCAACTTCCGACTGAAGCTTCCGACAAAGGGATTAGTCCTTAATCGATCAGATGGAAGACCACAATATCCATCCAATCTAAGCATGTTTTATTAATCAAGTTTTCAGCAGCAGCTTGTTAGTCACCCATGTGACTAACCACAAACATCCTCTCAAGTGACCGGAATCACTGTCTATTGCAATCATCATAACTGAGCATTTATTTAACCTAGACCTCTAAATAGGATAGGGTAACAACTTCAACAAGGATATCTGTGCATCAACAGTTTCAACCATAACCTATACTTAATGCAGCAATCAATAAAGGACTCAACAAGTTAATTCAGAAAGCATAGGGAAGTTCAGCATGCACCGGGGCTTGCCTTCAGAAAAGTAGTAGGAAGAAGAAGTCAGGGCACTCTAGAGGCTTGATTAACGGTCCTCCTTCTCCTGTGGGGTCTTTTGGCTGCACTCCCCGATGATGAAGGTTGGCCTCCTGCTCCTTGATCTCCTCCCGAACTAACTCTTCCGATCCTGATATGATGCATGCATATGCGCGAGTGAATAATACGAATGCACAGAGATATACTTGTATATAAATAAAGTAGAATGATGGATGAATGCATTATGATGTATGATACTAGTAAGTGCATATCTCTTCTGTAGACACACAACTATAACTACACAAGAAACCCTAGTAATCTACATCAAGCAAACACTCTATTTCACTAATACACTGAAAATGGCAGCTAGACATGCTGTCCTTAAAACAGTCACACAGGGGAGTTCTATAACTCCAAATCCAGCAAACAAATACTCGTTGGAAAGCTAACAAAATTATCTACAATTCATATACAGCATGCTCCAACAGATTCTGACATCTACAGCCTCGAAAACAGGAAAAACAGAGGCTCTGTTTTTTAGGGTAACAAGCATCATGCAACTCCTATAACTCTCTAACCAAGCATGCAACTCTTACCAAACTTGACCAGCAAGCAAATAAGATCATAAAGCATCAAAATAACCTACTGATCAACCCAAAAGATAAACTAATTTACATGAAATGATATTCCTAATATAAACACTACACATGCACACCCTTAAAATATAAAACTAGAATTATACTAGTTTACCAAAAACACAAGACTATCAAACTACTCATACCAACAGGTCCTACACATGCTAGGAACAAATAGTATACCACCCAAAAATTATTATCATAACATTTCCTTGCATTTTGCAAGCATTTTCCATGCAACATGAATATGATAAATATGCCAACACCTTAGAAAAATCTACAAAAATTACAGGATCATACTACTGGTCTATAAAGGCTACCATAAAAATTTCATAGCAAACTCATGCATATACTGTCCTACACAAAAATGGCATGCTAACATAAAAACAAGGCATGAAAATACTTTGTACTATGAAATGTATGAAAACACCTAACCATATGAACATGAAAAGCTACATAACAGTAACAAATGCATGTACAAAAATTATCATGGCAAAAACCCTAGCAATTATTTTTCTATGAATTTCCTAAGAAAGCATGGTAAATAGCACATAAATCAAAAATCACATTTCTACAACAGAACATAGCATGTATGATATTTTTCCTGCACTCTAAATCCAAAAACATGAACATTTTGTACAGGGACAACTATTTTATCATGCACCAACAATAAGATATGCATTTTCCTATTTACATGGCAATTAATGCAATAAATAAAACTATACAGAAAAAGTATCATAAACTGACATGCAATATTTTTCCACAGTAGATCTAGTGACAAGAAACACAACAAAACTGGTTTCACAATTTTCCCACATGCCTAGCTCAAGATATGGATTTTACAAGGTAAACAAGCATCTTTGGAAAATGAATAACCGAATAAATAAAAGGTCGACGCCGGGGCCCACATGTCGGCGAGAGCAAAATAGAGCAGCGGGCGCTGCGAGCGGCGCCTTGGGCGGATCTCGCCGGGCGGTTGGGTCTCCGGCGCATCTGAGGGCACCTACGGCTTCCTTTGCGGCGAGATCTACTCATCCAAGCACTTTTCCCGACCTAACCTCGACCCTAGCAAATGCCGGCGGCGGGCGGCCGGCGGCGGCGGCGTGTGGGCGCGGACTCGGCGAACTCACCGTTTCCGGCCATGGCGGGCTAAAACCGAGCGAGCATGAGCCTTAGGACATCAAAGCGACACGGAACCACTACCTATTCGGAAATAAAGACGATGGCGAGGTGCTCGACGGCGGTACTCCGGCGGCGGCATGCATGGCGGCGCGGCGGCGTTCGGCCGTTTCCGGTGGGGCGAGGCAAGCGGACGCAGCACGCGGGCTTTAGCACGCGTCTAGGCGACACAAAACCCTAAGTTAATCAAAGAAAAACACGCATGGGACGAAGCTTCGACCGCGTACGCCCGATGGCGGCGGCCAGAACTTCGGCCGGCGACCCGTTCGAACGCAAGCGGCTGCGCGACTTTGGCGACCAACTTGAGCACTGGATAGGACATGAGCACGCACCCGCCAAGACACCGCAGCGACAAGGAAAGCGACCAAGAATCGCACGGCAAGCTTGGTCGGCCGGCGGCAATGGCGGCTCGACTCCGTGTGAGCGCCTGAACGAGCTTACCCTCGGGTTTTTCTACCTTGTTTGGCGATGCACGGATGTAGATCAAGCCAAGGCGGTGCGTGGGTGGGTTTTAGCAAGCTTTGGTGGGGTGGTTTGCGAGGAACGCGGCACGGCGTCGGCGATGGCACGGCGGCGGCGTCTTTGCAGGCGCTTGCTGCCCGATGGCTTGAGACGAAGGAAGGGGAATGGGTGCTACGAACAGGGGCGGGCGCGTCTTAACGTGGTCGGAAGGCAAGGCAAGGCGCGGCGTGGTGTCGGGCAACAGCGGCCACGCGGCGCTTCCTACGGTTTGTGGTGGCCGTGGCCGGCCCGATTTCCTCCCCCCTTTCTCCTTTTTTAAAGAAAACCTAATGCAAACTCTTTTGCTCTAAGCCTCGTGATATGTGCCGAATCAGCCAAAACTCCAATTGAAGAAAATGCTCCTTATAAAATTCTGAGCATTTCACCTATACAAACTTTCTCCTAATTCGTGCGGATTGGAAACTACGAGCAGTCAAAGCATCAACACTCAAAAGTCAAATCAGCCTCAAATTCAAATGAATTTCAAACTGTTTTCGACTTTTTGACCAAGCTCCAGCCATTATCATGGATTGAGCTCCACACAACAAATCTTCTACAACAAATTTGCCACACTTCTCCTTTTGGGTGCACACACATGCAAGCATGTTAGCTAGGACTTTTCGAAGGGTTTACAAAATTACTCTCGAAGGTCAATCAAGGTCAAACAAAGTCAAACTACTTTTATAAAACCTAATTAGGAAACATGACCAAAATCAACCCTGCTCTAAAACATCCTATAAACATCACTAAGAATAAATAAAGATTAAACAACTAATTATGCAAGCATTTCATACATAAAATGACATGGCAAAGCATGACAAGCAATTTCAATACATTTAAACAAGCAAAAGACATGTATCATTTTATGTGCATGAATGCATATGAATAAATGATGATTATGCTCATGAAATGCAGATGCTAATGACATGCTTAACACCAGGGTGTTACAAATCTTCCCCCTTAAAGAAATCTCGTCCCGAGATTTGTGGTTACTAGGGACTTGTTTAAACTTAGGGGATACATTACGGAAATACATTTCTACTCTCACATAGGGCATCTTCTAACTAAGGTTACTCTAGAGAACTTGGTACCACTGGACAATCTAATTCTGAGTTGCTCTTCCTTTGTGATCCAAGACTCTAGTTGGCTCTTCAAAATAGAATCGAAGTAGTTTCAATCCCCATATCTCCGGCTTGAAAACAGGTCCTCCAGTGCTCTCAACATTTCTTCAGTTGTGGTGCATGAAAGAAACTGAAGCTTGCCTTCTTTAATCTAGGTAACTGCACTTACTAAACTATTTCCTAGATAAGGACCTACAATTCTTGGTAACTCCAAAGCATTGGACTTCTCTTCATGGATGACACTTGAAATATCATAACCATCGACCTAGACTTCCAAGGGACATTGGTGCTTGTAAGTGTAGCTTGCTCAGCCGTGCTTGAGTTGCATTCTAGCTTTGTTTTCAAGGCTTCTTGTAAACATTCCCTAAAATCCATTGGTCCATTGAGATCCTCGGTCAGACACTATGCTCTTGGGTACTCCATGCAAACGGACTTAACTGAGAAATGCAGATCTCGCATACGGGTGAGGTTCATATTAATTGTTCACAGGAATGAAGGTGCTACTTTGGTAGGGTGATCCATAGGTATGTGATCTCATTTCCAATCGGCAATGGTTGCAGCAACATAGCAGGTCTCATGTGAATGGTTTTGACTCTGTAGCAATCGTCACACTTTGCTACATGAGCTACACTCTCTCTTCTTATCTCGAGTTCACCAAAACGTAACCTCAAACCTCGGTACATTTTACTGAACTTGAGAAACATTGCAACTAGTATCTGATGGTGATAGATAACACTGATCCTTGTTTGTCCGGCCAACCATCCAATCATGAGGGTTGTATGCTCATTTTGATCTACTTAGGTTGACACATCTACCCAATCCAAGACAACACTACCCATTGAGGGGTAACAAAGTCACTTGTCTACTTCTTCTTGTAGTCTGTTAATGTTGATGTCAGTGACCTGTTTTTCCAAAAATCATCTTATTTGCCACTCCAAGGCAAAGCTCAAGGATAAAGATGATATAAGGATCTTGAAGTGTTTTCTCATTATTCCTTTGAGTTTCTGTTCGACGAAAGCAACACTTTTGTCCGTTTCTCTATCCCTCAATTATCCAACTTTCAAGGGAGTGTTAAACAAAATATTATGTAAAACTGTATGACGCATCGAGCGGAGTCTTTCTTCCAACCACAGTTGGTTAATAGTACAATGTGCCTTCCGACTCAAGGTGTCTATATTGTGATAACCGTCGCTTCGCTTAGATGGTGAGGTACTTCCAAACTGTAATCCTTTCTCAAATCTATTCGCATTCTGGTCTTGTTTAAGCTCATCTTGAGTGAAGGTCTAATCAAGGCTCTTGCATCTAGCATAAAGGTGACACATCTCCAAATAGATTGAAGGTGCCATATCTTCATAGTATGCACTATAACTACAAATTCTAATTCCTTTGTTGGATAATTCACCTCATGTTTCCTCAGTTGCCATGGGGCATAAATAATTACCCGTCCTTCTTGCATAAGTGCACACCAAAACTCTCTATAGACATCACAAAACACATCAAAAGGTTCCTCCATGTCTGTACGTACAAACACTAGAGCGATTGTTAACAACCCTCGCAAAGTACGAAAGCCGTCTCACACTTCGGTGTTTACACAAATTTTTCATTCTTCTTACAACAACGTTGTCATGGGTTCGAGGAATCTTAGGTTGGTTATAAATTGATAACCGCTTCAACTTAAGAAAACTCCAAATCTTAGTGACAAACGTTATTGTCTTCAAATTCATAGTCACTTGGACTATATTTGGATCCAAAGCAATATCGTCCTCATATGGGTCATGTCTAAGGAACTACACTTTCTTTAACCAAATTTCCTACTTGCCAGGACTTAGGATAGCGCTGGTGTTCTTTGGAGTCGGTCAACGTTATTCTTTGGGGTTCCACATGGTCTTCATCATTTCTGAATATACCATAATGTTATCGATAAACACGACCGTGAGGTTATCCAACTTAGGCGTGAATCTCGAATTCATACGGTACATAAAATAAGTCGGAGCATTGTCGTCAAAGGACATGACAAAAGACTCACCTAGCCCATACCTTGTAGAGAAATGGTCTTCGACATCTTGTGGTCAAATCTGAATTTGATGGTAACCCGATAGAACATTGATCTTGGAGAAAGGTTTAGCATCCGACCATTGATCGAAAGAATATCAATGTCGGGTAAGGGAGATTTATTCCTATTCATTACCGCATTGAGTGGTCGGTAATTCAACATATTCTCAAGGATGGGCCTTCCTTCTTCACAATTGGGCAAGATATCTCTATGGTGAAGAACTTGGTCCGATTCCAATCATTCTTGTAACTACACTATTGACTTCGGCGAACTTATTTGGATGGCATCCTATAGGGTTTTCAAAAGACAAGAGTTGTTTTGGTACTAATTCTATCCCAAATTCCACATTCCTGGCCATTCTGATTCTCCTGGGAAAACATCCAAAAATCCACACACCACGGGAAAATCCTGGTATGGTGGTAACTTGCAAAGTAGCTGGGACACGATTGATGTTAGGTGCTTAGGGAATGACTATCCACTATTCTTTTCCATCTCAGGGATCTCTCAAAATAATTACTCCATTCAGAGTGTCCATAATTATTCTCCATTGTTTCATCCAACTCATTCCTGGATTGACATCCAAACTCAAACGGGTAATATCATCAGAGGATTTGGGATCTCTAAGCTTTGTTGATCGGTCTCGACCGAACTATATGGTTATCAAAGTAGTTGTGAAGATTCCGATATCCCTTTTATAATGCTCTTGTATATATGTTCGACTCAAACGAATGCAAAGATTCGGAGTCCAAACAAGACAACCAGCATTCAAAATTACTAACTTGGCGCGTACTGACAGTTGCAGGCTCTTCTTCTAGGATCTCTTCAATGTTGGTGTCGCGAGTTTGTCCAAAATTCTTGCTTGCTGTGTTGGTTCTCTCTTGGACAAAGATAAACCTTAATTTAGTGTCCAAGCTTCTCATAGTTGTAACAGTGGTTTCCACTAGGAGGTTTCTACCTAGCACTCTGAGCTGTTCTCCTGTTCTACACTGGAGTGACATAGGATTTCTTGTACCAAGGGTTTCCATACTTTCACTTCTTCCACGGTGATGCAGATTGCAATTTGTAACTAGCAGATGCTAGCCTAGATGATGAGCAGGGAAAATGTGATTCTAAGTTAAGCTCCCTTCCAAAGGGTCTCTTCTTGCTCTTCTCGGTGTAGTTAATGCTATCGATGTCCTTTTTTTAAGGCAATCATTCAGGAAGGCGGAGAATGTCTCCCTGTATGTGGTTCCAATAGCCTATTGCATCTTAGCAGCAAGTCCCTTTTGAACTAGCCACTTCTTGAGCTTAAGGTCCATTTATCCTGGCATGGCAAGATAAATTGTGGAGGGTAGTAGGCACTGAGTTATTGTCTTGGTGGCCTATGTTAGTTCCACAACTATGCAACTCTCAGGGTGATAACACCGAACGGAGCATAGGTCTCCCGAAAGGATTTTGTGAACTTAACCTAGGTAGTAGGAGTATTAACTAGGTAAGTAGCACAATGTCAAAACCACCACAATCCTACTGTTTCCCTCCAGCAGGTGAGTGGCATACTTGTTCTTCAAATCTTCAGTTAAACGAAATAGATGGAGCGAGTCTTCCATAGCTAATTAGCTTCCAAAGGCTCCTTACTTCACCGACGTTAGCGATCGCGCCTTTATGAAATCTTGAAGGTGTTGTAATGATTGTCCTAACATTCACAATGTCTTCCACCACGCTGAGTTGTGTTGCAAGATGTTGCGCAACTCTCCCAAGAGCTGATTAAAGAATTGCTCCTGGTTAACAAGTGGTGGTGATTGTGGGCTTCCTCTTGCATCCGAATGGTCCCGAGGCATCACCATATGCCATCAGTTATGATTAATAGTTGATGTCTCCAATTGGGATTATGAATCTTAAACTATAGTCACGCTAAATTTATTGAAAAGTCAACAAATAAAGGTAACCATAATTTAATCGTCACATCACCACATCACTATCAACCCAAAGTACACATGGTGTATACATAAGCTTCCGTTAATAACTTCTTCAAGGTTTTCAATCACGTACGACAAGGTCTGATTCTCAATCCATGACCTCAATTCCAAAAGATCCATAGTCGAATTACTGTCTTATGAGAAGGATTTGGCTAAAGATAAAGCTAAGATACATGTCTCATCAAACGAATCACGTGAGAACTTAACATCTAGCGCACATCTAAGGAGACGGATCATAACTACGAAAAGTTTCTATGAATCGTCCAACACGTCGCCTCCATCATAGCATCTTTGGGATCATGATCCTCTGAACTAGGCTTCTGGTCATCATTCTGAATTGGGGCATGAAGATAGTGGGCATAGAACAACTAATAATACTCCTTTCTTTGTAGCTGTGTTGTATCTCATTAATCCTTTGCACACCTCCTAATTCTGCTGTCTCAACTAATCCTTCCGACATCTCATTTCCGAAGTCACGTGTCAGAAAGGAAAAGACATCATTCCTACTCTTCACTCGTACTCTTAGCACTACTAGGTTGGTCTCCCTATAGGCTGTACTAGCTAACCTTGGTTTTAGGTCCAACACTCTTTTTAGCGCCATCATGAGGTACTATAGGTTAGTCTTCCTAGGGGTCGAGCTACTCATTGGCGCTGCAGGTCCAACAACTTTGCTTGAGCTGAATTCTTCATCTTCCCATAATCTACCCTTAAGTTGCTACCATGGTGTCTCAATTATTCCGACTTCTTTTGCGTAGCTTGCAACCCTTCGAGCTGCTACCATGTTCCATTCTGCACTCCCTAAGGCTACATCATTGTTAGTTGTCATCTTACGAACCATACTAACGATGTTTTACTGGCACGTCTTGCATTGATCTGCTCTCACGCTCATCTGATTAGTCACTTCTATAGCACGCTGGCACTAGTGCTCCTTAGTGAAACAACTACTACTCGGTGATCTTCTAACTTTTCCAAACAGAGTTGTAAGGTAGGGCAAGGATGGAGAGGTAAAGTCTAGTGATGATCCGAGCTGCCTAGGGTGTGGTCGCCTACGTGTGAATGGGTCTCTGCATTGTCTGGTTCGCTTAACCACCGCGAAGACAGGCATGCGAAGCAACTTGTCTCTAATGGTACCATAGCTAGTCCTGGGGTGAGATTGTCATTTGTAACCGATATGGATGATTGTGTGAGATTGAGAACTAGATAGGTCAATCTTAACAAAAAGGGACAAGTACTTACTAAGGGGAGAAGGGAAGATAGGAAAGAAAAGAAATGTGTTATCCATTTTATTGATGTGAATGCATGAATGACATGATGCATGAGCGTATCTTTACGCCCCTCACGGAATAGGAAAGATAAGATACTACTCGTATAAATGGTGGCACATCTAACGTTCTCTCAAAAGAAAATAAATCGTATCTAGTCGGTCTACACGTTTTATGCGTGGTTAGTGTACCTGCAATTCCATTTCAGCCCCACAATATATTTATGCAATGCATGAATTTAAATTGCATATACCTTCTTCGTCAACTGCATTTGCATCGCACAACGGGCGGAAAAAACACATTTTACACCCGGCACACCTGTGTACCCATACACAAGTCTGACAGGGGCACTACCCGACATGGAGCTCTCAAAACATTTTATTTTTACCCCTAGACCGGCGGTTGTCCGATCATGCTCTCACAACTCACATCTTACCTTGGGGCGTAGAGGCATTGAACATCATTTACCTCGGGCGTAGGTATTTCGATCCATACATAACTACTCAAGTGAGTAGCCCCCTGTACTCATCGGCCGCACGGCAACCCAAAGACAAAACAACAAAATATGATGCAATAACCCATCCCAATTAGTAAAGCCACCTAACTGTCCTTAATTGGGCATAAAGGGTATGACCATGGCACTATTAATTTTGCAAATCTTTTACTCACACCACTAAAAAGATTTTGTTTTGCAAAATTTTCACAAAAAAAGATTAGTGGTTCATTTTAATTTAAATACCGGATCGGATTGTTAAATACTGAACTAAGCTCTCGAAGCCACCGTGACAGAGCCAATCGATTTATAAGAAATCAAGTATAATTCGCAATTACCAAAGAAATCATTGTCTACACTTGAGTCCATATAAACCCGATATTTCTGAAATCTCAGTGATTTCAAACTCATCAACAATACAACCAAGATCATTGAGCTCAGTAGTTCAAATCCGTAGGTATCTTAAACCAATTTCAATATATTATAGATCAGAGTGCAATGTACTCATTTGTTACAAAGTATTTCAGAGTGCGGAAGCAATAGTTTTTCAAAAACCAAATAGTTGTACAAAATGAAATAAAAATAAGATAGTGCCAACATAATGTCACCCCCGTAATGAAAGAGACGGGGAAATATGGAGACTGCCATGCCCTAGGCATTATTCTTCAACAACAAAGACAACACAACCGGGCTAGAATCATGCGAGACGGAGTCACCTGCAATAATGGGAATTAACCCGTGAGTACTCAATTGTACTCCGCAAGACTTACCCGCCTTAAACCGGAAAATAAGGAAAAGACTCCAAGGATTATGCTTGGCTTTATCCGAGTCGGGCCGGCTCACATTTATTTTCAAAAATAAGGTTGATTAATGCGCCTACACATACTACTCGGGTTCTTCCAAGTTAAAAGGTTATTATTATATACATAACCATAAGTCCCGTATAGTCAAGATTAAAAACATATGCTTAGTAATATATAAATAACGAAGATAAGTAACTTGATCAATATTTTAAACAAAGCGGCATGAATAAGATAACCATTGTTGTGATATTAGACTACGATGCCGCGAAGACAGACGAGTTCTCACTATCCGGGAGAGATGGCGATTCGAATCGACATCGACCGGTGGCGAATACCCCGTCATACACTAGGTCTCTTGGATCGAGTAAACCTAATCACTTCCAAGATGTTAGGGGCGTATGTCTCGGACACTGCCGGCAACCCCCCTCCTCTCGAGCCACCAAGTGTGTGACCAAGAACGACGCTCAGTCCGCTATCGCTTGTGCCCGATCAAACCCAACCTACCATGCCTAGGAGGGGGACGTTAAGCGTACAAGTACCGCCCCTAACCTTCCCACAAGCTTCATGGCTCACGACCCGGCGGAGCCTACTATATGAACAGTACGTTCAACTTCCGACCGAAGCTTCCAACAAAGGGATTAGTCCTTAATCGATCGATGAAAGACCACAATATCCATCCAATCTAAGCATGTTTTATTAATCAAGTTTTCAGCGAAGAAATTGTTAGTCACCCATGTGACTAACCACAAACATCCTCTCAAGTGACCGGAATCACTGCCTATTGCAATCATCATAACGAGCATTTATTTAACCTAGACCTCTAAATAGGATAGGGTAACAACTTCAACAAGGATATCGTGCATCAACGGTTTCAACCATAACCTATACTTAATGCAAAGAATCAATAAAAGGACTCAACAAGTTAATTCGAAAGCATAGGGAAGTTCAGCATGCACGGGGCTTGCCTTCGAAAAAGTAGGAAGAAGAAGTCGGGGCACTCTAGAGGCTTGATTAACGGTCCTCCTTCTCCCAGTGGGGTCTTTTGGCTGCACTCCCCGATGATGAAGGTTGGCCTCCCCGCTCCTTGATCCCCTCCCGAACTAACTCCTCCGATCCCGATATGATGCATGCATATGCGCGAGTGAATAATACGAATGCAATGTAGATATACTTGTATATAAATAAAGTAGAATGATGGATGAATGCATTATGATGTATGATACTAGTAAGTGCATATCTCTTCTGTAGACACACAACTATAACTACACAAGAAACCCTAGTAATCTACATCAAGCAAACACTCTATTTCACTAATACAATCGAAAATGGCAGCTAGACATGCTGTCCTTAAAAACAGTCACACAGGGAGTTCTATAACTCCAAATCCAGCAAACAAATACTCTTTGGAAAGCTAATAAAATTATCTACAATTCGTATAAAGCATGCTCCAACAGATTCTGACATCTACAGCCTCGAAAACAGGAAAAAACAGAGGCTCTGTTTTTAGGGTAACAAGCAACATGCAACTCCTATAACTCTCAACCAAGCATGCAACTCTTACCAAACTTGACCAGCAAGCAAATAAGATCATAAAGCATCAAAATAACCTACTGATCAACCCAAAAGATAAACTAATTTACATGAAATGATATTCCTAATATAAACACTACACATGCACACCCTTAAAATATAAAACTAGAATTATACTAGTTTACCAAAAACACAAGACTATAAAACTACTCATACCAACAGGTCCTACACATGCTAGGAACAAATAGTATACCACCCAAAAATTATTATCATAACATTTCCATGCATTTTGCAAGCATTTTCCATGCAACATGAATATGATAAATATGCCAACACCTTAGAAAAATCTACAAAAATTACAGGAGCATCCTACTGGTCTATAAAGGCTACCATTAAAATTTCATAGCAAACTCATGCATATACTGTTCTACACAAAAAACGGCATGCTAACATAAAAACAAGGCATGAAAATACTTTTGTACTATGAAATGTATGAAAACACCTAACCATGAACATGAAAAGCTACATAACAGTAACAAATGCATGTACAAAAATTATCATGGCAAAAATCCTACCAATTATTTTTCTATGAATTTCCTAAGAAATCATGGTAAATAGCACATAAATCAAAAATCACATTTCTACAACAGAACATAGCATGTATGATATTTTTCCTGCACTCTACATCCAAAAACATGAACATTTTGTACAGGGACCACTATTTTATCATGCACCAACAATAAGATATGCATTTTCCGATTTTACATGGCAATTAATGCAATAAATAAAACTATACAGAAAAGCATCATAAACTGACATGCAATATTTTTCTACAGCATATCTAGTGACAAGAAACACAACAAAACTGGTTTCATAATTTTCCCACATGCCTAGCTCAAGATATGGATTTTACAAGGTAAACAAGCATCTTTGGAAAATGAATAACTGAATAAATAAAAGGCTGACGCGGGGGCCCACATGTCGGCGAGAGCAAAAGCAGAGCAGCGGCTGCGAGGCGGCGCGAGGCGGCAGATCTCACCGGCGGTTGGGTCTCGGCGCGACGAGGGCACCTACGGCTTCCTTTGCGGCGAGATCTACTCATCCAAGCACTTTTCCCGACCTAACTCGACCGCCTGCGGCGGCGGGCGGAGGCGGCGGCGGCCGCGGCGTAGGCGCGCCGGACCGGCGAACTCACCGTTTCCGGCCATGGCGGGCTAAACCGAGGCGAGCATGAGCCTTAGGACATCAAGCGACGCGAGAACCACTACCTATTCGAAAATAAAGACGATGGCGGGTGCTCGACGGCGATACGTCGCCGGCGGCGGCATGCATGGCGGCGGCGATGGCGTTCGGCCGTTTCCGGTGGCCCGCGGTAAACGGACGCGAGCACGGGCCGACCGACGTCTTGGCGACACAAAACCCTTAGTTAATCGAAGAAAAACACGCATGGGACGAGCTCGACCACGTCTGCCGATGGCGGCGGCGGTGAACTCAACGGCCGGCGACCCGTTCGAGCAACGGCTGCCGCGACCGGCGACCAGCGAGCACCGGATAGGACACGAGCACGCACACGCAAGACGCCTGGCGGCAAGGAAAAACGACCAAGAATCGCCGCGGCGGCAAGCTCGGTCGACCGGCGGCAATGGCGGCTCGACTCGGCGGGCTAAAACGCCAGAAAGCGAGGCTTACCCTCGGGTTTTCTACCTTGTTTGACGATGCAATGGATGTAGATCAAAGCCAAGGCGGTCTTTGTGGGTGGGTTTTAGCGAGCTTTGGTGGGGGTGGTTTTGCGAGAACGCCTCCTCGACGTCGGCGATGGCACGCGGCGGCGCCTCTTTGTCTTTGGCGCTTCTTGTCGATGGCTTGAGACGAAGGGAAAGGGAATGGGCGCTACGGACGGGCGGGCGCGTCTTAACATGGTCGGGAAGGCAAGGCAAAGCGCGGCGCGGTGTCGGGCAACAGCGGCCACGCGGCGCGCGAGCTCTGTCTTTGTGCGGCGTGGCGGCCACGCTTTCCTCCCCTTTCTCCTTTTTTTTTTTAGAAAAACCCTAATGCAAAATCTTTTGCTCTAAGCCTCGTGATACGTGCTGAATCAGCCAAAACTCAATTGAAGAAAATGCTCCTTATAAAATTCTGAGCATTTCACCTATACAAACTTTCTCCTAATTCGGTCCGGATTGGAAACTACGAGCAAATAAAGCATCAACACTCAAAAGTCAAATCAGCCTCAAATTCAAATGAATTTCAAACTGTTTTGACTTTTTGACCAAGCTCCAGCCATTATCATGGATTGAGCTCCACACAACAAATCTTCTACAACAAATTTGCCACACTTCTCCTTTTGGGTGCACACACATGCAAGCATGTTAGCTAGGACTTTTCGAAGGGTTTACAAAATTACTCTCCAAGGTCAATCAAGGTCAAACAAAGTCAAACTACTTTTATAAAACCTAATTAGGAAACATGACCAAAATCAACCCTGCTCTAAAACATCCTATAAACATCATTAAGAATAAATAAAGATTAAACAACTAATTATGCAAGCATTTCATACATAAAATGACATGGCAAAGCATGACAAGCAATTTCAATACATTTAAACAAGCAAAAGACATTTATCATTTTATGTGCATGAATGCATATGAATAAATGATGATTATGCTCATGAAATGCAGATGCCAATGACATGCTTAACACCGGGGTGTTACAGGCCGCCGCCCGGGATCCCGCCGCCTTTGTGCCGCCAGCCGGAAGCCGCGACCGCCCGGCCGGATCCGCGGATCCCGCTTCCATGGAGGGAGGAGGGTCGTCGGGGAAGACCGGGAGGGGAGGGGAGGGGCGCGGGATCCACCATCCACGCGAGGGCCGGGCGGTGGAGGACTGAAGCGCCGCCGCTGCGATCTCCGGCCGCCGCCCGCCCAGTGCGTCTCCGTGCGGATGGATCGGGAGAGGGACGGAGAGAGTGCCGGTGGGAAGTGCGGGGTGAGATGGAGTGAGGAAAAACCCTAAGTGTACTATATATACTCGAACGGTTATATCGGGCGATTGGATCCGGATGTGTGCTGCTTGGACTCGATTTGGGCCACGATTAACCGTGGCCGGTTTTTATAAATACCGCCCGCGGTTAATCCATTTACCGTGGTAGTTTTTTAAACGCCACGGTTAATTAAAAAGGCTGCCACGGTTAATCAAGATATTTACCGTGGCGGTTTATTAAAAGACCACTGCGGTTAATGAAAATGAAGTGCCTTGTAAAATCCGAATGTAGTAGTGACCACTAATTCCCTGGAAGCTGACTACTGACTAGTGCACCATTGAACCATCATCGAAGTATCGAACTTAACGGGTCTTGCATGAAATCAATGGGCCCGACTCCATTGGGTGTCAGCTGGAGCAGCGTCATCTAGACGCTGGTTGGAAAAATGGGTATAGCTTATAGTTCAGCGCATGCGACTCTCTATATGAAGTCAAAAGGACTCACCAAGTACCACCAACACCATCAAATTGTAAGTCAAATTTTAACTTAATTTTTCTGTATATGAAGTCAAAACGATCGACTTACAATTTAGATAGAATAGAGAGAGCGAGTAATATCTCTCGACCTTTAGCTTCATTCCGGCATAACTACTACAAAGACGTTGTTTTGTCCCGGATACGTTTTACACTACAGGCGAGCTTCTCATTTTGAACCGGGACTAAAGTTCCTATTAGTCCCGGTTGGAACTACCAACTGGGAGTAAAGCTCTTGGAGGAACGATGTCCGAGGCAGTTTTCATCTAGAGGAAACCTTTAGTCCCAGTTCTAGCCAACAACCTGGACTAAAATAAGATATTTAGTCCCGGTTTGTATTCTCAAATTTTTAATCCCTGGCCCCGAGAGTCGAACCGATGAAAGGTTTTAAGGTTGGGTCCAGCCAGGCCCTAAACCGGCGACTTTAGTCTCGGTTGGAATATCCAATGTATAATTTCTTCGTGCAAAATAACAAAGATTTATGATGTAAACAAATAGAATATATAAATAAAAAGTTAAACTATGCTTGAATGTGGCGGGAAATGAAATTCACCCCTATTTAGTCCCAGGTGTATTTACGCCCGGACTAACACTACTACGAGATCGCCATCAGCGTCGGGCTCCAACCCCCTTCACCGCCGGCGAACCGAACGGCCGGAACCATAGCGGTAGTGATGTGGGGTTCAAACACTACCGGGTCAAAACACCGGGGCGGTGATTTGAGGAGAGATCGCCGGTTTGATATCGAACCGGTAGCGCGACCTTATCACCGAACACTATCGGGTGTTCCACGGACCCGGCGATTTTTGATCCAAGGAATGCGGTTGCTCGAAGTCACCGCGCGAGTTGATATTGAGAGCAATCGCGGGCTTTAATGAACCGACGTAACCGAGGGATAACACTATCGGAAAGATTGAGCCGGCATATTGTATCGAAGAGATAACAATGTCGGTTTACTTTGGACCCGTCCGCTGAACTTTACGCGAACATCGCCGGGCTGATTTCAACCCGACAAAATAAGTTATTAGAGTGGAGACTATCGGTTGATTAATGCAAAAATGAGCGCTGATGTTTCGTCATCGATGACGGTTTGTAATTCAAACCGATAGTGTTTGGTGTAGTTACACTACCGGTTGTTTCTCATTCATTCATCGGGGCCCATGCCACCCGGCATTTTTGTTTTAAATTTTTTTAAATTTTTGAATTTATTCAAGGAATTCAGCTCTTTTAAATCCAAAAATCATCATACATTAATATCGTCAAAAACATTACAGGATTTAATGGTTACACACAACAAAATCCACCTAATGTTCTAGAAACTAAGCCTACATCAACTTCTAAAATAAGAAGACCAATGACCATAGAGTCATAGACATAAATAAAAGCAATGACATCTTTCCAAGACCAATTAAGCAAAGAATTCTCGCAATCTTCATAAGTATGTGGGGTGGCTTCTCTTCAATCTCCGTGGTCGGCTAGTTTGCACCATTGTAGGCGATGACGACTTCACCTTCCGGTGTTGTATTTTCTCAGAACAATTATTAGCGTAGCCTTGGACTTGAGCATAGCAATCTTCCCAAAGTTAGATAGATCCCCAAGACGCGACCAACAAACACTACGCACCACGCCATGCTTGCCTATACATGTAACCAAAATAGGATGATAATGCTTTGTTATTCATAAATGTTGTAAAGTAAGCACGGACATATATTTAAAATATCCAAACCGGATTTCGAACAACACTAACTCATGAATTTCAATCACAATTAGAGCACTAGTATGTCTTCAATCATGCCAGTAAATGATCATAATGTTTTAAAGCTCATTTGTTACTAAGGATCCGAATCGTTTGAAAGCAAAATCTATGAATTTCAATCACAATTCGAGCACTAGTATATCTTCAATCATGTTGTAAATGACCATAATGTTTTAAAGCTCATTTGTTACTAAGGATCCTGAATCGTTTGAAAGCAAAATCTATGAATTTCAATCACAATTCGAGCACTACTATGTCTTCAATCATCTTTGTAAATGACCATAATGTTTCAAAGCTCATTTGTTACTAAGGATCCGAATCGTTTGAAAGCAAAATCTATGAATTTCAATCACAATTCGAGCACTAGTATGTCTTCAATCATGCCGTAAATGACCATAATGTTTTAAAGCTCATTTGTTACTAAGGATCCGAACCTGCTTTGAAAGCTACATCTATGAATTTCAATCACAATTCGAGCACTAGTATGTCTTCAATCATGCTTTAGAATCGACCATAATGTTTTAGAGCTCATTTGTTACTAAGGATCCGGAATCGTTTGAAAGCAAAATCTAAATATAAAAGGAAAATAACAAAGTTGTAGTTATCCACACGGGCATTTCAACGAACACCTCAAGGGCGTGGACCGACGCACTCACCAAGCTTTAGGTGCGCCTCGCGGCGCCCTATCTTGTCTCGGAGGATTCGAGGAGGACAAGGTCGCGAACGGCACGGGCGTCGGGCGGTGAAGAGGAAGACGCCATGAGGCCGCGGACGGCGAGAGGTGTGGCGGCGGTCCTCCGTCGGCGTGGAGGAAGACCAAGTGGGCGAGGCGAGGCTAGGACAAATGGGCGAATTAGTTCTCATTCTCATAGGTAAAAACTTCCGAACACCTAAAGGGATAATTAGTTCTCACCGTGGAAGGGCGAGAGGATGCCGGCGCGCGTTGGGGACGCCGGAGTGGAGGAGCGCGCGTGGGAGAACGCCGTCAAGCCTCGATTCGGCTGGAGCGAACGACCGGAGATGCGCGAACGGACGGCCCGGGCCGGCGTAGGGGACGGCGAACGGCGACGTTGGAGTTGGTGGTGCTCCGTCGGCGAATCCGTGCTCTTTCGGGCGGGTGGGGAACGAGAATGGCGCGGGGTTCAAAATGACTTGCCAAAATTTCACGCCAGCCACTCACATATATATATCGGCAAAGCTGGTTTTTTCGGCGCGGTGGGGAACAAATGGCGGGAGGTTTAGATACATTTGGAAAATTTCAGCCCAATCCTATTCATATTGGGTTATTACCCACAACCGCAGAGTGCTATAGAGATGCTGCCACTTCATGCATGATCATGTACCTCTGTGAAGGATGTGTAATCCTCCTAGATAGAAACGGCTTGGATTTTTTTGCAGTCATGTACACCCAAAATATGACCCCACACAAGATCTTAGGTTTTTCCGAGAAATATTTTAATTACTATGATTTTCTTCGAGCTAAACCGGCGACAAGAAGGCTAATTACACCATGGAAACACAAGAATTTTTCATGGACCTCCACGATGATTTGCCTCCTAGGGCACATGAGACCCCTCGTGGAAAAGTCTAGCAAAGATTCGGCTCTTTTTGTGGGTACTCTTAGTTCAAACTATAATTACACGGTGGCGTCGCGCAGAAATTCAAATAAACTGGAGAAAGTACCAAACCAACTCCGAAAAATCTCAAACTTCGTGGTTGCTTCCCCATTTGCATGTGAGAGGCTCAGAAAAAGTTTGAGACCACTACAACACTGGCAAACATATGAACCCACATGGAGCACAAGAACTACACCAGTATAGTCCCGGGTTCGATGGAAGGGATCATGTGCCTCTGTGAAGGATGTGTAATCCTCCTAGATAGAAATTGCTTGGATTTTTTTTGCGGTCATGTACACCCAAAATATGACCCCACACAAGATCTTAGGTTTTTCTAAGAAATATTTTAATTACTATGATTTTCTTCGAGCTAAACCGGCGACAAGAAGGCTAATTACACCATGAAAACACAAGAATTTTTTCATGGACCTCCACAATGATTTGCCTCCTAGGGCACATGAGACCTCGCGGAAAAAAGTCTAGCAAAGATTCGGCTCTTTTTGTGGGTACTCTTAGTTCAAACTATAATAATTACACCGGTGGCGTCGTGCGAGAAATTTAAATAAACCGTGGAAAGTACCAAACCAACTCCGAAAAAAATCTCAAACTTCGTGGTTGCTTCCCCATTTGCATGTGAGAGGCTCGAGAAAAAGTTTGAGACCACTACAACACTGGCAAACATATGAAGCCACATGGGGCACAAGAACATTACAAAATAATTAGGAACCGCTTAATTAAACTAGCTACAACCTTACAAATAATTAACATAGTAAACACACTAATCATCATCATCGCCGGGATCAAGATTCGGTCCACCTTGCGGTCCATGCACATGAATGTAGGTTTGTAGAAATATCGGGTAATTGATGTCACGCATTAAGTATCCGCTTGAGTCGATGAAGGTCAATGCCCTTATGATTGCACTCTCTCGTCCCTCGCAAGGCCGTAAAAATGCTTTCGACCATAGATGTAACCTGCTGAACGACCACCGTCTAAGTCGAGAAACCTTATGCAATTTGTCGCCCTTCCGTAGTTTGCTTTGGCCGAGGTGTGCACGAAGTCCCAATCGTACCCGAGTTGGTGCAGAAGTTTGGTCGAGAACGGCCGCCAAGCCACATGCAGCATAAAGTAAGATCGTGGAGCAAAATCGCAAGTGGGAGAATCAAAATGAATGAAGATGATGTGAATCTATCTAATATATATGCAAAGGTCAAAATTATGAATTTAATTTCTTACCACATCATGGTTGTAACTCCCAACATATTCGCTATATTGGCATGGGGGGATATTGAGAGAAGACAAAGCATGTATTTTGAAGTGCGAGAAATCAGGCACAATGTAGCAAACACGTCGAAGTGCATCTAAGCACAAGGAAACGGCAATCATCTCGGGCGTTTTGCACGGAAATTCTCTCGGATCCCCTCTCGTGGATTAGGTGGTCATTGTTTCTGGACACCTCGAAGGGATGTAAAACTTATTTCACTCCTATATAGTTGACGACCATGTTGTGTTCTAGATGTCGTGCTCTCCACAAAACCGAGATAAAGAACCAGCTAAAGCGCTGTTTCTAGCCATTGTATTGGGGATAAAGTCTCGTGACACATATAAATGCAACAAATTGACGTTAAGTTAAACTAATCGTCCATGTATTTGTTATAGTAAAATAAGAAATAAAAAATATTAGAAAAAATTTCATACGATGATCGGATAAGGGAATGGCCTTGTGTCCACACCGGGGGCGAATGGCTCATCGCCAAACGTGGAAACCCGGTTGTTGTGGTGGCGGCAAAGGCGGAGGACCGTTCATACCACCAGGCGAAAGGATAAAAGGAAAAAAGAAGAAGGATAAAGCTCATGAATATATATAATATATATATTGTTTATATGCATATATATAGGAATTCTAGACAAGAAAAAATATCCTTACCAATAAAATATCCCGGAGCCATGAACAAATCTCCTAGAAAGAGAGAGAGAGAGAGGGAAAGAGCCGAGTGGATTTCGTGCGGCAGTGTGACCGGAGCTCGTGGGTGCGTGCTTGGGTATGTGTGTGTATGCGGCCGGGCGCCTTGATTTATAGCAGTTGTTGAGTGCAGGTAAATCACTGTCGGGTATTAAGATACCCGGCAGTGAATACAATATCACTACCGGTTATTTGTATGTAGCCGGCAGTGAATACAATATCACTACCGGTTATTTGTATGTAGCCGGCAGTGAATTCACAGTGTTGTCACTTCACTCAGTTTTGCATGCATGCATTGTTGCAGTGCTGCTGCATATGTACGAGTAGATGCTTCACGCAAGCTGGATACCATATCACGTTCTATGCAGCATATTGTTATGAATGTTTTTAGTGACATTGAGGCCATATGGATGTGAATAAAATTTATTATCTGTTGTATTTTTGTTTGTTACATATATAACTTTATTTCATTCACATTGGATTTGGATATCTGTTGTATTTTCCTGACATTGCAGCATATTTCATTGACGCAACCGTCTTTTATTATGTTCGATGAAGGGTAAAAAATGGGAACTCAAAGATATCGAAGAGACAAACAACATCCATAACAAACAAAAATACAACAGATAAGAAATTTGATTACATATATTTCCATAACAAAGACCTTACATAAAACTAAATATACGGTAACAAAGACCAATTCACAGATAGGTCAATGCTACAATCAAAGTGTACAAACACATTAAAATTTAACCACCTCGAAGAAGTCTCTTGTAGCATCTCTCCGGGGTCGAAGAAGTGGCGAGACCGCTAAAGAACTGACCGAGGAGGTTGGAGGATGAGATTCACCGAGAGCTTCGTCTTCAAATTTAAACTTGACCATTGGACGAAGGATGAAGTCACAAAGAACCGTCCAATGAGCATTGTTTTTCCGTGGATCCATATGATTCGAGATACTATATGCCCATGTGCCCGGGGTTTTGGTTCGACATTTCCACCCCAAAGCACAAGGACTCCGAACTCTTAATATGAGTCCAAAATAGGATCCTAACGGCGGATCCTAGCACTCGTGAATCATGGCACCCACGTAAGCAAGCAAGCTCCTGTCTCTCTATCATCGAAAGACTCTTCTAGCACCTTTTCTATAAACCATTTTCTTAGACTAGGTATATTCAGATGTGGAGGGCTTTCTCCCAAAGAAAGGCCATATGTATGTGGAACTAGGAAAGTAATGCTAGCAAAGAAGATCGAGGACGAAGAACAAGGAAAATAAGCGTAAAAAAATTTTTCTAGATCCAAAACCCATGACACTAAAATTCAAAACTAAGCCCTCTCAGTATTTTGAGGAGAGAGTAGGAACTACAGGACGAACCAAGAATGGAAGAACAGATAGAGAAACTGGGTGCAAAACACGCCGTTCCCCTTGCCGTTTAAATAGGCGAGATGTCGTGGTTGAGGTGGCCGCCGTTGTACGGAGGACGTGGTAGCGATGCGCCAAAGATTGGTGCGATGGTGAGCGGTCGAGTTGAGAACTGTCGCGCCATTGAATATTGCGAAATCACCGCCGGGTCTCGGCTTTCACCCGCAAAGTGATATCGAATACCACTTTACCGAGAAAAGCGTGGCACCGGCAGCGTCGATCGCGGATCACCGCCGGTTGTAAAACTACACCCCGCGGTGTTTTAACCGACATTGATTTAACCCGTCGACGCCAGAAATGCCCGCGAGCTTTTCTCATCGATTCGAGACACCGCCGGTTTTCCTAACCGGCAAAGGAATACTACCGGGCAACACGGTTCTCCACGCGAGCGCCATGCATGCATGCACAGGGCATCTGTGAACACGCTAAGTGAACGTGACAGCTACAAAGATTGTGCGTGACTGCATTACTACTCCCATGGTCAAAAAAGAAAAAAAACGTGATGGCTATCCGCTTGGGTAGTACAAGTTTGATTCTTTAAATAGCCCGGCAGTGTTGTGGACGTGCTACAACAAGTTGAGTATCATTTGTTCGTGCTCCAGCCAGAGGTACTAGCGAGAAGTCTATCGTCTCCCTCCCTCCCTTCCTCCCGCTCCCTCTCCCCCGTCGGCATCGAAGGTAAGTGTGGTTGATCTTGTAGCAATGGTAAATAATGTAAAGCATGCATTCCTTGTTTTAAAATAACAATGGTGTATTTAGATAAGAATCTTTCTATGCTATCAAATCAATATCACTAGATTTCGTGAGCAACATCTATAGCAATGGTAATCCTAATTAAACTCGAGCATCGTTCTTGAAAAAATGGTCAAAAACTGGCTCGTTGGGGTATTGAACCGGGGATCGGGATTGGGTGCCTTGGGAAACGCAGCGGTGGCAGCCGAGGAAGCGGCCATTGAAACGTCTTAAACGCTGTAGCCGGTCACCCTTGGTTGCCGCCCTAAGCGTGGGGATTGAGATCAAAACGCGTGCCTTCATGTGCGGGGGAGACGGGCGGTCATTTGTTTGACCGCTTTTCATGGCGCCGTCTTGGGAAATGACAATCCACCGCATGCATTCCATGGCTTGTTACTATATAACTGTGCACAGCACCCTCTGATTTGGTACCATCTCCATCGCTAATTAACCTCTCTCTTTCCATAACCCCGATCACCAGGCAGCTTCATCGACGTACGTATGAGATGGCCGGCGTCTACACCATGGAGGAGCTTCGGTTCACCATCATCGCCTCCATGACGCCCTCCACAAGCTCACCAACCTGGCGGCAAATGGCCTACCAACGTGGCTTGGCCGTTGGTGAAGGCCAACTTCTACGCCTACAAGGTCGATGCCATCGCCGACATCCACGCCACGGGGATACCGGGCGAGGCCGGGCGGCGCCGAACGCGGGCGCCGAGGCGGCGGCCGGGCGGAACGCGGCCGGCGGCGGGGGACGAGGCCGGGCGACGGGGCGAGGCCGGCGGCGGGGACGGGGCCTGGCGGCGGCGGCGGCCGCCGCTTTTTATTTTTTATTTTGTAAATATATTATCTAGTAATATATAATGAACCGTCGTTTTAATTTGTCCAACGTGTGTGCAATCTTACATTTCTATCGTTTGTTTTTTCCGCTCCTTGGTCTTCCAATCGCTATCGGTTCATATTCAAACCCGCGAGTGATTGCGGTCCATCAAGACCACCGCCGGGGAACGATTCAACCCGTGGTGATCTAAGTCTTCACTTTGCGAAATTGGTCGAGTCCGTGGAGTTTTACACGAATTTCCAGCGCTGAACGGTTCATCACCGCCGGGCGAGGTTCAAAGACCGCGATGGATTAAATTCCGCGGTGATGCCGGTAGTGATGAACTAATCTGTAGTAGTGTAAAGGCCTAAAATTTTCGGGCCAAGACCAAGGCCCGTGCCAAAATGACTTTAATGCCGGTGCTTGACGAGACCGGGACTAAAACTCAACGTTTAGTCCCGGTTCTAGTTGACAACCGGGAATACTACTACATTAGTCTCGGGCTCGACCTATACACCCGGACTAAAGAGGCGGTATATGAAGCACCGACGCCCGCCTCCCTTCATCCTCTCATCGATCTCCAGCATACCTCTATGCGCCCCGATGCCCTCACATTGCCGTCGTGCCGCCCCGGCGCCCAGCCCTGACGGCGACGCGGCGCACTTCCTCCGCCCGCCACGAATCGGCCCGCTGCGTGCGCGGCGAAGCTCCTCGCCGCCCCGGCCGGCGCCGCCCGTGCGTCTCCATCGCCGACGCCGCGCCGCTGCCGCGTGCTACAGGCAAGGGCGGCATCCTGGCGCGTGCCCGCCACGGATCGGATCCGCCGTCCGACCCGCCAAATTGCCGCGTCGCGCCTACGCCCCGCCCCGGCCGCCACGCCAGCGCCGGCGGCAAGATTGCCGTTGCCGTCCCCCCCCGACCACACGCATGCTCGCCGCCTCGCCGTTGCAACCGCCGCGCGCCACCACCTGGCAGGATTTATCAATGACGAGGTCTTAGCGGAAGGCGCTGAGTTCTACCTTGACCCTAAAGAAAAATGGCTTCCAAAATCGAGAAGCCGAAGGAGGAAAATTACGTCAAATCCGGAGCCGAAGGAGTGATGTTGAACTTTGTAATTGAGTCCGCACTTGGCATTATATATGTAGGACAATGAACTTGTAATCGGCCGATGAACTTGTAATCGGCTCTAAATCTGGGCATCATGACGATGAAAACAATATATGCCCGCTTTTGATGTATAATATAGAATCGTATTCAAAACTTTCCCTAAATGCGTATATCATTTGTAGTGTACAATCATATTCGAAACTTCCCCGAACGCCGCGTATATCATTTGTAGTGTAGAATCGTATTCGAAAACCAAATTTAAAAGCAAAATATATCATGAAATTAAAAGAAACGAAAAAAAAAAAAACAAATTGAGATTTAGTCCCTTGGTAATACCAACCGAGACTAAATCTGCCGGTCCGGGCCTCGGGGGCATCCTGGTTGGTATTACGAACCGGGACTAAAGGTTATTATTAATCTCGGTTCGTATTCTCCTAGATCGATTTTAGTCCCGGATCGTAATCCCGGTTCAATTTACACTATGGAGAACCGAACAAAACAGCGTTTGTGTCCCAAAGAATATAATACATAAATTATAAATAATTTTTATGGAAAAAGTCTATATCACACCCCCACCTATGGGAGGTGGATCACTTAACCCCCAACCTATGAAACAGTCTACATCACCCTCTGAACTTTTCAAAACCGGTCAAATTATCCCCTAAAAGCAGTTTTTGAAAAATCATAGTAAATCATAAAAAATCATAAAATAAATAATTCAATTGTGTTGGACTCAGATGAGTAGATCTACACAATGAACATATAATATGGTATGCTTTAGTTCATGTTTTTGTTGTAGCTTTATTATTTTCTTCATAGCTGCAAAAATATATACTAAAATATAGCATATTATATGTTCATTGTATAGATCTACTCATCTAGAGTCTAACACAATTAGAATTTCCATTTTATGATTTTTTTATGATTTACTATAATTTTTCAAAACTGCTTTAGGTGTGTGGTGAGAACTAAGGAACTTCGTCGTCTTCACCGCGTCGTCCTCCACTTCGTCCTCGCCAACGGCAACACGAGGCGCTGACGCACTGACCGCTTCCACCTTTGAGCTCATCCTCTACGTGTGTCCGTGGACAGGTAGTACATGGAGGCAATAGGCATGCCATCTACATCAACAACGAGTCAAGGACGTCTCCATCTCCACAGAGCACGCATGCGGACTTGCCGAATGAAGCTCAGCTCACACGGTATTCGAGAAAAAAACTCAGCTCACACGACTATCCAGAGGTGCTCGATCGTGAGTCGTGCGGACGCCGCCATCCCAACGGGGTCGCATGTGGGGCCTAGCCTGAGGGAATCGCTTGTGGAGGGCCCAGAGATGAGGAGAGATCGAGACAAATGCGAGCCACAGCGACAGGTAGCGACGGTGTTAGACTGATACATGAAGGAGTTAAGTCTATCTTCTAATTATCTTTGCATTAGCTTATCTTAGTATGTATTAAGGCCGTCCAAAGGATGTTTAGGGAGTTGGCAGCCAAGTTGTTTACCTTTATGCTTTTAGCATCTTTTAGAATATGCTCTAGTGAGCTTATATCCTAAGTTGAACATTGCTATATAATGCAATAAGGCCTAGAGGCCAAGTGTGTCATTGGCAACCAAATCCTTTTCCCAATTCCAACAATTGGTACCAAAGCCAGGTTATCAGAACACCCACCTACCACAACAAGCCCCAACCTTTCTTCCCCCGATGCCGTCCACTTCAGCCGAAGCACGCCGAGCGCTGCCGCCGCGCCGCCCAAGCAGCCAAGGCAGTCCAGGGCGCCGGTGCGAAGCTGGCGAGGGGCTGAAGCTGGACCTGCATAACCGCTTCGTGTGGCTTCAAAGGAGGCGGCCGCCAACGCAGCGATTCAAAGGCAAAGGACACCGCCGCCGTTGCGGAAGCCAGCGACCAAGACAGCGACCACACTGCGTGCGGTGATCGCGCGGAGGCAGGGAGGAGGTGGAGGAGGTGGAGCTGGTGGTGGTGGCGGCAAATGTGATGAGGCAAGGCCCGCCACCGCGCCACTCGCGCAGCCGGGCGGCGTCGTGTGTCTCCATCGCCGGTGTGCGGGGAGGCCGCCATGGTCGCCATACGCCCGGTCGCCTACCGCGACTCCGGCGCCGGGACCACGTGGCCGATGCTCGACAAGACCAAATACCACGCCCTGGTCCTAGACGATGAAGTTGAAGATGCAGGCGCGAGATCTTTGGAACGCCGTTGAGGGAGAGTCGGTGTCGTACCACCATGACGATCGACCGGCTTCGAGGTCATCATCGCCGCCCGTGCCCAAGGAGATGGGCATCCCGCTCATCGACAAGCCCACGGTGAAGGAGGCGTGGGGACGCCATCGCCACGGCTTGCATCGGCGTGGGCGGGTCCGGCCGGGCGGCGTTGTAGAGGCCTTGTCGCGAGTGGGAAAACATGAGCTTTCGCCCGGTGAGCAATTGGAGGACTCTCGCAGATCGTCTTTCTACTTGCCGACGCAAAAAGTGGTCGAGGCTCCTTGCGAACACACTTGAGGTCGGGTGGCCGCAACCTCTCGCGGAATCCGACATGCCACCAATTTGACCCTATAATTGACAAGGAGAGAGCGTTTATCGTGGTAAGTACGAGTGGAACATGCCGGGTATTGCTAGACAGTTCCAAGAGACTGACTCGAGAGAGTCAAAATCATGCACAAACTGATAAACTATATCAAACCGGCTAAATGCATATAAACAGCATGTGCATCAAAATAGCCGACTTGGGTAAGCTGCGGATATGTATATATAGGCAAACACGGCAAAATCCCCTACTATAGCTGATTAAATGTGTCTGTTTAATCTGCTATCACAACTTATCATATGAATGGCGAAAACATTCTAAGATTGAAACATATATGAGGAATATCCGAACAATCTCGCCTTTGATATAGAAAAACAATGCATTCACATGAATCTGATTTAAACGGAAAATAAACAGATTCGTCGAGACTGTGGTCTAGAAGGCCGGCGGTCTCAACTAGCCTTTTTCGCTAAACACGTCAAATCTACGTTCACCTGGTCTAACGGATAGGGCGCTTCAGTAAACTCAAAACATAAAGCTAGATCATCTGATATCTAAAACAGATCTATAGGCATCCAAAGCTCATGTATACTTGAAAACAGCTAAAGGTAGGACTCACGCACAAGTTGTTCGATGCCTAGCCATTGGGAATCCTCGGATCTACCGTAACCGATTGCCGAACATACATGGCTACGCTAAACCTCTAGCGCATCCAAGCTATGACAGATCCCCATGCGTGCGTAACATGAAGAGTTTACGGTAAGACGCGGGTTTGCTCAATTGGGGTCCACGTTGTTTGAACAAACACATCTACACATAACTAGACCTTACATGGCTAAACAGGCCGAGTTCCGCGGTCATCTATTAACCGACCACCCTAACCATGCATAGTTGAATCGGAACCCACAACACGTAGACGAACTAGATTGATAGACTATGGAAAATAAGAACGTGAAAACAACCATCAATGGTAAAAGTAAGCAAATCATGCATAAAGACGATCGTAAACAAGATAGATCTAAGGCCAAAGCACATATCAATCTGATCAGGCAGAAGTGTTTTCATATATAAAACATAATCAGTAATGAGCATGAACAAGCATGGGTAACTTAATGAATCTACTAGATTAACCAGGTCTAATAGAGCCGATAACTCATTGCTAAGGCATCTGTTGACGGTCACCAACGACATATTTTTCCCGTCAACTTACTACCATAAAGGGAGTAAAACTATACCTTTTTATACTCATATACATTTACAACTAATATATTTCCACTTGTAGTGTCCGAATTATTATTGTGCAGATTTATATAAGAAACAAGTGAAAAATGCACCAAAAGGCGCCTCTCTGGAAAGCGCATTCCTGAAGATAACAAGCCCAAGGGAGAAATGGACCAAAAACGCAGAATTGGGCCAAGCAAACACAAGCACACAACTTTCCAAGCCCACACACGCCAGCCTGCCAAGGCTCGGCCCGAACCAAGCCCAGGAGGGTGCGCGCGCACCACCTGGTGCGCCCGCACCCATCCTGACGTGGGCCCAGGTTTGGCGAGGCGGTGCATTACCTTCCATGGAGGGCGTTGCCGACGTTGGTTTGGTCGGTTTGGCAAATTAGGCGGGTGTACCAAAGGTCGGTTTGGCTCCTTCCATATGAGGAGGGACATTTTCCAAAGAGCCCCCTCTCCTCTACCTATAAAAGGAGGCCCTCTCCCCCTCATTCAAGACACACACCAATTCCAAGGAAGAGTCTCTCCCTCTCCTCTAAGAGAGCTCTCCCCTCTACTCTTGAGCAACACTCCAATGGGTCTAGGCCCTACCTAGGTAGTAGAGAGATCGGCGGAGGAGAGATGTGAGGGCCGGGAGCGGGGAAGTGCTGGACTTGTCGGCGACTCCCCGGACTTGTACCTCGGTGGATTCGTGCTTAGCTCCTTCACAGGATCTTGGCTATGTAAGTCTCCACGATTCCGATAACCTTTATCGTCTTATGTTTATCCAAGCATTATCTACTTGTTTGCGGGATTGATAGTTAGTCATCTTTGGCGGTGCT
The DNA here is from genome assembly GCA_015847255.1 of Hyparrhenia diplandra. Taxonomy (NCBI): domain Eukaryota; kingdom Viridiplantae; phylum Streptophyta; class Magnoliopsida; order Poales; family Poaceae; genus Hyparrhenia; species Hyparrhenia diplandra. The sequence goes on along the minus strand of JADLZK010006609.1, from coordinate 199,482 downwards.
CTAGTAGAAGGACCCCGGGGACGGGTAAGCCTTGATATCTCACTAGAGTAGCAATCAACAGTGCAAACGTGGTGTTTGGACTAGAGGTTGCCTATCTTTTGTGGCGCATCCTACGGTTGAGGGGGTAGGCGGGGCCGGGTCGTGGACGACCTTTGTCCGTCCCTTTGTAATCCCCCACGTTCGGGTGTGGCGCGGCGCAATTGCCGGACACCGTCCTTTGGCGGGCCGGTGCCCGGCAAACAAGTAGCTCGAGACCGGCTAACCATATCCCTAAAGGTGTAGGGATCCTTCTCAATAATCCTCCCCATCTTTGGCCTTGTGTGTCCTTGGGCGAACTAGCTAGGAGAGAGTACCTCCGTTCCCCGGGAAAATACGATACCCTCGAATATTTCCGGTGAAAGCTACAACGACAATTCGCACGCTATGATTCTTCTCGCGACGTTAAGAAACGCCAACAAAGATCATGACCGACAATTCAAGGCCATCGACCCTAACAATAATGCTACTTCACCATCGATTGCTAGGCAAGATATAATGAAGGTTGTCGAACTTACGAGCGGCGTGGAGCGGATCACGAGAAGCTGTAGAAGAACTTGAGGACTCGACTTGGACTCGGTAAGGTGGCCGGGGTCTGGTTGGTTTGTTTGATTGATTGTTGGTTGTTTTTTTACAATAGTCAGGGCTTACATATTTATAGCCCGGGCCTAAAACACGAGTCCTAGTAGAATACGACTCCAAATGACGATAAACTAAGAACCCTAACTCATGATAACTTGTCCTCCAATCTTACCTTTCCGTTTGGAGTTCGATCCGCCACCCCGCCGCATCATCATGGCCTCGTAGATCTGCATCTTGCTTCTCGGCTCCATGTCATTGCATCAAGCCTCCCTTATTAACCGATTTAGTCGGACCACGATGACGTCACTTTAGCCGGCGCTCGCCTCTCTATCGGCAAAATACGCATCCTCTATCACTGGCTCTTCTGTTCACCATGATCTGGTGTTAATAGATGCCCCCAATTTTGGGATAAAACTTTGTTTTGTTCCAAAATTTTAGCCGGAAGACACTTCCACTGACACTCTTCTCCCAATTTCTCATCCTCGGCGTGCCCCTCGATCACTCTGCTCGCATCCGCCGCCAGCCATATAAATCGAATACCTCTTTACAAAGCAATATAATTTATTTCCTATCATGACTCAAACTTTTTTGTTCCCTAATTCCTTTATTTCCTAATTTTATTGATGAATCTTGACAATGGCGGCGGCGGCCACCCTCCCCCTGCGCGAGGGCGCCCTAGCAATGGAGTAGACGGTATCAACCTCCACTTGCACATGAACGTGGTAGCAGAATGCTTGATGGATCAAAGCCGGGGGGCGTCGAGGTGAAGTGTAGTAGGCGCCCATAGAGGAGGTTGCTCGCGTTCTCGGTGATTGGGCTGACTATAGGAATGTTGGCGCCTGCATTGCCAACAACCACGTTGTCGACGGTGATGAACTGGTGGTCGTTGTCGTTGAAGAGTAGAATAGTGGCATCCTCTAGGAAGCCATGAGGACGTACCTCCATCAACAGGATGCTTGCTGGGAAGACGTGCGTGGACGGTGGTGATGTCGATAGGTGGAAGCCGACTGCAAGGCCTTGCGGGGGAATCCCGCGTTGTAGGAGAAGATCTTGTAGCAAGATGGATGCTGCCGGGACATCATAGCGATTGTTGTACCTAATGATGCCGTTGTGAAGTGTCTTTGCTTGCGGCGCAGCTTGGAGCTCAATGGTAGTGGCGATCGTATGTAGCTCGCGATTCACAGAGGCTGTTAGGCGGAGCTCGGTGAGGAGCTCGAAGGGGATGAGGTCGCTCCAGATGTCCATGGCTGAGGGGCCCCTTGTGGCTGCTCTAGGGCGCCAACGACTCAGTCGGGGTGTTGTGTTTGTCGTCGTTGATGTTGCCGTGAATGTCACCTGTCGTCGAGGCGTGCGATGAGCGTGGAGAGGGTACGTCGAGGTGATGAGCGAGTTGGATCGATGCGTTCATCATGTGGGGCGCCCCCATTGGACCACCTCTCGTAGCAACGTGTGTAGCCCACTAATGAAGAGGTGGACGTGATGGAGCTCGCTCGGCAAGCCGACATGCATGACGTAGCCCTCGAAGACGTCAATGTAGTCGTTCAGGGCGTCATCCTGCCTTGGTGGCGTGAGGTTGCCCGTAGTGTCGTGGTCGACGAGATGGCCGAAGTCGCGTGTGAGACATGGCGCGAAGGTGTCCCATGTCTCCGTGGGCGCCTCCCGGTCATGCGGGAGGAACCAGAGGTGTGTACTCCTGTCGTGTGAAAAGCAGCGCATCGCACATAATCATTAGGGCCGATGTCCTCCCGCAGCCTTTGAACATCATCTCTATCTTATGATCTACGGCTCGGGTCGGTTGCGCCATCGTATGTCGGTAGGTTCAGGTGGACCGCGTGCTGCTGGTGCGGCATAGCGTGTGCAGCAGCATGAGTAGAGGTGGACCGACGATTCATGGGTGTGGTGGTGTCGTGGGTGGAGCCAGTTGTGCCTATCCGTGTGTCGTCGTCGGAGGCCGGCGACCGAAGGTAATGGCACCTCGGATGTCGTAGCTGCGGTTGGATCTATAGCTTGCTGGGTGATGAGCCTCACCCGTGTGGGCGACTATAGAGTGTCCAACAAGAACTATAGATTGATCTCGCTATCAGCGTGTGGAGAGTCATCGACGATGTCGGTGGTGGCGCCCTCGGGGGCGTCGTCATCCTCTCCTGTGGTGGTGCCGCTCGGGGTGCGTCGTCGTGCATCATCGTGGTGATGTCGATGTCGCCGTGGGGAGTAGTGGCGGCGGTAGAGTGAGGGATTGGCGTGAGGGTTCTACATGCGACGAGCCTCGATGGAGTCGAAGCGGCGGTCAATCTTTTCAAAGTTCTCCTCGAAAGGTTCTTGAGAGCGATGAAGAACTCATACATCTCGAAAGCCATGGGTGGGGGCCAAGGAACGAGGTGGTCTCCGAGTACCACGTGTCACAGGCCGACGGTATGTCAGGCCCCCACTTTAAATCAGTTCTTAACCTCACGTATTAGTGCCAGGATCACGCGCTAATATGTTTATAAATAAGAGTGGATATAGATTTATGAAAAAGGTGTCAATGCTTTTATTAATAGGACTAATAAAGGTCTTACATAAGTGCCCTGTAGGGCATAGTCTTATGGGTCACAATGGTAGATAAACGTAGGCCATGTTGTGGCAACTTATTGGTTATCAGAGTATGCGACAGCTATGGTGGCTATCCACACTACACACACACACACAAGCATACTTGTGCGCGGTCGAAACCCTAGTACTAATATCTTGGTCCTAGAAACTCCAACGCGTTAACTCCCTAGTCATCCCGGGTTTCTTCCTCGTGGTCATTATAGCCAAACTTCTCCTCTGCGCCTAAGTCTGAAAATCAACAACGAGTGAGTACAAAAGTACTCAACAAGTCCAAACCGGGGTGGATTGGGTTATTAAGGGTTTTGGGCCCTAGCAGAGACTCTAAAACTGCTCATACTAGTTCCCGGTTAGGTCTGGATATTATCTCCAAAACAAGCAACAAACGGTTAGCAACATTAGGTGAAATCTAGTCATAGATGATCCGTCCTAGCATTTGCCCATTCTAAGGACGTGGCTATTCAAATAGATTCTAAATAAACTCTATAGAGGTTGTACAAATTTCCCCACACGATAGGCGTTGTCTACTCCACGGCCAGTGGTTCAACAGGCCTAACGAGATTCCGGTACCCGCTTGGCTGTGAACCTAGAATTCTGTATACTCTTTACCAAAGGCTTCTCGGGAGTTGGACGGGGTGATCACCTAGCACCCCATTGGGAAGATCACACAGCATCCCAATGGGAAGATCACTTAGCATCCCAACTATTTATCATTTATCATTAATCATATATATTCATACTCGCTTGCTTAATGTGGAAGATCACCTAGCATCCACACCAACCCGACCACGAAAGATCACCTAGCATCCGCGTTAGCTCCCAATAGACCTTTTGCCTACTACCGGCCTCCTAGGTATTAAATATACATTAATCTAACGGGGTGTGAGATCTAGCCTCCACATCCAGGCGTGTGGTTGTACGGATAATCACACTAGGTAGATGGTCTATGAACCGGTCCTTACGAGGCAAGTATCTCTCCGTAGGAATCCCTACTCGATTCCCGACTTATTAGTCTACCTCCTATAGACTAATACCACCCACCTCCTTGGTTGTTAAGGTTCATTTTATACTACTACTACTACTATTTAGGTTATTATTATTAGCTTAAAAACACTACGAGGTTTCATGCACCTAGACCATGAAAACTACAACAGTTAGCTCATAAACAAGTTATCATTTTATTTTCACTTAGAAAGATCATGCTTAACTTATCATCTTATTAATTATCTTTAGTTGCATAGGAATTAAGTCAGGTTAAGGGGTAAGGACTTGCCTGGGTTGTCGATGTCGTCAGGCTCTGGGATGAAGTTAGGGTCGTCTTCTTCCCAGTAGAGGTCTTCGTCGGCTATTCTCACGTTCGGCGACAATATCGGGGTAAACATTAGAGTACACGTAAAGCGATAAAATAAACCATGTGATGACAGGTGAAATCATCATAAATGAATAGAGATCGATTTTAGAAGAATGACGGAAGTGGTTTTGACCCAAATCGGAGTTACGGTTTGAAAGTTATGATTTTCGAATATTAACCCTAGTTAATAAACCTTGTGGGATTTTTGTGCCAATATTTTATGATGGCAAAAATAGATTTAAAAACCATGACAACTATCTCCACATGACTTAGTTTATTTACATATTTTTCTGGGATTTTTCTGAAACTCCAAAAATACATTTGTAGAGTGTTGGCGTTTGTTAACGCAAACATAGGTATAACCGCAAGCGCACGGATACCGTTGTAGCATTCACCTAAGAGTATTCCTAGGTATCGTATTTATCCTCGTGGAAGCAATGGTTAAAGAAGTTGATAGCTAACAATCATATACCTGCTAACTAGTAAACCCCACTAAATCTGAAGTGGGGTAAAAGATATGATTGGAGATTTTGATAAAGGGCACACACACAGAGAACATCATAAAAGATAGCATAGTAGACAAGCTAAGCTGGGAGGACAACGGGGAGCTCAAGATTCCTATTTACTTCTCCATTACTATGGTTCTTTTCTAGAGCAAACCAAAGGGATTAACTAAGCGGAGGGTAAATCATAATAACCACACCAAGGCACTTCGAACGCGACCTTTCCGATTCTCGAAAAGACTGAAAGGATAATCGGGAAAGCCGCCGTAAGCTCTCGATAACACCAACCTAGCACGTGGTGGAATACAAAGGCCCCGGTCGGAGCTGTCACCTCGGGGCTACCACAACTATCCTGTAAGGTTCGGCAATCTCAGGTAACCTCTAACCTAGACACCATGTGCACGCTTAGCGATTCTGAAAACTAGTCTCACGTGAAAACTAGAACCTTCTGGTAGAACGGAGATCCCATGCCAAGGTATAACTACTACACTTAACCATACTCTAATTAGCCACTAAGGTAAACTTAGATAAACATAAAGGATAATCCAAAGAATAAGAGAAGATAAATATATTGAAAGTGCAAGAGTCTTACAAAAAGAGCGATACAAGATTATATCGATCCTCCGAGGACTCCTCCGTAACTTGAGCATCTCTCCCTAACTCCCAACTAGGCTAGTACTATAATACTACATCTTGGAATATGGTGGTGTTGCTCCTTGGTGGTGTCCTCAATGAGAGGGGAGAGGCCTCCTCTTATAGGTGGAGAGGAGGGGGTCATGTGGAAAATGCCTCTCCCCACTTGGAAGGTCTAAAACCGACCTCAAACTTACGTCAAGATACAATGAACCCGGCAAAGCACCCCCGAAATCGCCTTTGCAACGCCGGTGGGAAGACGTCACAAATTTGGGCGCGAACCGCCTCGGTGGGAGTATGGCCGTACTGGTGGTGGATCCGGCCGGACCCAAAGTTCCACCGTTTGGGCTGACATTTTGGGAGCACATAGGCCTCGTCGTTAGCTTTCCAACGGTGGGTGGGCTTCTGAAAACGGAGTTCGTATGAGGGAGTTATGCCCAAAATACTCCAGAGTTGTCCTGCAGTCCAAACTTGGCCCAAACTTGATTTGGGCCTTTTCTCCTTGGGCTCCAATTGGCTTGATGATGAGCCCCTCCTCCTCTAGGCCTTTGTGTATGATCGAAATACACTTTGTAATTATATTCTTGTCATATTTGCATGCTTTTCATGAATCTTACCTGAAAAGGATAAGCTACCAAAACTCATGGAACCGATTAGTTGTAAGCCCTGATCTAGAGTTTGGTAATCATATTAGTGAATTATATGCAAGGTTTGGCGGTTAAATTTATGCAATAAGGACCGCCAACAAGCTCCCCCACACTTGGTCTTTGCTCGTCCTCGAGCAAAGTTATACGTAACTATGAAGTATGACTTCAAAAGATGTGATGCTAGCATAAAAGCTATTCCATGTCATTCCTCATACCTGTGGATAATTGAAGTGTCTACCATGTCGCCTTGAGTGGGTGAAAAGTGGAACGACATAGACACTCGTGCATCACTACCCAACTATGAAGCATACTTGAAGTTTTTCTTTATAATTTTTGCAAATGAAAACATAGCTCAAACTTCTCCTCAAATGGTACTCCCAATTAGCTCAATAGTGTTTGTATCCTTACCAAGGCATTGATGCTTTTGCCTTTCTTTCCTACTTCTAAAAGGCTTTATCTGAGCTCTAGGTAGGGAAAGAGTATGGCATACTTGCAATGCATATTTTGCTATGTCAAACAATGGATCCACGGAGAAAAAATGTCATACTCTTAGATCAAGATGTGCATGTGTGAATCTAGGTGAAATATTTGGTGGCTAACTTAATTCTACAATGCTCTTTAAAACATATCTCTCTTTTTCTTGAGACTTGGAAATTTTTTTTTTTGTGAGAACATGGGCTATCGTTATTCTCCTCTTCTTTTTTTTTTTTTCTTCTTTCCTTGTTTTTTCTTCCTTTATTCCTCTCTATTTTTTTCTTCTCTCTTTCTCACTTCCTCCTTTTTTTTTCTTCCTTTTTTTTGATAGCCACATGCCTCTTTTTTTTAGAAATATTTTTGAGAGAGATATCAATAAGGATTTAGAACATTTATTTTGATATAACCTAACCAACATATTTTTGTTCACTCTTGGTGTAGGAGTAGAACATTTTTGGGTGGGCCTAATGAAAGTCTTGTTTTTGCTACTCCCCAAAGTAGGAATAGTGCATTTATTTGGTGGAGTGTACGTGATCTTGATCTTGGGAGCATGAGAAACTTCTCAACACGGGTCAACAAAGGTTGAACAAAGCTCAATAAAAAGACAAGTAGCATATGTGGAAGGTTTTCAAATCGTATCATGATATTTGGCCTTGGTAGGAATTTTCACCAATGAGGAGAAGTATGACTATTGATTTTATGTTTTATCAAAACAAAACCTCCAAGAGCTTGCATAGAATAGATAAGATTTCTTTAGTCTTACCATATCTCACTCCACAACAACTTAGTTGACATGTTTTCCTAATAAAGATATATCCACAAGTAACGAGTATATGAACTAGGAATAAAAGTTTATACCCTACAATCTTTGTAAAGACATCTTCATAGTTTGGCAAGATATTATTTCAAATTGCAAGTTTGATTAACATGTATGGCATTTTTAAATATAATCAAACTTATAGGAGCAAAAACATGGGTGGGAAAAAATGGAGTTCAAACCAGTGTGCCCGAGAGGTGGCAAAGTAGGGTCGGGTTCCCCACACTTGGATTTTTATGTCAGTTGACACTAAAACCAAGTGTGAATGTTGAAGCATCTCCGTAGTGTTTATTGCTGCACCCATGACTCTAGACATTGTTCATCCTTCTTTCTTGTAATTGTTAGTGGCAAATCGAATACCCAAAGGGAACTTTGTCTAGCACCAAGATTTTGTTTATTATTGTGGGAGATAGGGAGATTATGACTTAAAAAAATATCTAAGTTAAAACAAGTTTATTATATATAGGAAATATTATATTATTAGTATCAAAATATTTTTTAATTTGAAAGTAAGAAGATTTTTATTTTTGTATATTGATGCATTTATTGCTAAGATTTGGAAATTAGAAAGCATCAAAGATAACTACCGATTTACCTTCGGCAAGGGCTCAAGTTTTTGTGTCCCTTGAGCAGGACTTCTCCATTTCGATTTAGCTTGAAATTGCATCATCTCATCATGGAGATCGATGAGGATGATTGCCCTCCTTTTTGGTTGCCGCGCCATTCCAGATCTTCATACGGTTTTGGCATGATGAGCGGATGTTTCATCATCATTTTTTTTTTTGTGATCAAGGTTCATTCAAAAGTTCACAAGATGAACTTTGATTTACCTCTGTTATGAATTCATCTCAAAGACTTAACCTTTACGGATTTGTGAAATTCTACAAGTAGGAGTTAGTCCAGGCATACAACCAAAGTCTATACTAGCAGTTTTGGTTCATTAATCAAACTTGACTCCATGTCTAATTTGATTAAGGTAGGCTTTTTAACCTAAGCACCATGCTTAATTTAAGAAGCCTATGGAAGTATGATATCAATACTCCCAAACAAAAACATACTAACATAGATAAAGGTAGCATGGAAATGATAAACTTGAGGTTGATTCAAACGGATGTCTGCGAACATTGAATGATGAATTAGAGAAGCATTATAATTTTTTATGCAAGGCAATGTAACGGGGTGGATGAATGAGCTAAACAAACATGCCATGGTTTTGAAAAGAATAGGTTAAACGGGCGATATGCACGCAATCTAGGCTTTAGCTTTTGCTCGTAGCATCGACCATCAAGCGAAATCATCATACGATCGGCAAAGCGGATATGATGTCGAGATGGTCCCGTTTAACATCCGTCTACTACGAAGCTAGACTAGGAGCATCAAATAGATAGACAACAATAAAATCTCATCTACCTAGACTAGGCATGGTGCCCGAATACATTTCGAGACTAGGAGCCACCCAAAAGAAAGCACTAGATATATGACGAATCAAGCAAATATGCAGTGGTGAAAATGAATTTGTGAAATAAAACAAATGTTTTTTTTGGGATGGTTCTCATACCTTGATCAACACACCTCTCACAATTTATGATTGAATTGTGAGTGATGTAATGTAGTCGTTCCGTCGTTTGTGATTGTCTTGTTTTTCTCTTGGCGGCGACCTTCTCTCCATCTCATAGAGTTAGTGTGTACATATATATTCCTATCTATGCGATGGCAGGTGATGGTTTGATTATGCAAGAATGATCGGGCATCCCGGCCTCGTAATGATACTCTTTTTTTTTTATACCCACAAAAAGCTAGTGGTAAACTAGATTAACAGATATCAAGATAAACATCAAAATCTTTACGCCGATTACTTCAAGAACGGCGCCGTAAAGCTTGTTGGCGTTTGTTAACGCATAAACATAGGTATAACGACAAAGCAAGCCTTACGGATACCGTTGTAGCTTTCACCCAAGAGTATTCCTAGGTATCGTTATTTATCCTCGGGGAAGCAATGGTTAAAGAAGTTGATAGCTAACAATCATATACACCGCTAACTAGTAAACCGACTAAACTGAAGTGGGGTAAAAGATATGATTGGAGATTTTGATAAAGGACACACACAGGAGAACATCATAAAAGATAGCATAGTAGACAAGCTAAGCTGGGAGGACAACAGGGGAGCTCAAGATTCCTATTTAGTTCTCCATTACTATGGTTCTTTTCTAGAGCAAACCAAAGGGATTAACTAAGCAGAGGGTAAATCATAATAACCACACCAAGGCACTTCGGAGCAACAACCTTTTCGATTCTCAAAAATACTTTGGGGAAGGGTAATCGGGGAAAGCCGCCAGAAGCTCTACGATAACACCAACCTAGCACGTGGTGGAATACAAAGGCCTGGTCGGAGCTGTCACCTCCGGGGCTACCACAACTATCCGTAAGGATGGGCGCAATCTCAGGTAACCTCTAACCTAGACACCACGTCTACGCTAGCGATTACGAAACTAATCTCACGTGAAAACTAGAACCTTCGGTAGAACGGAGATCCCATGCCAAGGTATAACTACTACACTTAACCATACTCTAATTAACCACTAAGGTAAACTTAGATAACCATAAAGGATAATTCAGTAATAAGAGAAGATAAATATATTGAAAGTGCAAGAGTCTTACAAAAGAGCGATACAAGATTATACCGATCCTTCGAGGACTCCTCCAGAACTTGAGCATCTCTCCCTAACTCCCAACTAGGCTAGTACTACAATACTACATCTTGGAATATGGTGGTGTTGCTCCTTGGTGGTGTCCTCAATGAGAGGGGAGATGCCTCCTCTTATAGGTGGAGAGGAGGGGGTCATGTGAAAAATGCCTCTCTCCACTTGGAAGGTTCAAAACCAACCTCAAACCGACGTCGAGATACAATGAACCCGCAAAGCACCCTAAAAACTGCCTTTGCAACGTCGGTGGGAAGACGCCTGCCAAATTTGGCGCGAATCGCCTCGGTGGGAGTCTGGCCGGACTGGTGGTGGGTCGGCCAGACCCAAAGTTCCACCGTTTGGGCTGAAATTTTGAGAGCACGTAGGCCTCGTTGTTAGCTTTCCAACGGTGGGTGGGCTTCTGAAAACGGAGTTCGTATGAGGGAGTTATGCCCAAAATACTCCGGAGTGGTCCTGCAGTTCAAACTTGGCCCAAGCTTGATGATGAGCCTCACTCCTCTAGGCCTTTGTGTCTGATGGAAATACACTTTGTAATTATATTCTTGACATATTTCAATGCTTTTCATGAATTCTTACCTGAAAAGGATAAACTACCAAAACTTCGTGGAACCGATTAGTTGTAAGCCCTGATCTAGAGTTTGGTAATCATATTAGTGAATTATATGCAAGGTTTGACGGTTAAATTTGTGCAATAAGGACCGCCAACATAGAGTATTGGGTACAATTTCTGGGTACATCTAGCATTTTCCCCGCGGTACACTTGCAATTATTTTCCGCCGTGTCACCGCCCGCGTGGCGGCTCGCCATTGGCTCCACCACGACGACGTCGTCACGGTGGGGGAATAGCGGCGTTAGGCGGCTCCAGCCTCCACGCTCGACGGTGGCGCCTCGCCGGAGTGTCGCCGGAGTTGGCCGTCCTTTGGACAAAGCTCGTCGTGAGGAGATCATTCGACACTGCTTTCGTCACCCCGGACCTGTTGACGAGGACTAGGGCGGCGGCGCTCGGCGGCTCCCACGACGGCGCCCGGCGCGGCTCCCTACGTGGCGTCGCCTCGACTCATTTGTAACACCCCAAATTTGCAATTTTTGAAAATAGGATAAAATAATTTATTAATGCATTTTGTGGTCATGTAAATATAGAAAAGTAATAAATTTTGTGAAATTAAAATCTAATATAAGGCCTAGATACTCTTTTGTTGCATACATGGTGGTGCATTGATTTATTGTAATGGTTTGTTGTTCAAAAGTTCAAAAGAGGAATTTAAATTCTATTTGAAAATTATTTGCAAAAAAGCTTTGGAAAATGAGAAAAACTTCCTTCTCCTCTGGATCAAATCCACAAATCAAAACAATCACAAGCAATCGGATCTATATATAACTCTATCTTCGCTTCGGGTCGAATCGGGTCCAAACCGTGTCTTGGCTCTTGCCATTGGTCAAAGCCCAACCATCCTCCTCTCATTTGTGATCCAAAATGAAGCCCAACCAGCCCTCTAAATCTTCCTCTCCCCTCTCCCACGTCACCCCTTGCAGACCCTCCAAATTGCACAAAAATATCAACCAAAACAAGAAATATATCAAGCATGACCCTTTGTCTCCCTATCTCTTCATCTCCTATCCCTCCCCTTCACAGATACACCTCCCCAGCCCCCTCACGCCTCCCCGCTTCAGTTACCCACGTCAAGAACAGAGGAGGGGACACCCCAACACCTCCTCCTCCTCCCCATGGCTGCCCCGATCAACCGGAACACGAGAAGGAAGCCCCGTCGCATCGCATCGTCATCATCGGCCGTCGTTGATGTGCCTCTTCTCTCCACCAAGTAATTCCCCATGGTGAGAACACTCCAAGATCTTCCCCATCCTGTTTTCCTATTCCTTGCTGCATATCATGATCCTTAGATGATGTATGGTTGATCCCCGGCGAAGATTACCGGTTGTATGTGTTGCTGTCCTCGCGGCCAGGGTTGTTATTGTTTACGGAATTGGCGTTCCTCGCTGTTTTCGTTCATTCATATATGAAACCCTTTGGTGAAATTGTAGATAACATCCTTGAACACGCCTCTATAAAAGGGTTTCCCCAAAGGTGTTGTGAAACTAGAGATATCTTCATCTCCGTGCCTTTTATTCCTGCTGCCCTGGCAGTTTACAGATCTGAGTGGTTTTGGCGTTCCCCGCTAACCCGCTGTCCAATTCATTAAGACCTTGAACCTACTTGTTCACAACATCCTTGAACATGATCCCACAAGTTCTTTTGGATATCTAATCTCCGATGGATGAGATATCAAAGCCGTAGTGTCTGCTACTCCTGCTGTCCAAACAGTAGCCACCCTATATTTGGCAATGGCGTTCCCGTTGATCTATCGAACCTCCTGATGCATCCTTTGACAGAAATATCCTTTATATAGTTGCACATGCCCCTACAGAGATTCATGGTCATAGGATTAGGTATTAAAGAGATATTAACTTTTTTTTGCTTCATGTCCTTGTTGTTCTGCAGTTGCATTGATGTCGGTTGGCATACACGTTCCCGATGATTTGCCACTCCGGTGGTAAATCCCTTCAACCACAATATGTATCATATACTTATACACATCTCCACAAGTTTTCTACATGTTTATAAACCCTGTTTTCATGTTTTCAACTAATAAAATTCATGTCTTTGTTTTAATCTCTTAAATGTTATAGAAAACTTGTAAAATCCATATCTTTCACGTTTTAGCCCCGATTTCCCAGTGATCTTTGCGTCTGCGTGATCGTAGTGATTCATAGATTTGTTTTATAAACCTTTTATCCTATTCTCTTTCTGTTAGTGTACTGTTCTAACTATAGTTCTATTGTTTGCTTCGTGTGTGGTTGCTCAGATGGATGTATGGCATTTTGTGACGATGTCCAGTCGGTGAGTTGTACGTCGGTGACCTAGGAGTTGGTGATCAAGTAGATGGTGAGCAGTTCATGGAAGATCATGAATTATTTGGAGATCAAGATCCTCAGGAGTTCTTTCAAGGCTTGAACAAGAAGAAGGAATCTAAGTCTAAGGCAAGTTTAGTTTTGGGATATGCTAGCTTTAAACTATGATCTTATAACTTTCTTAATGTTTATGCACTAAACTTTAAAAGTGAATTGTTTGGCAACATTGGGATTTGTCTCGTGACAGAGATTCGGGTATTACAAGTACAACTATGGGGAGTTATATGGCTCGACTTTAGTTCCTTAGAGATCATTCCTCTAGCAAGTTGGCAAGTGCGAGGGGGATATAGTATGCCCCCTATCCCGTAATATATGTGTATAGGCTGCGAGTTATGTGCCATATAGGAAGGGTGGGTTCTATCTCTGACAAATTAGCGCCCAAGCTTGTTAGAAGAACCTTTGAGGGATTCATAGTGGTTTCGGTGTATGGGAAGTCATGAGCCCATGCATTTAGGAACCACGACTCATAGTGAAAGTGTACACCTCTATGTAGAGTTTGATAAACGGTATACTAGCCTTGCCCAAGGTCACGGGCGGCCCTGGAACCTTTACATTAAAGGCGATGACTTTTGCTTGTTAAATTATTCATGATTTATTGTTTTATTCTATACATTATTTATGTTATAATGATCATGGGTTATTGGTAAGATATTGCTTTACTATTCTTGCTGAGTTCGACATGGACTCATCCTTGCAATTTCCCACTCAAAACCGGGAAGATTGCCTGAATGCTAGAGTTTTGGAGAAGTCGGGCTTGTGATCAACCAAATCCCTTTGTCCCCGCGCGGGAGGCTTCATCCCGGATCGGAGTGTCTTTCGGTTGTTCGCGCTTGAGGTTATCTTCATATATTAAGTTTGTTATTTATTAAGCATTATGTTTTGATATTTCCATTAATTGTGACTATATGTGAGATTTGACTTCACAGGCTCACATATGATGTGTATCGGTTTTGTCCTTAAAACCGGGTACTACAACTACGATGCTACACAAGAAGATAGACAAAGCCAAGTACCTCGAATAGAAAGAGGAGGGCTTGAGGAACTTACCGCCTTCACCAATTCGACTCGCGGTGGATTCAATTCGACGGGCGGGAACCCTAGACGGGCGGCGGAGCTCTGGTTGGGGAAACTTCGCGGGAAACACGAGGAAAGAAGGGAGGAGAGAAGGAGAGCACCGGGTGTCCCACTTCGAGATGAAGCTTAGAGCTCGGGGGCCGGGTGAGGTCGAAAGCGGGCGGGGGCTGTTATAGCAGCGCCCAGCGGGGATCACCGACGGCGAGATATTCTGTCGAGCCCGATCTTTTTCTCGGCAAGAGTCTGGCGGTGCGATGGGTTCTTTAGAGCCTTTATGTCATCGTCAGTCCATGTTCACACCCGGGAAGCCTCCCCTTTCGGCGAGCCTTGCCATGGCTGCCAAACTAAGAAGGGCGAGGTCGCCGCCGCGACCGTACCCCGATCGCCGCGGCACCGTGGGCGGTTGATGGCGGCTCCCCGGGTCGGCTCGGCCGGGCGAGGCGGCTTAGCCGGGCGCGTCCTCGCGGGCCGCTTCGCGCCGGGCCGCCGCCATTGACGCTACCGCGCGCAACGGCGTGCCCATGCCGGCCGCCGAGAGGAAGGGGGAAGGGAAGAGAGGGAGCCGTGGCTGGGCTACGGCTTGGCCTAGTGCGGGGGCCGGCCCGCTCGCCACGTGGAAAGGAAAGGGGAGGAGGGGAGGGGTTCTTTGGGCCGGCCCCAATTCCTTTTCCTCTCCTTTTTCCTTTTTTTTTTTCTTCTTATTTTCCCTTCTTCTCTTTTTATTTTAGAACTCCATTTAGGTTTTCAACCAAAAATTCTCTCAAGAAATATTTCAAGGAGATCTTCAAGCAATAAACTCGAAGGTTTTTGAAAAGTTCAAATTTTTAGCGAATTTTGAAAATCATCAAAAATCGAGGGTGTTACAAACCTACCCCCTTAAAGAGAATCTTGTCCTCGAGATTCGCCTTTGCTCCTCGAATAGGTATGGAAATTCTTTTCTGAGACTTTCTTCTCGTTCCCAAGTGGCTTCTGCTTCGGTGTGATTGCTCCACTGTATTCGACAAAATCTGGCCGCTATCCTTCGGGTTTGTCTGACGGCAACGTCCAGTATCTTGATTGGTCTCTCCTGATGCTGTAGATCTAGCTGTGGGTCCATTGTTTCCATTGGGGTCTTCTCCTCCGGTACTCATAGACACTTCTTTAGTTGCGACACGTGGAATACATTGTGGACTTCTTCTAGTTCGGAGGTAGCTGTAGTCGGCATGCCACTTTTCTATTTCTTTCGCTTATTTCAAAAGGTCCAATATACCTCGGGGCTAGCTTTCCTTTTACTTGAAATCTTGGTTCCTCCTCGATAGGTGACACTTTTAGATATGCGTGGTCTCCTACTTAAAAATCCAATGGCTTCCTTCTGCGATCTGCGTAGCTCTTCCTCATGCGACTCTGGGCTGCCTTTAGGTTTTCTGTAATGGTTGCTATTTTGTCTTCTACTTCTTGTATGATGTCAGGTCCAAATACTGAGCGTTCTCCGACTTCTGACCATATGAGAGGTGTTATGCATTTTCTTCCGTATAGTGCTTCGAATGGTGACAGCTTTTAGGGCCGGCTTGGTAACTATTGTTCTAGGAGAATTCTGTGAATGATAGACTCTTCTCTCAATCCTTTCCATATACTAGTACGCAGATTCTCAACATGTCTTCTAGTATCTGGTTGACACGTTCGGCTACGGCCCCATCCGTCTGGGGTCACGGTGTGTCTTTGTAATCCGGTTGTGTCTTGAGGGGCTTCATGTAGGCTTCTCCAAAATCTTGAGGTGAATTGTGATCCTCGATGCATTACTATTTGGCTTAGAACTCCATGTAGTCCGAGAATGTGGTCGATGTATATCCTTGCTAGCCGATTACCTTGTAGTGTGGTCTTTACCGGAATAAAGTGGGCTACCTTGGTTAATCTATCCACGACGACCCATATCAAGTCATTTCCATTTGACGTCCTTGGAAGTCCAACTATAAAGTCCATGCTGATTTCGTCCCATTTCCACTCGGGTATATGTAACAGCTGCAATAATCCAGCGGGTCGATGATGTTCTGCTTTTATCCTTTGACAAAGGTCACATTTGGTCACATAATCTGCAATGTCCACTTTCATGCATTTCCACCAGTATTTCTGCTTCAAATCCATGTACATCTTGGTTGCTCTGGGGTGTATTGATATAGGTGAGTTGTGTGCTTCGTCCAATATTAGGCTCCTGAAGTTTCCTTCTTTGGGTACACATATACAGTTCTCGTACCACAGTTTTCCTTGTTCATCAATTCTGAATCCTGGCATCTCCTTGGCTGTAACTAATCCCTCCATCTCTTGAATTTCTGCATCACTGTCTGGAGCTGCCTTGATCTGGTCTTCTAATGTGGGTCGTAGGCTTAGTTGGTTCAGCATTCCTTTCTCCACTATTTGTAGATTTAGTTGGCGAAATTCCTGAGCAATCTCCGGCCTTCTATTTAGTCTCTTGAGGTAGTGACAATGCGACTTTTCTCACGAGGGCGTCAGCTACTACGTTAGCTTTTTCCGGGGTGATATTGTATGCTTAGGTCGTTGTCCTTGATCAATTCTAACCATCTTCTCTGCCTTAGGTTCAATTCTGACTGTGTGAATATGTACTTCAAGCTCCTGTGATCTGTGAATATTTCACATTTATTTCTGATAAGATACTACCTCCAAGTCGTGTGTGGGGTAGTTCTCCTCGTGCCTCTTCGGTTGTCTTGATGTGTAGGCTACTACTCTTCCTTCTTGCATTAGCATGTATCCTAATCCTTGGCGAGATGTGTCGCAATATCCACTTGAATTCTTCTCCCTTCTAAGTTAATCTTTGTCATCGGCAGGCAATCTTGGAAAATCCTTCGATAAATCTTCTCCCTTCTAAGTTAATGCTAATCCAAGGAAACTTCATACTTTGGTGACGGTTGTAGGTCGCTCCCATTCGACCTTTGCCTTGACTTTGTGCGGATCCACTTTTACTCTCGGGCGTGATGATGTGTGCGAGGAATGCGA
Source organism: Hyparrhenia diplandra (assembly GCA_015847255.1). Taxonomy (NCBI): domain Eukaryota; kingdom Viridiplantae; phylum Streptophyta; class Magnoliopsida; order Poales; family Poaceae; genus Hyparrhenia; species Hyparrhenia diplandra. Next base: position 182,119 of record JADLZK010006609.1, on the reverse strand, counting down.
CTTCTTATAACCAAATTCACACTTGCTGAACTTGGTGTATAGTTCGTGGTCTCTTAACTTGCTTAGGGTTATCCTCACATGTTGTTCATGTTCTTCTACGCTCCTTGAATAGATGAGTATGTCGTCGATGCATACCACAACAAACTTGTCTAATTCTTCCATGAATAATTTGTTCATCGGGTTCATGAAGTAGGCAGGGTGCATTAGTTAACCCAAAGGGCATGACGGTGAACTTCGTATTGTCCGTGTCGGGTCAAGAATCTGCGGTCTTCGGTATGTCGCTGAGTCGAATCTTGAGTTGATAATAGCCGGATCTGAGGTCTATCTTGGAGAAGTATTGGGCTCCTTTTAGTTGATCAAATAGGTCATCGATTCTTGGCGGAGGGTACTTGTTCTTGATGGTGACTTCATTTAGGGATCTCGTAGTCGATGCACATGCGCTGGCTTCCATCCTTTTTCTTCACAAATAGTACTGGTGAACCCCATGGTGATGAGCTTGGTCTGATGTATCTTTTTTCTTGTAATTCCTGTAGTTGTTTCTTCAGTTCTTCTAGTTCATTTGACGCCATTCTGTAAGGTCTCTTTGCTATTGGTGTTGTCCTTGGTATAAGGTCGATGACGAACTCTAATTCTCCTCGTCCGGTGGCATTCGGGTAGATCTTAAGGAATACGCGGGTACTCGTTCACAATCAGCACTTCTTCGACGGTGGTGGCTTGTAGGCTGTTTACTTGTGGTGATAAATTGGTGGTTTGTGGCTGGCATTTGACTGTCTTTCCTTAATGATTTGTTATGGTGACCATTCTGTCATTGCAGGATATGTTTCCATGATGTTTCTCTAACCAATCCATACCTAGGATTACGTCCAATCCTTCTGTCTTTAATACTATTAGATCCGCTTGGAATTCCACTCCTTGAATCATAATCTTTATTCGAGGGCACTTGAGGGTGCATTGGAGCACAACTCCAGGGATGCGAATCAAAAGAGGGGTTGATAATAACACCGTTCTCAAATCATTTTTCAAAACAAAGCGATTCGAAATGAATGAATGCGATGCGCCTGAGTCGAATAACACGGTGGCTGAGTTGGAGTTTATGATAAACTCACCGTACACGGCATCTGGTGCTGCTGCACATCCTCCGCACTGGCGTGGTTTACTCGGCCCTGACCGAAACTTGGGGCGTTTCTTCTAGGTGCGCTGAACCTTGTGGGGGCATTGCGGCTTGCTCCTAAAGCGGCGGTTCTATTACATGCAACGAGAGGGGCGGGGCACCTTTGTTTGTTCTGGGGCGATTGGCAATCCTGTGTCCCGGTTTTCGGCATCCGTAGCATACTTCTTGTCCTGAATCGCTCTTCCTCCAAACCGGGCGTTGTTGTTGGCAGGGGCGCTGCGTGCGTTGAGATTGTTAGCGGGGTTGTTTCGAGGTTGTTGTTGTAGTTGTTGTTGCTAGCTTGGGAGTAGTTGTTCCCCGTGTCCGCAGCTGCGAGTGGGCTGATATCCGGGTGGTGCACTATTGATTGTGCGGGCTTTACGTGTCCTCTCCCGGAATCGATCTCCGTTAATGAGCATCTTGCGCTTCCTCTCATGTTCACTCTTCATCTTCTCTTCTTCGATCCTAATGCACTTGTTCATCATGGTGTTGAAGTTGGTGTAGTCGTGTCTTGCTATTTGCTCTCGATAGATGCGTTGAGTCCTCTGGCGAAACACTCCATCTTTTTCTTCTTCTTCTTCTTCTCTTTGTCCACTTCTAGTGCTCTCGGATTGATCTTCCCAAGCTCGTGTATCTTGCTGCAATACTTTGCTAATGGGTGCTTGGAAGGTATTTGGCTGATGTATGCTCCACGTCTTCTTCAAAAATGCCACAATACTCGCTAATGCTGCTCGTGCCGCCTTCCGAAGTTGTGTCCCAGTGCTTCCTACCAATTTTGTGGTACCATCGCCGTTGCGCATCGCGAGCATTTCAGATGCTCTTTAATGTGCAATCGCACTTCACACCTTCGCACTCCTGCATCGTCATACTCAATGCTTTAATATATAGGAGGCTCGATGTAGCCAAGTCGCGGAGTGTCTCCCCATAAGAGATGGGAAATCCCTCCTCAGATATGCAGTGTGATCGCTCCCAATTTTCATCAATTGGATCTTCCATGGCTGTAAAAACACTTCCACTAGTTAGAAATATTTTTGCTCCGTAAGGAAAATACAAAAGAGCGATTCGGGGTATATGGTGTGGGTTTATCATGATTATCAGTTGCGTACCGGACCTAGGGTTTTTTCCCTACGGTCAAGCTTCGGCTCGATACCACTCTGTCAAGCCCTCACTTTAAATGGGGTCCTTAATATGTGAGGTTAATGACCCATTTAAAGTGGGGGCTGACACGGTGTTACCGAAGCCGTATGGCGGCCATGGCGGGGGGTTGGCGGCATACCTTGGGCAGTTGGGAGGAGGGCGTCTTGCGCGGGAAAGGGGCGGCGTGTGGGGGAGAAGGGAAACGGAAGGGGGATATTTTGTTCTTTATTTATTGAAAACACATAGATGACATCTCCCTAATATTTATAGTCCCGACACACTTGCACACCAAGCAATCTAAGTGGTTTCCTTATAGATCGGAATACCACTCTACAAAGCAATCTAATTTATTTCCTATCATGACTCAAACTTCTTTAATTATTCCCTAATTCCTTTATTTCCTAATTTCATTGATGAGTCTTGACGATGACGGTGGCGGCGGCCGCCCTCCCCACTGGCGCGCACGGGCGCACTAGTGACAGCAGACCTTAATTCCACAGCAAGAAGGGGCCCCCCTGTGTCGGAGGACCATCTACTGCAATGATGATAAAAATATCCGAGCATGAATTATGATGAGCATTTGATGGAGCATATATAAAATGAAAGGAGAGAGCCGTTGAAATTATTTTTCCTCTGTTTATATTATAAGTTATTTTGAATTTTTAATATATCTTGTACATATCTAAACATATATAATGTACATCTACTATTTGTATAATGAAAACTATATAAAAAAATAAAGCTACTCGTAGCATATATAGAAACGCAAGGTACTTACACCACCGTATCGCTGCTATGCAGTTGGCATGAATGAGTAAAATGACGCAGGCAAGAAGCAACCGAACCACAGGAAATGGCAGCCGTTAGCTGGCATCTTCATGGTTCTCAATCCAAGGGATCAGAGGATGTGCTACACTAGCTAATAAAAACCTAAAATCACAACGCTATGCTTACCAGCGCCTCTTATTATAAGCCGCTGCCTGCCTGCCTGCACAGCTGCAAAACTGAGCCTTCGCTTGACCGGGAAAATTTGTGGAAGTGGAAAAAAAGACTTGCCCAATTCATTTGACGTATTCTACCCGGCTACACGACCCATGAAACTTGACTCCTATTGCAAATAAGACTGACGACCAAGACTGACGACCGACTCACTGTACTTGTGGACATGTCCAGTCCACTAGACTTTTCTCTTTGCCCGTTCAATGCTACTGATGGTTTCACCCTTTGTTCAAAGCAAACAGCCAAACCTGCAGCTGGCAGCCTACCTGCCTTCTATAAATATCCACCACTTCGGAAAATCTTTCTCCTGAACGTTAAACATTTTTCATACGAAAAGCGTGGAATATTTTTATCGAGGGGACCAACCTCGTTAAGCATAGGACATAAATGCTTTTTTTTTTTTAGGAATACAATATATATTGACACATTTTTTTTAAAAAAAAAAGAAGGAGAGCTGTCCACTATATTAAAAAGAAGAGAACGCCCAGGCGAAATACAACCACAACAATATACAACAAACTGCATAGAGCGATATACTATTACTGATACATAAGGATAGGGGTTGCATGGAAATTGAAAAGAGATGCAAAGGACGAAACCGTCGGTATAGGATACAGCGATATGTTGGGCTCTCATGCGCTGCACGATCAGACCAATATAATTTTACTACACCTCATTCGGTAAAAAGTTAAGATATACCTAAGTTACACTTCTATACGAAATTAAATAAGAAACAAAGCGTGATAAAAAAAAAAAAAAGTAGAAACAATGCATATGTATACTTTGTCCATTCCAAATTAGAAGATGTTTGGGCCTTTTTGGAGTAGGAAAGAACGCGACTTTTATTCACAGCAGCCAGCAATGCGACAGCAAGAAGGGGGCCCCTGTGTCCGAGGACGATCTGCTGCTGTAATGATGATAAAAATATCCGAGCATGAATTATGATGAGCAATTGATCGAGCATATATAAAATAAAAGGAGAGAGCCGTTGAAATTATATTTCCTCTGTTTATATTATAAGTTATTTTGAATTTTGTAATATATCTTGTACATATATAATGTACATCTACTATCTGTATAATGAAAACTATATAAAAAATAAAGCTACTCGTAATTTAGATAGGAGGGCGTAGCATATATAAAAACGCAAGGTACTTACACCACCTTATCGCTGCTATGCAGTTGGCATGAATGAGTAAAATGACGCAGGCAAGAAGCAACCGAACCAGGAAATGGCAGCCGTTAGCTGGCATCTTCATGGTTCTCAATCAAGGGATCAGAGGATGTGCTACACTAGCTAATAAAAACCTAAAATCACAACGCTATGCTTACCGGCGCCTCTTATTATAAGCCGCTGCCTGCACAGCTGCAAAACTGAGCCTTCGCTTGACCGGGAAAATTTGTGGAAGTGGAAAAAGACTTGCCCAATTAATTTGACGTATTCTACCCGGCTACACGACCCATGAAACTTGACTCCTATTGCAAATAAGACTGACGACCAAGACTGACGACCGACTCACTGTACTTGTGGAGATGTCCACAGTCCACTAGACTTTTCTCTTTGCCCGTTCAATGCTAATGCTACTGATGGTTTCACCCTTTGTTCAAAGCAAACTGCCAAACCTGCAGCTGGCAGCCTACCTGCCTTCTATAAATATCCACCACTTCGGAAAATCTGCACAAGACATCCACGCAGCAGAGTGACAATGTGGCACAGAACATATATGGCCGCTGTAGGCACTCTCCGCTCCTCACTACTCCCACTGATGATCATTTTAGACCTGGCATCTCTTTTGGCACTCCCTGCTACACCTCTTCGTCGTGAACCACCCAACGACGACTTGCAAGCACTCCTTTGCCTTGAGAACCACATCTCAGGACTCCTACCGCCGTGGAAGAACGATTCCATCCACCTCTGCAGTTGGCCCGGTGTTACATGCAGCAACAAGGGAGACTCATCTCGTGTTGTTGCACTGGACCTTGAGTCACTCAACCTCCACGGCCAAATACCACCTTGCATCGGTAATCTCACTTTCCTCACAAGCCTCAACTTGCAAAATAATCAACTGCATGGTCAGATCCCAGCTGAACTTAGCCAGTTAAGTAGGCTGCAGTACCTTAACCTCAGTGCCAATGATCTTAGTGGCGACATCCCAGAGACTCTGTCGTCATGCTCTGGCTTGCAGGCCATTGATCTTTCAAGCAACTCCCTCAGCGGGGAGCATCCCACGAGGCTTTGGCACCCTCGGGAACCTTTCTGTTATATGGGTCAATGAAAATTATCTGACGGGCAATATCCCGCTTTCACTTGGAAGCAGCCCTTCTCTTGTCTCCGTCAATCTCAACAACAATAGCCTCACCGAACTATCCCACCGCTCCTAGCAAATAGTTCCACGCTTCAACTGTTGGGCTTAAGAAACAATCATCTCGGTGGAGAGATCCCTCCAGCATTGTTCAATAGCACATCACTTCAGCTGTTAGTGCTTGCAGGGAACAACTTTGTTGGTTCCATACCTGTTGTCCCAAATAGTGACTCGCCCTTGAAGTATCTTATTCTACAGTTGAATGATCTCACAGGAACCATACCTTCGACTTTAAGGAATTTTTCTTCCCTCCTCTGGCTTACTCTTGGGAGCAACAGGTTTCTCGGTAGCATCCCAATGAGTTTAGGTGGACTCGCAAACCTGCAAGTACTGGACATGACTAACAATGTTTTGTCAGGGACGGTTCCAGTCTCGCTTTACAACATGTCAACACTCACACACCTTGGCATGGGTATGAACAATCTCACTGGGGAAATTCCAGGCGATATTGGTTATACCCTTCCAAGAATTGTTCAGTTGATTATGGCACAAAACAACTTCCAAGGCCAAATTCCCGGCCGCTAGCCAACACCACCAATCTTCAGATTATCAATCTCTGGGATAATGACTTTCGTGGTACTATCCCTTCCTTTGGAACCCTGCCCAACTTGATTGAACTGGATCTAACCATGAACCATCTTGAATCTGGGGACTGGTCTTTCTTATCCTCGTTAACAAATTGCAGGCAGTTGGTCAATCTGTACTTGGATAAAAATACACTTCAAGGAGTCCTACCAAGCTCCATAGGGGACCTGTCCAGTACATTAGAGGTGTTGGCTTTAAGTACCAATGAAATATCTGGCACAATCCCCAGTGAGGTAGAGCGCCTCAGAAACCTCAAGCTTCTTTTTATGGAGCGGAACTTCCTTACTGGAAACATTCCTTACTCCCTTGGCCACCTTCCAAACCTGCTTGTCCTAAGCTTATCACAGAACAAACTTTCAGGACAAATTCCACTCTAAACTTAGTAATCTAAGTCAGCTTAGTGAGCTTTACTTACAAGAAAATAACTTGAGTGGCCCTATACCAGGAGCTTTAGGACACTGCAAGAACTTGGATAGCCTGAACCTATCTTATAACAACTTTGATGGTAGCATACCAAGGCAGCTCTTTACTCTTTCTACCCTTTCCCAATGTTTAGACTTGTCTTACAACCAACTCTCGGGACAAATACCACCAGAGATTGGCAACTTGATCAACCTTGGCCCACTAAATATTTCCAATAACAAGTTGATTGGACAGATACCCTCCACTCTAGGAGAGTGTGTTCATTTGGAGTCCCTCCACATAGAGGGGAACCTACTAGATGGGAGGATCCCAGAATCATTCATTGCTTTACGAGGCCTCATTGAGATGGATCTTTCTCGAAACAACTTGAATGGTGAAATTCCAGAGTTCTTTGGATCTTTTACCTCTATGAAGCTTCTCAATTTGTCGTTCAACAACCTTGAGGGACCGATACCAACAGGTGGGATATTTCAGGATGCACGAGATGTGTTTGTTCAAGGGAACAAGAACCTATGTGCCAGTACCCCATTGCTACAGCTGCCACTTTTTGCGATGCAGATACATCTAAACAACATCGACGGATCTCCAATATTCTGAAGTCAGTAGGATTTACTTCTCTTTCTTTAGTCTTGTTGTTATGCTTTGCAGTCATTCTTCTCAAGAAGAGAAAGAAAGTTCAACAAGTAAATCATCCATCCAACATGGATTTGAAGAAGTTTACATATGCTGATCTAGTCAAAGCAACTAATGGTTTTTCCTCAGAAAACTTGGTCGGCTCAGGAAAATGTGGGTTAGTGTATAAAGGAAGGTTTTGGAGTGATGAACATGCAGTTGCCATAAAAGTGTTCAAACTTGATCAACTCGGTGTACCAAACAGCTTCCTTGCTGAATGTGAGGCCTTGAGGCATACACGACATCGTAATCTTGTGAAGGTAATTACTGCATGTTCAACAATCGATTCAACAGGGCATGAATTCAAAGCTATTATTCTTGAATACATGTCTAATGGCAGCCTCAGGAATTGGCTCCATCCAAAACTAAACAAGTTTGGAATAAAAAAACCATTGAGTTTGGGCTCCAGAATAAGAATAGCAATGGACATAGCTTCTGCTTTGGATTATCTCCATAATCATTGCATGCCCCTATGGTTCATTGTGATTTGAAACCTAGCAATGTACTTCTTGATGATGCCATGGTTGCACATCTTGGTGACTTTGGATTGGCTAAGGTTCTTCACACTTATAGCTATTCAAGCAATCTAAGTTCTACAAGCTTAATGGGACCTAGAGGATCAATCGGATACATTGCACCAGGTGAGAAACTTTTCTTCACAATAAGGACGTTACAACATTATTTTATTTGTTTCACCTGATATGTATATTTTAGTTTCCCACTCTTTGAGATATGATCAATATCATGAGGATACAATAATGTTTCATAAATTACAATATTGCAGAGTATGGCTTGGGGAGCAAACTCTCGACAGAAGGCGATGTATATAGCTATGGAATTACCATCTTAGAAATGCTCACAGGGAAGTGTCCGACAGATGAGATGTTTTCTAATGGTTTGACACTTCACAAATTTGTGGAAAAAAACATTTCCTCAAAAGATTGCTGAGATTCTGGATCCTTCTATAATTCCAGTTACTGAAGATGGTGATAATGATGCAGGCGATGAAATAACAAGAAGCATCATTAATCTTATTAATCTTGGTATCTCATGCTCTGTAGAGACACCAAAAGATCGTCCAACAATGAAGGATGTTTATGCTGAAGTCATCTCAATCAATGAAACATTTTCAAAGCTCTGCCATTGAGAAAAGGAACAATTATCTTTACTGTTCAAAATTTAGGGAGCACTACACTCTATTTAACTTGTTTATGAGGGAAGCTTAGAAACCATTTGCACTGTGGGTCTTGTCCTATGTTTGTCATTGTTGGTTTGTAATGTTTCGAAGTTCAAAGCTAAGAGCTCCATTTGCTTGGTTATTTTGTCTGACTGATGCAAGCTAGTTGATAGCAGACTGCTACTTTCAGACCCTGTTGGCCACAAACAGCAGAGTCCTGCTCAAAATTCACATTCAACTTAGGCCAGTTTACTTTGATTAAGTTTGTTTTCGAGTTAGTCGTGACATGTGACATGATGGGTAACCGTGAACGTGGGATGGCATGTTTGTTCTTGGGGATCAGCTACAGGCAACAATACCATACTTCCTTCTATCTAACAGATAATCAGAGATCAGCTATCAGGCAATAGATAACAATACCATAGTTCCTTCTAACAGATAATCAGAGATCAGCTATCAGGAATATGAAAAAATGGCTTTGTGGTTTTCTTGTTGCTTCCTATTAGTGTGCAGGAGTAAACTGCATGTGTGAGGCTTAAGGTGACAGATACCAGTATATTTAGAGGGTTATGTATCAATATGAAATGCTTTCCTTTCTTCATGAGGTCGCTTGACAGGTTTATCAGATGTTACATTGACATGTGCTATGCAAAGAAATGAAAGGGTTGTCATATATAAATAAAATATCATACCTTGCAGTAACGATACTTTTTGTCCCCTGGGCCAAAAAATCGCCTCTTTGACAACTTTATTTCCATCAGGGTCCTGCACCAGAAATGCCCCAAGTGACTAATTAGACATAAGGAACACAATTCATAAACAGCATTTTCTTGAAAAAAAAAAAAGTACCAAAAAGATGCGTACAGGATTATGTTACATGATAGTATTTTCCATACAATTCTGCAGTAATTTTATTATTCTTTTCTGTGTCATAAAGGGGCAATTTCTTTCCTGCAAAAAAAGAAGAAATGTATACACCTGGACAATCATTAAGGGAGAACATTGGATGATACATTTCAGACTTACAGCAAAACAGCTTTTGCTGTTTGAAGGCATTTAAAGCAGATTTTCACCTAGCACATTTTTGCTTGAATTTGTAATATATGGCAACAATCAGTATATAGAAGGCATACAATACATCAACATTATCATTCATTATACGAAGAAAAAAGTGGTCTTGGCACAAGGACATGGATCAGCACTGAACTTAGAGATGCCCACTGCCTATATTTTACATTGATTCAATCCGCTGATTTATTCAAAACTTCGAGGCTATCTCAAAGGCTAGCGCATGAGATTATTAGATATTTTTTTGTACCTGGGTATTAACCTCTACAATCTGATGACTGCTTCCACATATACCAGCTCCTTGAATGCATGCTTCACCTGATAAAAAAAAATATAGTTTACTTCAAGAAGCAGCCAATTAGTGACGGAAAACGGTAATAGGGTGATGCGGGGAGATCAGGGCAGTGAGGAGCTGGAGCACTACACCAAAGCCGCATCCTGTGGTGCTCCAGCCCACGATTCTATCGCTGGGTTAAGTTTTCCCCCCTCTAAACAACGATGTTTTGTATATCTTTGTGGAGTTTAACTATCCTTTTGTATATACGTGCTTTTTACTGCTTTCTGATTTTTGCTGGTCAAACATACAATGTTCAGAGCAACAGCGGAGATGAAGATCCAAAGGAAACTTTTAATAGGAAAAGTAAAAAGATGAAAGCCAAAAAGGGCATTTGGTGCCATTTTTAAGAATGGATCCAAACAAATGTATTGCTTTGATTTCATTTCAATGTCATTGGAAGAGGGACTTGAGATTATTTTAACGGTACTGTAATACAATCTGGTCATATATAATTTCCATCTTCCTACGAACTCTGCTTCCCTATTTAGATTCCCTGGCTGATTGGCTGAGGAGCAAATGCTGCAAGCTTCGTAGTTACTACAGCAGGGAGAGGAAAGTTTAAATTTCTAGCTCTCATATTAAGTCATGAAACAACAAGCAAGTGCACTTTTTTTTGTATCTTTGAGAAAGGGATCAAACCTTCAAAGAGTATATAAGTTTAGAGAAAATATCTTGTAACTTCTGGTATTCCTGCTTGGATCTTCCTATGCCTTTGTTCAAAACTCTAAAGTGATAACAACAGGAACCGTTATTACCTATATTTTTTTAGCAAGCTAGATTTCTCATGTGCCGATTGCCAAGAAACATTGTTAGTTTCTGTCTCATAAATTATCACCTGTATTTGTTTATGAACCCGTGCATGAAAATAAGTGTCTTTCATCACATATCACCAGAAGCCAGAAGGTCGATATCAATAATGACAACCCTCGGATGCCTGAATTGCCATGCAGCGGAGCAAGTACCGGACAACTCAGCGGATAGCGCATGGTGAGGGTGCCGTGCAGGTTAAGGTCGATAACAATAATCAAGCAGTGTGGCGGCAACGGTCCATTGGCAGGCGGCGAACAGAATAAGCAGTATTACAACGAGCCAATGAAAAAGTGTTTCAGGTTCGAAGTGAAGAATCAGCTCACAGAGGCAAATCGTCGAGCACTTGGTGCGCGTTTGCTCTGAAAAGACAGAAACAGAGTATGGTTGGTAGCAGGGGACGAACCTCAGTCACAGCGTGGCATGCCAGAAAACGCGGAATTGGTACGCACGTTGATAGATGCCCACACCGAGGAACGGTGACGATGAGCAGGAGGATCGGGGTGAAGCGAGGGAAGACCACCGCAGGAGAAGTATGGCTTGGCGGCTGCAAGTGGAGGCGAGCAGCAAGAGGACAAGCAAGCCTGCAGCAGTGCCCCAAGTTGTTCCTGATCCTCAAAGCCCGAACCGATATGTGAGGGGCGAGCTAAGGTGCTCCGTAGGCACGCACTCGCGAAATGGGGCGACCGGAGTGGAGCATCGTTCGTGCTTGCGGAATTCGATGGAGAGCGGCACGTTTGCGGCGAGCCAGGACATGCAGGTTTCTACTGTCTTGATTTTGGAAAAAGTACTTAACCCCTCAACTATGGGCCGTGACTACTCCTTGCCACCACCTTTAAAAACGCCTAACCAACACATTAAACTATGACAAACCGGTTAATCCACCCCCGCCTGGTTTTGGATGGCTGTTTTGCCCGCGTGGCAGCGAGCGTGGAGGCGGTATTGCCACGGTGGCGCAAGGGATGGCCACCAAGTGCTGGATTTGGACTGACGAGTGGGGCCTGGCTGTAAGGAACGTGCTCCCCATCAATTATGCCTCCCTCTCTCCTCCTCTCCGTCAACACGGACACCGACGTGCTCGACGGGGAGTGCGCGCGGTGGCCCCGTTCCTCGCTGCTCGGCGTGCGCGGGCCCAGCGAGGACACCGAGGAGCACCAGCGCCGCCCCCGCCCCTGCCCTGGAAGTTCAAACAGCATATCGCGATATCACCGGGGGCCACCTGGCCCACCTGGCCCAAACAGCATATCGCGAAGATCAAAGTTCAAACAGCATATCGCGATATCACCGGCGGCCACCTGGCCCAGCGTCGGCGACGTTGGTGACCTATTGATCTCCGCCGCCCCGGGTTCAGCGTGTAGGAGGTGGATTCGTGGTGGGAAAAAGCCAGACTAGGGAGAGTCGCGCGAATCGCGATGTTTGCACTTCTCGTTTGCTGCCTGTAGACTCGGACACAGCGCAGTGGAAAATGGGCCTTCATGGTGGGCTTATTAGCCTGAACGTACGTGCATTCTCCTTGCATAATTGTTGCATGAGCGTGGTGACTTGGAGTCTTGGTCAATGGACGATGGGCCAAGCCGCCGGGGTCGTATATTTTTTTTTTATTTACTGGGGTCTAAGCCGGAGGAAATTTACTGCGTACACGAGGCTCCCTGAAATCGTCGGTGTCGGCCGACCCCAACTCTTGAACGTAGCTTCGCCACTGCCTGGAACTTCCTGCACGTCAGGAACACCACGAGGACACCGAGGAGCACCAGCGCCGCCCCCGACAGCGCGGCCGCCATCTGCTCCTCCGGCACGAAGATGGGGAATCAATTCTCATCAGCTTCTGCTGAACTGACAACTGAGTGTCTGACTTGTTGAAGGCGCAAATGGTCAGACTTGTACGCGGGAACATTCCCTTAACTGAACTTGAAAACTAGAAGCTGTGCCCTGTGGCCTGTGCTAGTGCTGCTACGACCATCCCCATTTACCAGTAGCTTGGCCATCATACCATCTTTACCGAAAAGGAAAAACAATGGAGTCCTCCGTCGAGGCGAGCTGGCACTCGTTCGATCCGTCAGTCGCCGTGGAGGACTCTGAGGCAATGGCCCAGCTGCTCGGCGTCCAGTACTCCGGCAACGAGCAGAAGCTGCCGACGCCGACGGCCATCTACTGGCCTGGCCAAGAAGCTGATCACCAGTACTACAGCTCGGTGCCGTACTACATGCAGATGCAGATGCAGCAACCCAACTCGGGCGCAAGCTGCTACGACCATGGTTACTATGGCAGCAGCAGCACGCCGTTCACGATGACCCTCGACTTCGTCTTCGTGCCGGAGGAGCAGATGGCGGCGTCGGAGATGTCGTCTGGGCCAAATGACGAGGAGCCCAAGCGCCGCGATGACGCGGAAGGCGGTGGAGCTTGCTCCGACTCCGACGACGGCGCCGAGTCCGTCCACTCCTCGTGCTGCTTCCAGTCGTTTCACTTCTCCTACTCCGAGCTCGCCAAGGGCGGCCAGGCTGACGGCGTGTCGCCTTCGTCCTCCGCTCGGTCCAAGCGGCGAGGCTCTTCCTCGACGACACCTTCCGACAAGATGAAGGCTGCCAGCCCGTATTCGTCGCTGGCCCGCGCACGCCGAGCAGTGAGAAACGGGGCCGCCGCGCGTACTCCCCGTCGAGCACACGTCGGTGTCCGTGTTGACGGAGAGGAGAGAGGGCGTAGTTGAGGGGGAGCACGTTCCTTACAGCCAGGCCCCACTCATCAGTCCAAATGCAGCACTTGGTGGCCATCCCTTGCGCCACCGTGGCAATACCGCCCCCACGCGGGCAAAACAGCCATCCAAAACCGGCCAGGGGGTGGATTAACCGGTTTGTCATAGTTTAATGTGTTGGTTAGATGTTTTTAAAGGTGGTGGCAAGCAGTAATCACAGGCCCATAGTTAGGGGTTAAGTAGACTTTTTCCTCTTGAATTTTATCGGGCACAGGGCGTGCCTATGAAACATGTTCCCCGATAGCGTAAGACAGAACAAAGGATGCTTTTAAATAGAAAAAATGATATATGTACACCTGAGCAAATGTGTTTACCTGTACAGAAACTGAAATAAAAAATCGAAGAGACGGACTAAAACACCTAAGATAGACCACAGACGTGTTGTAATACTACTAACAAAGGCTGCATCAGGGATCATTTTATCTTTATGACACCTATATAGCCTTGACTTGACTGAACATTTTACATGGATCTCAAATAATTAACTTCGATGCTTTCCAAATGTGAACGGTAAGATGAAAAACTTAAACAAGCACAAATCATAGCTGCTCAGGAAGGGGCCGCAAGCCTGTCATGTAACCAAGCATCAAATGAAATAAATGTGTTAGCCCCTATTATTCTTGTTTTTTGAAAGGGTTAAACCCATTATTCTGAAGCTTAAATATATCCTACCAATCCATTGTTAATTCTGGCAAGCACTGACTTGTTCTGAGTTGCTGTGGGCCATTTCAAGCCTCCAACCGACGTCCACCAAACCAGATGCTAGCAATTGCTATCTTGCATGCCAGTAGAAGCTGCTCGCGTGTTTAATGGATTTGCCTGTTCCCATTCATTCATGAAGGCGAATGCAGCCCCAAACCAAAAATGGAATAATGATATATACATGAACATAACCGCATAAGTTAATAATAAGATACAAAATGATTGTTTTAAATTGAATACCATGGAAAGGAGAAAAAATAAACTTAGCATGACAGTGGAAACCAATGAATCAATACAAACATACCACTGATGCTGAATACACAAAATTCTTACCTTTTGATGAAATGCTGAAAATATAACAATTCACACTAAACATTTTTGTCATGCAAAAATATAAATAAGTAGCATGTGCATAGTTTAACATTGGTAGATCGCTGAACTGTGTATAGAGTTGTTCATAAAACGAGGTCAAACAACAGCCTTGAAACAATTATCATCGGAGGCCATCAAGTAAAACTGTAAAAGAGTGCATGAATATGTAACTATGAAACTTTTTATACAAAGGTTTGAGATGTAGAGTGGATTACATGCATGGGATCCCGAACTCCAATAAGATGCTCCATAAGTTGTAGCCGAAGGTGGGCAGTAAGGTTGAGTACAATCCACAATATCAAGTGTCTTGACAAGCTAACAATTGGTCACGGCAACTTCATCCCAAATAACCAAAGATGTCATACAAAGCACATGTTGTTGTCACCAATTTTAATTGGGATTTTAAACCTTGTGTGTGCAGTGCATCCTCTAGACAATGTCAGTACTGCTATTAGCTATACCAGATATGGTTGTTGCAATCACTATTAATCCTTCAGACCCTAGTATAGCGACGGGGGCCTTGTATAGAAACTACTTGCTCATGCCTCCTAGACCATCTATAAAAAATACTTGGTTTTTATTAGCAAATAAAATCTGAATGATTTCACCAAATCCTTCACGGTACGCTACTGATTTTTAAAGGATTCATAAATATTTAAGTGTCATTGGTCTATAGTGTGCCACCTGTTTGTGATATGGGTGGATTGTCCAATGCCACATGATGAGAGAGGTTAGAGAGGGACAAAATATATCAATAGACCATGGACACGAAAATATTTATGAATCATTTGACAACGAGCTGCGTGAAAGATTGGATGAAATTATTGATCATGTATTTGCTAGTAAACCCCAAGTAATTTTCATGTCCTAGAGGCACATGCTAGACTTTCCTGTACAAGGCACTTCTTGCTAGAGTTCAGTCTGAAAAATTAATATCCATTGCAATAGCTACATCTAGTACAACAAACATTGACATTGCCAGGAGGGGCGCACTGCACGCTCAAGGTCTAGAATCTCAATTAAAACCGGTAAGAACAACATGTGAAACTTTGCATTGTAGAGTTGCTTTGTAGGGCATCTTTGATTATTTTGATGAAGTTTGTCCGACCATGAGTCGCTGCGTCGAGACACTTGATAGGTCCTCATAAAATATTATGAATTGTACTTTGTCATTTGAGAAAAGGTCATGGTTGCATGGGAGGCTGATAAGGTGTGGTTGGTCTTCTTCCACATGACCAAATACTAGCAATGGTACTACATGCTTGAATGTGACGCAGTCATTGGTGAGACAGACATTGTGCCATCAATGCTTCAAACTAGCGCTCTCCACCAACTACCTCATGGATCTAGCCCGACTGCTCTTCCATGTTGGCATCAAGGAATACCTATGGGACTTGTTGGAGTGCATGCGTTGTGCACACAGGCTACCTCGTGTCGAGACAACATGTGTATGTCTACACCGCCGGGCTACACAAAACACATCCGCATCAACATCAAACTCCATGACCCACAAGATATGCAATGATTGGTGAGTTTGGTGAGCTCCTTTGAACGTCGCAACATTGCCGACACCCTGGTCTAATGGCTACCTACTTCACCATTAGTCACCAAGCTATTGTTGGCGCCTCGCCGCCGACGCTTCCCTCGCTTGAAACTTGCTCCACCGCGCAAGCACATTCCATATTGTCTATTGCTAGCCACAAGTCATCATGTCTCTTCTACTTGGATGTGTCCTGCCTCCCACTCATAGATAACGTCTTCACATAACATAGCGTCCGTGCAAGTCCGTAACCCACCATCTAGTGGTGGCATAAGCTTCAAAGCATGTTTCCTACCTTTTCGATGTAGAAACAGTCCAAATTAATAGCTAACTTCAACCATTGTTGCGTTTGTCGGTGTTGATTGAATGAACTAAATTTCACAATCAGTTTTACGTCAACTTCATTAACTCTTCCTAGAGATGAGCTAATAAATAGAACCCATGGGATTTCCAATGGCACAAGTTATTATCACATAAGAGATCTAATTCTGACCGGTTCCTCTTTGTAATGATGTACTATAACTGTAGGCGGATGCATTGTGTATGAACCACTTATTCAATCTTTTTTAGCTACTCTCTAGTCTCCCAATCACAAACAATGTCTTCACATAACATAGGATCCATGCAAGTCCACAACCCACCGACTAGTGGTCATAAGCTTCCAAGCATGTTTCTTGCCTTTTCGCTTGAAATTCAACAAAAGCATCAGGCACATGAAGAACATTATGTAGATGAATTGATTGTAAAGGGGTTCGCACAATACTATGGCCATCGCGAGATCCCATACCTGACCCATTTGCAATTTGGATGTGATCATCTCCATAGTACTTGTCATGCACCGACAACTTGTCCAGCTCGCTAGTAATGTGATCCATGGTGCCACAATCCATGTATTGTATCTATTCCATGCTCAAACTTTTGTGGGGACCCGTGTATCTGGTATTCACCTCTGCAACCTTATCATGACATTTTTTTATACATGCTAATCAACATTCTCTGTGATAAAATAAAAAGGGTTGACGCAAATGTTGTTTGTTTGATTGAAGGGAGCTGACCAAGCGTTGTATAAACAATAGGAATTCTGTTTTTTTTTTTTTTGACTCGGGGCAAAATTGTCCTTTTACCACCTACTTAACACCGCCAACTGTTGAAAACGGACGGAAGGCCAACGAGCTAAGAAAAATTTATTTCGAGGTCTTCCACCCAAATTCAAGAAAAAAGGCCCGATATCTAAACCAACATTTTTCCAGGGGTCTTCCACCTAATTCTCCCTAATTAAAAACCCCTCCTTTTAAGAAAGTGTTGGAGAATAATGGAGCGACATGCGGGATATCCCGAGGAGCACTTGGAAACCTGGAAACCGGAGCACTTTTTTTTTGAGTAATGGAAACCGGAGCACTTGGTATGATTCAAAAGATTTGTAATCTGGGAATCTATACTTGGTCATTTAATAGAAGATACCAACCGTCCGCAGTCCACGCATCCACGCATGTGGAAACTTTAAAACTAACACGGAGACGGGAAACTGGGGAGACGCACGCACGACCCACACCCACAAGTCAGTGTGCAAACTGGAGACGCGGGCCCACGACCCATGCAGGAATGCCAATAGGAACCCACAAGTCAGTGTGGAAACTGGGGGAGACGCGGGCCCACAACCATGCAGAAATGCCAACAGTCAAGTCAGTGTGGGTTATAAATACTGGGCGCGGCACGTCTCACTTCCCGCAAAACCGCTCCCATTTCTCTACTCTCTCTCACACTTGGGAAGCCGCCGCCCGCCGCCGGAGAGGCGGAGAGCTCATCGTCGAGCGTCGTTCGCCATCCAACTCGAGTAAGAAACTATTAGATCTAGGTCTTGCGATTCCATCACCCCCTGAATGAAGTTGTTTGGTGCCGATTAGCCTTTTCTTTGGATTGATATAATCTCACGGTTTTCTCTCTCTCTTGATATTCACTGTTTCATAGTGTTGTCGCCGGCTGTAAATTGATGGCGCTGAAAGGACGGCCGGCCGCGGGAGGGGAGCCCGACAAAGAGCCGACGGAGGGGGAAGGCGGTCGCGCCGCAGCCGCCTCAGCGGCTCCGGCCCCCGGCCATGGCGGGTCCGGCGTTCCACATGGATCGGGAGTGGGGCCCGTCCGAGTCGACGGAAGCCTCCACCCAAAAGCTCGTCAAGGATGAACTACTCCCGAGCAGGCCATCTCGGGATGGCAGGTGTCGGTTGGGGAAGCATACCCCATGCCCAACACCAACGAGGTGGTAGTCTTCGAGGAATACTTCATTCGTGGGTTCGGGCTGCTAGCGCACCTGTTTGTGCAGCAGTTGCTCGAGTACTACGGCCTCGGCCCCTCGCAACTTGACACCGCAGTCCATCCTCGACATCGCCATCTTCATCCGCCTATGTGAGTCCTTCTTGGGGATCCATCGCCACTTCAATCTAAGGAGGTGTTTCTTCTCGCTCTGACGGAATGGGCAACAAGGGGCCTCCCAAATCGCCGGAGGGGTGTACCTGAAGCTCCAGGATGGGCTGCCGACGAGCCAGTTCCCGAAGGTGCCACCGCTGGGCAGCATCCACCGGTGGTCCGCCCGTTGGTTCTACCTCTAGCAGCAGATGGAACCGCTCGTGCCTTCCGACGCGGACCACATCCCTGTGCGGCTCCCAAGCTGGAACATGTTGCCGCCGCCGGAGGACAAACGGGTGATGGAGCTGGAGGAGATGATCCCGGGTCTTCACCTCAATGGCATTGACATTGCCGAGGTGTACATGCACCAACGCATCCAGCCCCCGCAAAGAGCAGGGGACCACCCCGACTTCGAGTACACCGCCGCCAGCCGACAGGACCGGGAGGATAGGAGGTTCCCCGCTGTACCCGTCGTGGCCGCAACGCCGGGCGAGCCACCATTTTTCAGTTGGACAAAGTCCACGACGATAGGAGCAGCTGGTCCCTTCAGCGCCGACAATCCGCCACCCCCGGTGAGTGTTCGACGCTCTGTTACTAAGTTTTTTATCAATTCTTGATGAAACTCAACCTGCATAGAGACATATAATATTTTTCTTGCTCGGCGGAACTACTACAAACATGATTTCATTGGTCGTTCCTTGCTTTCTGAAGCTCACTGTTTAGGCTTCGGATTTCCATGTCCCTCTTCTTGAGAAGCTCTTGGCTTTAGACATTAGTGTCTCCAGCTTTGTCATATCCATTACTAATGAAGCATAGCTTTGTGCAATAACCTCCTTCGCACAACTACCTCAATGGATTTAGCAAAACAACTCTTTGATTGCTCTAGTTGTGACTCCAACCGATGGATCTCTTCTCTCATATCCTTTACTAATGAAGAATATCTTTATGCAATAACCTCCTTCTACACAACTACCTCAATGGATTCAGCCAACAAAAGCTCAGGCTTCATCTAGCTGCTCCTTGATTGATACTTGCTCTGTTACTAAGTTTTCAATCAACTCTTGACGAAACTCAACCCCGCCTAGAGACATATAATACTTTTCTTGCTCGGCGGAACTACAAGAAACATGATTTCGTTGGTCATTCCTTGCTTTATAAAGCTCACTATTTAGCCTTTGGATTTCCATGTCCCTCTCCTTGAGAAGCTCTTGGCTTCTAACATTCGTTTCTCCAGCTCTTTCTTGTCCATTACTAATGAAGCATAGCTTTGTGCAATAACCTCTTTCTGCACAACTATCTAAAAGGATTCATCATAACATCTCTTTGACTACTCTAGTTGTGACTCCAACCGATGGATCTCCTCTCATATCCATTACAGCTAAAGAGGAAGAAGTGCAAGTCGCAGCTAAAGAGGAAGAAGTCCAAGTCGCAGCTAAAGAGGAAGAAGTGCAAGTCGCAACTGAAGAGGAAGCAGCTCAAGAGGAAGAAGTCCTGGGTGACGATGCACCCCAGGCATGAAAAATTTGTTTACCATTCCATCACGCTAAACGAGGTGGAAGCTTAGAGGAACGAGGTGGAGGAGGCACCTCGGGACGTGCAGCCCCGTGGTGACGCCCATGGAGGAGGTTCCCGCTAAGGAGAGCAAGGACGAGCACGAGGAGTGGAACCCATAAAGGAGGAAGTGGAACCTGTTGAGATAGAGGATTTTGATGATCGCCAAAGAGGCCCGAAAGCTGCGGTGAATCTGATGGTGGTGGATGGTTCCTACAGCTCGGAATCTGAAGATGGAGATGATTGCTCCCATGGTAGCAATGGGGGTGCTGGTGGAGAAGATGAAGTTGACAATGAAGATGGAAATGGTTATGGTGATGGCAATGATGGAGGTGGTGGTGACAAAGTGGTGATGATGAGGATGACACCGACCGTCTTCTTGCCAATGGATGGAAATTGGAGCACCACTTCGACTCGGGAGTGATGATTACTATCACCAAAA
The DNA here is from genome assembly GCA_015847255.1 of Hyparrhenia diplandra. Taxonomy (NCBI): domain Eukaryota; kingdom Viridiplantae; phylum Streptophyta; class Magnoliopsida; order Poales; family Poaceae; genus Hyparrhenia; species Hyparrhenia diplandra. Next base: position 161,642 of record JADLZK010006609.1, on the reverse strand, counting down.
GTTGATGTCACTTGTTCGCCGCTATCATCCTAGGTGCATAGTTCAGTACAAGATGGACCAATGGAGCCACCCCCGACTACATCGGTTTCTATGAGACCGTGGCTGCTGCTATCCAGGGTGCTGCGAGACAAGCCTTGCTTATCCATCGCGACCGCCACTTCGAGGAGCGGGCAATCTTTCTGTATGGTTGCTGTACCAATTGGAGAGGAAAACTACAGGTTCTATCCCACTTTGGAGCACTTGGCAAAGCTGAACACAGGTCTAGACCAGAGCCTAGATGAGCTGTACATCATGGGACAGGCCTACATGAAGCTTGTTGTTGAGAACGCCAAACTAAAGCATGAACTGGGAGGTCCCGATCTAGAGATTCCTCCTTTGGCGGTGTCACCATTGAGGACCAGGTGTGGTCATTGAGACCCCACACCAGCACCAATGTTGAACAATAGAAGCTCCCACCCAAAGAAATAAACACGCTTTAGTTACGAGAGAGTCCTTAGTTTTATTTTAAATGTCCGAACAAGTGTTGTTTAGTGGATGAATGCTTGCAATGATGCTTAATGGATGTTTTGGAAGGTCCCGGCTGAATAGGAAAGAGAGTCATCAAGCTCAAATAGAAAGTGAGGAGGATGCTTTCAAATCCTCTAATCCCACCCGAGCCTTCCTTTTGTGATATCTTCCTTTTGCGACACCTAGCACTCCTTCAAAAGCACCATCACATTGCCGCACTTCACTCCTTTTATTTTTTATCGAGACAGTTCTCCTCAGGCAACCCAAAGAATTGACGTGAGACGAGCAGCACATCCCGACGAGACGCTTCTCCTCCGGCAATCGACATAGACGAGTAGCACATCCCAACAACCTCAGCTCCGTGCTCCCTTTCGCATGGCAGTCCATTCGCTTTCTATTGTGATCATATCCATGTGTTTTTTAGTCCACGTAGACGAGCAACACATCCATGTGTTCCTATCTCTTATTTCATGTCACACTCTCATGCGAGGTGCCTGTGCCATGCGATCCATTATTGTACGTCGAACCTTGATATGTGAATTCATATCTAGATCTGATCTAATTACATTTGTGCCTTCGGTTCTTTGTGCTTTGAATATGTTTAGAATCTATAGCAACAAGTGTGCTTTGTTCAGAATTCGCAAGCTATTTTCTTTGTGTTCTTTTTTTTATTAGAATAAAAATAGAACCTGATGAATGGTGGTGATAGGAACCATAAGGCTATTTTTTGTTATGGTTTAGAGATTAACAAGCAGAATTGTTGTAAAAGTTTAGTCCTTTCGTATGTCAATTTATCTCAGTTTAACAATGATTTTTTTATGAATTTTGCCTTCCCCTAAGCCGATATGGGTTCCATCTCTATGTTGCTCAAGAGAAAGGGTGTGTTCACCCTGAATCAGAAGATGTCCGGCTACAGGCACATGTCTCACATTTTTGTGATAATTGATTTGTAGGTGTTCTCCAACTAACTATACTTGTACTTTATTTCCTAGGTGTCCTACTGGCGTGTATCGTGTGCGATCAGGTTCCGCCCCATGGGCTGACCTCCAGCGGGATCTATGCGAGGTCGTCTTAGAGCGTGCCATGGAGTGCAGAGACGATATCAACATCATCCGCTTCCCGGCAGTTTGCACGGCCTGGGACGCAGCTTCTAGGGATCACACTGGCTACCGCCATCTGCCATCAGGCGCGTCGACGCTTACTCAAGTCTTGGTCTAGCCTACACCCTGAAGGCTACGATGACTTAGAGTACGACTTGGAAGCGGCGCCTTCGGCTCCATGACGCCGCCACCGGCAAGTCCAACCACGATGAGGTAAAGTGGTGAAGAAGCAGACTTAGGTTTGTGGCAAGGACGATTGGCTGGTGACCATAGACTTGAGTTGCAACATTGAGCTCCTAAACCCCATCATTGGTACCCGTTTTCCATTGCCATCCTTCGAAACCATCCCAAGCAACGAGGTGGTTCCGGTCTCCTACCCTCCTTCATGATGGTGCCGGACAGGTGGCTTTTCTCGGCTTTTGGAGGGAGTCATCATACATTTTGCAGAAGGTTAAATTGTGTCGCAGTTTCGACACACCCGAGTGATGACTACCGGTCGTCGCTCTCTTCTCCGGTAACCGTGAAAGAAAGAGTCTGGTTGCTTTCAAGGCAACCAACGACAAGAGGTGGACATTGCTAGATGTCAAATATACTCTCCCAACATGTTCATGGATGTCAGCATGCACAAGGGCAAGGTGGTCGCCGTGGCTAGATTTTGGGACATCTACTCCTGGGACATGGCGCACGAAGCAATGTCGAAGCCCATGATTTTGTCACCACCAAACTTTGACATTAAAAATCAGTGATGAGACCATGCATGCTGGTTACATCAAGCGGCGACGACCTCTAGATAGTAAGTTTGTTCGGCAACTATGCCCAGCGACGTCGCGAATCCGCGCTATTTTGTCATAGCACTTGATTCGCGGTGGAGCATCCGGCTGCGATGCGTATTTCTCCATGAGCTCAACGCCATCACCGACACTTGGCAACACGTAGGGACCTTGGCGGTGGCCATGCCCTCTTCGTTGGGGCCAACTACCGTTTCTACGCTGATGTGCCTCGCGATGGCGACAAAGATCTTCTCTCGGCAGATTGCGTCTTTGTCGCACTTGATCGACTGTGACGCTGACATATTTGAGCTAGGAGATGACTTTGACTTTGCCACACACTGGGATAAGCACCTCTATTATCCGACCCTGAATAATCCATTGCAGATGCCAATGTGGTTTCGCCAACTGTGCCCCATTAAATAGAGTGAGAGCGACGAACACTACTAGAGTTGTAATAAATGGCATACGCAATGTAATAAGAAACTTTAAGTCTTTATTATTTATTGTAATATATTGTGTCTCATGCAGACATCATTGTGCCTACTCATTTGTATTATAATTAAATAAATTTTTATATATCCATGTGTTTTGTTATAATTATCTAAATATTAAGTTCTGTCATTTTGTTTAATGACCTTTTGGAAGTCGGCAAGGACAAGGATGCGTAATAAGAAACAATGAATAAAATGTTTTATATATATAGAAGATAGAAAAAAGATAGAAGAAGCCAATCAGAGCTCGAATAAAAAAAAAAGAACCATGGACTCCAATAATAATCATATTATTTGATTAAGAAAATAGTCCAAACATTTTGGGAAAAATGTTTTCAGTTACATGTGAGATCTTCAAATATTGCAGGCTCCAATCGGCCCGGCGAATATTCTATCTAGCCGAATAGGAAGAAGAGCAAAAAGTAGGAAGGAGAGAAAAATATTCTATCTAGCCGAATAGGAAGGAGAGCAAAAAAATATTCTATCCGGCCGAATAGGAAGGAGAGACGTCTCCGCCCAAATAGGAAGCCAGTAGGCTGCCTTCAAATCCTCCAATCCCACCTAGCCTTCCTTTTGCGCGCACCTTCCCTCAACATCACGTTGTCGCACCCCTTCAAAAAGAACATCCTGTGGAGTGGGGGCGACTGTGGTGATCTCCCCGTCTCGACTGTGGTTGGTTAGGTCTTCTAGCGCCGCTCGACATCATCGGATCCTAATCTGGCACCCAACACCTCCGCCTTCACCATTAACGGCAAGGAAAACTAGCAGGTGTGCCACTGCGTTTGAATTTTTGAAATGATATAATAAACTAATTAAGGTAGATGTGACCACTGGCCAGATAAGACTAGGATAGGCAATATATTGTGAAGGAACAAAGCAATATACTTATTATCCAAATAATGGGATTTAATTCCAATGAACAAAGCAAAGAAGCTTCCTACGGACAGAATCAAGTCCTAAAACAAGTTGACTCAAAATCTTTGACTATTCCATTTAGAGCTTAACAAATATCATATTGTCATTACTATTTTGAAGCAACACTTGATATTTATAGGTTAAAATTTGCTTCATAGAGTATTGTTAAATTTCTGTAATAGCACACAATATTATTTCAAATCAAACCTACAACCAACAAAGAAGAAAAAAATTATGAAACTAAATGGCCTAAGACTAAAATGATGAGAAACACACCCGCCAGGGGAACTTAATCCTACAAATATAGATCTTGACAACTATAGATAATACTCACTGTGAAGGAAAAGGGCTAAGATTTAGGCAATAATTTCTCTACGTACCTGACCGCAGTCCACAGTCAATTTTTGCAGGGATCTCTGCGTACCTGACAGCAGTCCACATGCCACATCAAGACGTCGAGCTTCTTGGACCACTTCAACTGCATCAAGAACGTAGTCTCCTAGGTACTTCACATCTCAATCATGGTGGTGTTGATCCATTCTGTAAATGTTTAAACCATAAATTATCATGCAGAATATCAAACCATAGAATACATGACACAAAAATCCATCGAGTGTTTCTTCTATAGAAACTAATGAAATAATTATGTTGTTATTTTCTTAGACAAGGTAACTAATGATATTGTGTCATGTGGACAAAAGTTTCTTCATTAAGGCCCTTTTGGATATAATTGGTTTAGCATAAGTACACGTGTTGTGGTGGATCCAGATCCATCATGATTTTTATTCTAAAAAATGATTCTGACTCATGTTTGAGTTGATTCCAAAGTTGAACACTATTGGTTATCAGAAGAGCAAGCAACAATTGAATATTAAAACTAGAATTGGTGTTTGATTTAGAAGAAATAAATAATCTATGCACATACCACTTCATTATCATTATTGAACATTAGAGTTAATTCATGTTTGGGTTGATTCCAAAGTTGAGCACTACTGTTTATCGAAAGAGCTAACCTCTGTTGAATATTAACTTGAATTAGTGCTTGATTTATAAGAACAAATAACATACATGTCCTAGTTTCATCTCTTTTTTTCCCATTTACGATTTCAAACATTAAAAAAGAAAGACAATCATCATAACTACATTGCACGTACCGTGGATTGGCAAGTCAGTAGTCGTAGCTTCAGAGCTCCGTAGTCGAATCGTTCGAGTCCACTTGCATGCGCTGCCCCCACACTTTGTGAGATGTGGGCCGCATGTAGTTGCCGAATCATCTCTCGGCCGGCGATTCGACATCCAACCCTAGCAATCCGATCGGTAGGAGAATGCAAAACAATTAGAAGGCATGGGTGTCATCTTGAGTCTGATGAAAATACGCAAAAATATAAAAAGAATACAAAGAGAAGATATTATGGTACGAATACTAATGGATCATCCATGTACTACGTGTACATGGCAATTTTGATCAACCACAATGGCAAAAAAAATGGTAATTTTGGCCAGCACACGGATTATTAATTAATAACTAATTATAAGCATTGGAAATAGCCAATCTTAGTAACAAAATAAAAATCCTGATGGTGCTGCAACTATGAAAGTAACAACGGATGATTCAGTTATTACCTGATCTGGCCCTGCTCGATCGGAAATAGCCATTCTTCTTGCTGCAAGCCTGCAATATGCTCATTCATTCATGTTCTAGATCTGCTCCCCCAAACTCATCTTGACGTCTCCATCCCATCCAATGCGATTCTTCAGATGTCAGCAGGATGCAGTTGCCGATTCATATATCTCTCGGCCGAGGCCGGCAGCGACCAGGCGGCCGGCGATTCGATATGTAAACCCTATGGATCCGATCTGTAGGGGAATGAATGCAAAACAATTAGAAGGATGGGTGTCATCTTACGAGTCTGATATAATAGTGAAAGAATGTAAAAGAAATATAAAAGAATACAAAGAGAAGATATAGATATTATGGTAGGAATACTAATTGATCATCCAGTGTACTACGTACCTACACTACATGGCAATTTCGATCGCGACCGCAATGGCAAAAAAAAAAAAAAAAATGGTAATTTTGACAAGCACACGGATTTATTAATTAGTAGAATTGATTATAAGCATGGGAAATAGCCAATCGCCGTAACAAGAACAGCCTGATTATTGGTGTTGCAACTATGAAACAGTTCGATCGTACTGATGATTGCTGCTAACATGTTATTACCTGATCTGGCCCTGCTCCCATGACTGAATTCATTCATCTTGCTGCAATGTTCTTCCCCAAAAGTCCATGGATCTTCATGTCTCCACCCCATCCCATCCGATCGCGGCCGCCGCCGCCTCCGTTGCGCAGCGTGACAGTCCGACTGCCCACACACACATATATATATATAGGGAAGAGCCGAGGAGGCAGATAGCGGGCTGGGCAAGGCAGGGGAGCCCAGCCCAGGCGCTAGTCGGCCCAACAGGCCAGGGCCCAGGGACTGACCTCTTCAAGTCTTCGGTCACACTTACCCTGCCTTGCCGGACTGACGGAGCCGCCGGCGACCAGCGAGCGAGCCATGGTGAGGATTCGCGACGGCGAGACTTTCCAGGCAGCAGTGGAGCGGGAGCGGGTTCAGTCGCGGATACTGATTCGCGCCGCCATATACGGATCCAGCACGACCACTGGCGTCCCCAACAATACCAAGGGCTCCGGCGCCGGAGAGGAACAAGGGCGTCACCGAAGTCGCTGCCGTCGCCGTCGCGGGTTCGGTCGCGGATGCGGATTGAACGGGATGGTGTTCCACCAGGGCCAGGAGAGCACGAGCCCCGTCTCCGATGCGCCGCCAACGCCGGTGCGGCGGCGGACGGAGGGGGGATGGCGTCCCCAGAACAGCAAGGGCTCCGGCTGCTGTGGGCCGGCAACGCCGCCGCCGGGTGTGTGGACGGAGGGAGCCGGCGTCTCCCAGAACAGCAAGGGTTCTGGCTCCTGTGCGCCGGCCATGCCGCCGCCGGTGATGCTGACGGAAGGACCTGGCGTCTCCCAGAAGACCAACGTCTCCGGCTTCTATGTGATGGCAACGCCACCGCCGCGGGTGCGGCCGGACAGAGCTGGGGTATTGGAGTTGACGGTGGAGGACACGGAAGCCCTCAACTGCGGCGTGTGCTTCCTGCCCCTGAAGCCCCCAATCTTCCAGGTACACGACCGTTACCCATGTGTGCTCTCTGAATAGATTATAGATCCCTAACCAATCGAATGCACTCATGGATGCAATTGATCGAGTCCGGGATTAATCCATCCGTTGATCTGAATAGAAATACTGACTCTGTATTTTCATTACACAAAAAAAAAATGTTCTCCTAGCTCTGACTTGTAATGATAAGTTTTAAAAAGAATTGACCAACCTAGGAGGAACTTTAGTGCCTTTGGTGCTCTGTGCATATATCCACGCCCTTGACAAAACTGAGCTAGGCTTAGTTTGACTACCGGTTAATGAGTATTAACTTTTCTGAGCCTTGTCTTTAGCTTCAAGACTCGAGGCTTTTTACTAAGGGCATGCCCAATGGGGGCACCTAGTAATGTTGGTCTCAGTAAAAGGTTGCAGGCCACATAGCTTGGAGGGCTTGAGCTATCAATCTCCACAATGCAGGCCAGTGCTCCAACTGTTATCTACTATTCTCAGCTCCAAGAAAAATCGCTTTCACTGTCCATCTCTTGGTTCCAATGAATGTGTGGCCGGGTCTCACTTTATGTCTCCAATGCGTGCTTGAGCGACGACTTGCGCTTTGTCAGACCAAGCATGATCCTCTGTCAGCCTGTGAAACCACCTATCCAGCTGTACTGGCCGCTTGGTGCCAACTGTGTAAGCTGGGATTCCCAGTCCCAAAGTTCAAAAAAAAAAAAAAAAAAAAAAAAAAAAAGATTCCTAGTCCCAGCCACAGCCATGGTGTAGCATTTGATGGCCTTAGATCACTTTATTCGTCAGTTCACTGGTTTGAGCAGCAGTGCTGGATTGCACCTCAACCTTCTGCCTAGCAGTCAACTGACAAAATCTCTCTTTGAAAGGTTAACTGTTTCTTTCTTCTCAATAATTCTTTGATAGTTAACTGACCCTTCTGCACTATGCGTCTGTGCGTAGAAACCACTGTCATCATCGATGTTATGATATTGCTTGTCCATTCAATTACTAGTCCTAGAACAACCAAAAATATCAAAATTATGTACCTGAATGCCTATGTTACTCTGCAACAGTACCCTGACTATCTCTTCTAAGCTTCTGAAATATCCCAGAATCCCTTTCCTCTTCCTCATCTCCATCAGGATCATTGGGTTTTTCTCCACACTGGATATAATTTACTTATGGTAATTCACTACACATACCGTTGAAAAAGTTTTAAATTAAATGCATCCCCCTAGCTTAAACTAAGAAATTTTCAGTGGTGCATGAGCTGCTGAAGTCATGCTGCTTATATCATGGGCATATCTTGACAATGGACTGCAAACACCCCTTATCAATTACTCTATAATAATACCTCTAATTCCAAGGCTCAGAGACACAGCTAAGTCATAAATAGATTGATTTATAGAGAATTCTCCAAATTTCACTGTGTTAACCTTACAATGCTTCATATCTGTTACTTTTCCGTCCTCTGAAGTAATTGCCAAAGAAAAATAAGCCCAGGCTATTACCAGCATCAAGATAAAAGATGGCCACCTCACCTCTCAAGCGTAGCAGCTGTATCTCAAGCAGTTTTCAGCTGCATAATCATATCTTTTTCAGGAATATATTTCAAGCTCTGGCTTGTATAAAAAAAACATTACAGGGACATAAACTTTTTCAAAAAAACAGCTAGCAGTCTCCATTACTTGGCTGGTTTTATCTCTGAACATACATCCTTATATATTGCTATTCCATTCGTGAATGATTTATCTTTATGCTTATGCTGATTAGATATGTGCCTGCATGCAGTGCAACAATGGCCATGTTGTGTGTTCGTTGTGCCATGACAATCTCAAGGCCACTGGCAAGTGCCATGTGTGTGGCGTCACCACTGATGCTAACAGCCGGTGCCACGCCATAGAGCGCTTTGGCAGAATCCATCCGCTTCTTGTGCCCGAATGCCGCCTATGGCTGCATCACTAGTCTGGTGTACCATGACAGGGAGGGCCACTGGCAGAAATGCCGCGTTCGCCTTGCTGCTGCCCAGACAAGGCGTGTGGCTTCATTGGCTCCATGGAGTCGCTATTGGACCACTTTGCCTGTGTCCATGGCTGGCCGTCATTTCACGACTGCCCTGTCCGGCGGCCATTTCAATGTAAGCCTCCAGGACGGGCTCAACTTCCTCCGTGCTGATGACCACACCTCCAGCAGCCCAGGCATCCTGTTCGTACTGAATGTAGTACGAAGCCCACTTGGCTGTGCAATCTCCATGCTTTGCATCAACACCCGTGCCACCAACAATGGTCAGGGACAGTTCTCAAAGGAACCAATCGAATGCGAGCTAACCTACTCGCGGTATGTGAGCTCCAAGAGCCGCAGTACTGGTGATCAGCTGACTGACCATTTCCAAAGATGCAAGTTCAGAGTAGCACTGACAGACCTCTCCAATGGGCTGCCTAGCAACGACTGCTTCCAGTTTGTTGTGCCAAACTTCGCTTTGGGAGAGGAGAACAAGGAGAAGGTCCAGATCCAAGGCCGAGTTTTCATCAGCTCGATCAATCTGTGTTAGCTTAGTTAATTTGTGAAACAGCTGTTGTGTATTAACGGGTTGACTGCAATTGTGGCACTGGACCTGGTGAGGATTGGGAACTGGCACCATCTTTCAGAGTAGAATGCACAAATGATGGATCTTCCCAATGGACTTCCCAAACCTGACGAGTGCTTCGGTTTGTGGTGGCAAACAAGATTGAAGTATGAGGTCAACTATTGATCAGCTGTAGTTCTTAGTCACTATCAACGTTTGTAATCAGTTACTGTAGTTTCGTTGCTGACTGCATGTACGCATGCAAGCGTTGAAAAAGTGTAATATATTTTGGTTGGTTCTGTAGCAGTTCTGTACATTTGCCTCCCTATTTTCGAATGGCAGATGACTATTGATGAAAAAATGGGCAATGTCCTGGAGCTGAAAAGGTTGCTGCTACCTCCCTGAACTGAAACATGCACTCCTGAAACCCCTGCATACAAGGTAATGGTAATGGACATTTAGTCTACTAGAAGGATTTTATCACCAAAATATTGGTGACATCTCATTTGCTTGCTGTGATAATTTGCCTAGTATGTACTACAATGCATTTATTGTACAGTTTATTAGGATTGACGGAAAAAGGAGAAATTTGCGTTGATTTTCAGCTTGTGGCATTGGTCATGTTGTGAGTTTTTTATTATTATTATTATTTTTTATACATGCTGTGAGCTGGTAAGACGGACCATAGAGCATATTGCTGTGCACAAGCACGAATTAAGCATGCTCTATTTCTATATGCTCTGTTATGTGCACACGATACATTAAATCTGGACATTCAGAACAGTTGGTCTACTCATCCGTAGAAAAATGTGGGAGAGGGTGCCTTTTATATTAGCACATAATATTATCATCAGGAAGAAAATCATATTTGGCGTGGCGTAAACTAGTAGTGTAGTGACATAGGATTAGCCGGCCGGCATGGTTGGTCAGTAGCAGTACACGTGCGGATGAACTGAGCTGAGACAAAAGCTACGACTCTGTTATCGCCTATTAGTCTCCTTCATATCTTTCTAACATGCAAGACAGTTTCCGGAAAAAAACCTTCAAATCAATTAGCTCCCAGCACTTTTCATGTTCAAGTGTCAGTGTGTGATCTTGAGATTTAGTCGACAGCAGCGCTCTGGAGGATTACAAAACCGGCAGCCACTCCATACAAATCCAGGTGTGTCTTACTAGCACTATCTTGGTCACTGAACAAATTAATAGATTAACCTTCTATGTGATTTTTTTTTTTTTCCTTGTACGTTTTTTTTTTTCTGGAAAGAAAATTGTTACCCATACGTTGAAGTTGTTTTCTACCGCAAAATGAGAATTTAGGATGCTTTTTGTCTATATATAATTGTGGAGAGGATATTTTTTTCTAAAAATAAAATAGATCTAATGGTTGAGGATAGCTAGAGTCTTTTGAGTAATGGCTCGATATTTGTGACTAACGTGAGAATTTCTTTATATTTACCTTTTTGCAACAATTATTTCGATATAACTAGTAAACCAATAGAAATCACAACCAGAATTCTATATTTCTGCTAGTGAGGGTGGCCTTCTCCTAGAGTTTTGGCATTTAAAATTCGGTAATTGTTTGTTACTAACGCCTCCGTGATCGGCCCAGCCCAACATCCATCTCCCACTTGCGCTCAACCGACCGGGTTCCGCACTTCCATCTCCCGCTCCCATTCGCGGCTCCTCCCCTGCCTCTCTTCTCCTCTCCCTCTCCTCTAGCCTCCGCCTAGCACCTCCCCACACATCCGGCCTCTGCCCCGCGCGCTCCACCTCCTCCGGCCTCCGCCCAGCGCCTCCCCCTCCTCCGCCCTCCGCACGCCCCTCGCGCTTGCTCGCCCTTCGTTTTCCTCGAGCTCCCCATGCCCACATGCCCATGCTTGCACCCGCTACCATGGTGGATGCGGCAGCGGCGGTCGTGGATCCACCGAATCCGGTGGCCGTGGAATCATAGGATCCGCGGTTGTGGCGGTGGATGTGGCCAGATCAGGCCTAGGCCCGTCTTCTCTTCCTCCCCCTCTCCTCTCGTCTCTCATCCTCCCCGAATCTCTCTCGAGGCCTCCTCTGTTGACTCCTTATCTTCTTCTTCATCATCTTCCTCCCTCTCGTATCTAATAGATGTTGCAAAGGGTTGTCTTGATTTGTTTCAACATATGATTTTTGAGGTTGTAATGGTGTTTTTTGGTTTATTACAACAGATGATTTTTGTTTGTTACAATTGGATTTTTTATTGTTTCAACACATGATTTTCAGTTATTGCATTAGATTATTTTTTCATGTATGCAGGTCCCGTTGTTGCGCCCATGTCAACCACAGCGAGTATCTTGTCGAGTTGAGGTCGTGGGGTGAAGGACCCCACGCTGAATCTGTAAGCCACCACCGGCCATGCCTAGGCTCTCGAGCAGCCACCGCCACCGCTGACCCCACGGCGGCGAAATTGACTAGCGCAACATTCCTTTCCCCTCGTATTCTGATGAGTACATTTAAATTGTTTCGGAAGGTTAACATGTAAGTTTCGGTTGAATGATATAAATGTTGCAAAAGTAGATCTAGAGATGTTGCAAGTGTTTGAGGCCCGTTGCGAAGTAGTATGTTTCGAGTGTTTCAAATCTTTCGAGTATGTTTTTTCGTCTAGGTCTTCCATGCCTATGTTGCAATTGTGTTTATCACGGATGTTGCATGTGTTTTATTTCGATGTTGCATATGGTTGCAGATGGTTTTCAAGTGTGTTTGATGAGGTGTATTTTTCAAGTGTTTTAGAAAGCATGTTTCAAGCGTTTCATCTTCACTTTGGCGTATGTTGCAACCGTTGTATTTGGATGTTTCAAAAGTAGATCGGGTGTTGCATCTTCATCATCGGTTTTCTATTGCCTCGCGTTGGTGTCTTCTCCTCCTCCCTGCTTGTCGATTTGGCGTTTGTCACCCCCTACTCCTCATCCCCTATCTTTGGTGATGTTCGGGCTGCGGGAAGTCACGTCAGAAGCGGATGTGGAGGGTGTGATGGTGGTCCCCGCGACGTCATGGGGCTCGGGATCGACTCCGCACGCATGGGGGCTTGGGTGGGATAGGACTCTTTTTTTTTTTTTTTTTTTTGGGGGTGGGGGCTGGTTCGGTGTGGAGCGTGGCGGAAGGCCCATCAGCCATTGGCCCAAAAGCATCTTTGGGTTCTGGTGCGTCGTATGCTATCTTCACCATTCAAAATTTAGTATAAACTTTCTCTGCTAAATACCTCCTAGTGATATTCCTAAGTGAGAAATTTCTATATTATTATCCAGTAGTTTGGCAAGTTTGAATAATTGGCAGAATATGATTTCAGAGATTGTTAGCAATGGAGGTGAACAACCACCAACTCTTTGAACGGTAAAAGCTATGCTCCTTGTTCAATATAGACAAAAAAAAAATCTTAACTTGCTACCCGAACAACACGGGCAAAGATTTTCATCAACACTATAAGAATGTTTTTATATGGTGGTTTGCCTCGTAAGTTGTAACTGGTTAGTCTAAAACTGAACCGGCCAGCTGAGGAGACAAGAGCCCATGCTATATGATTATTGTGACATTTAAGTGAATAGGTACAAAGGAAGATCCCATTATATACTTGTCTTACACTTGCTTTTTTTTACCCAAAGCAAGTTGCTTAGAGAATCTTCAAACTTCATCTTCTGTTCTATGGCTTCTGGCACTCAGCTCCTGGTCTCCAGCGCTTTAGTACATTTGTCTTTTACTCTTTGCAAACACCACTCACACAAAAACATAGAAGGACACAAAACAGACAACCAAGAATAATACACCAATCAAGTAAAGCTTTGAAACATCGTACTAAGGGAGAGGCCTCAACGCTGCGGATGCTAGAGCGCAAGAGACATCCAAAACAGATCTACAGTCAAAAAGAAACAACTAACAAGAGTTTTTATATTATGAAAGAAAAGAAAACGACTACACCCTTGATTTATTTTACTTACAAAACAATGAGAAAGTTTATTAATTCAGATTAAACAAATCATATTTAAACTTAATAATGAGTTGAAGCTAATCATATTTTATTTACAATTGTTATCACATAATCTATTAAGAAAGAAAGTTAGATTGTCCAAGGGTTAAAAGCAATCTTCAGAGTTGAATTTCTTTGGCTGTTATGCAGGGCAAAGAATAAATACTTCCCCTCAATCCAAGAATGGATAGACAATCTAGCTTGATTTGGAGGCCTTTAGCTTGGCCACTTTTCTTTTTCAGTTCTCATTTTTTTAGTTCTGTAGTCTTAGTTCCTAACACTCCCCTTTTTGTTGGTATGTATTTGAACCTGATATCTTTTTTTAATATGTGTTGCAGTAGGGGCTCCTTGCCCCTCCTGATCTTTCAAAAAAAAAAAAAAAAAAATGAAAGTCAGGTTTTAAACTTTGCAAAAGAAATAAGCATGTGAGAGAACATCTAAACAAATTTGTATGAGAAGCATGTTTAAACTAAGAAAATTATAATTTATAATTAAGAAAACATGTTTAATTGGCATTAATCAAAACTTGCATTGCTTGGGATAGATATTCGTCTCCTAAACATATTTTTTTATATAAAAACTACTTTGCACATATAAACACAAGGCGCAAAGCATGAATGCAACAAATGCTTATATTAAATTGTAAAAAATTTATAAACCCATATTTTCACTCATTTAAATTGATAGCAAACAAAATAGATCTTGCAAATTTTATAAAAATCCAAACTAGTGTTTTATATTCACAGCCCAAAATCAGAATTTTTGGGGTGTGACATTCTTATGGATCTGTGCCTTTGAGCCCCTAACTTATGTTTTAGAACGCTAGGAGGTTGGCCATGGTCCTCATCTATATATTGAAGGGTAGATTCATATCGTAGCTAGTGGCAGGAACAAAAGTTTGTATAAATTTGTCATTATCCATTCTATATACTCCCTCCATCCAAAAAAAGAGTCATTCTCGCTTCCCAAAAAGTCGAGAATATTCAACTTTGACCAAATATATAATAAAATATCAATATTTATAATACATAACTAGTATCATTGGATAAATCTTTGAATACACTTTCATAATAAGCTTATTTAATTTGGGATATAAATGTTGCACATATTTTCTACAAACTTAGTCAAAGTTATAAAGTTTGACCAACATGCATCCCATAGCGACTCTTTTTTGGGACGGAGGAAGTATATGGAAGCAAATCAACATTGGCTTTGGGAAAATCGATATGTACATCTTTTTTCAATAAGACCTAGAGTTCAACTTACACTCTACACTCTGGTGTATTACATGTTCTAGCTTTTCCCTAAGTTGATTTTCCATAACTTAATTTGACATACTTCCTAGAAAATGTATCCAAAATTTTTGAACATCAAGTTTGTTTCGTTGAATTATTTATGACATACATATCTCTTGACATTGCTTTTTTGTTGTCGAAATGTAATTACTTTGTTGTAGTTATAAAAGATTGGTTTTAGACAATACTATATGTAATCAAGAACACAAGGGGGTGTGGCAATTACCATGTTTATCTATAAGTATTCTATTGTGTACGTGTCATGTGTGTGCATGCATCTGTAGCTACTGTGATTTCAACTTGTTTCGACCTTGTAGCACTTTTTCATTCATTGCTGAATAACTTCTCACCAAACTAGGATGCATATGCTTTAATTATGAGTACAATACTACAACAAAGTCCGTTGATAAAGACTTTGATACACATAAGCTATTTATGAGTACAATACTACAACAAAGTACGTGTTGATAAAGGCTTCGATACACATAAGCTAGTCATAAACTTTACATACTCATTATGTTTAAAGTTGAAGTGACTAAGACTTATGTGTAAAGTTGAAGTGATCATGCATGTCATTCCACGAGAATCAAAAGAATGCCAATAGAAAATGACACTTTTTCGTGCATATGTAGTAAAAGTTGTCTTTCCAACACAAGACCATATGATCCAATGAAATTGATAACTAAATGCCAAAATTGACTAGGTGTCATGTCATCTATAGCTTATCTGTTGTTTGGCAAAAGCCATATACATGAGCTCTCACTTGTATAAATAGGCCCCAAATCAGTAGTTAATCCATCGCCCAAAACATTGAGAGCAATCAAAAACATACCAAGTGAAGCGCACTAGCAACGTCCTCGCAACAATGGCCACCAAGATATTTGCCCTGCTTGCCCTCCTTACTCTTTCTGTGAGTGCTACAACTGCGCCATTATTCCACAATGCTCACTTGCCCCTACTGCTGCTATTATTCCACAGTTTCTCGCACCATTTGCCCAATTGCAACAGCAATCCTCAGCTTATCTAACCGCACAAACCATCGCAGCACAACAGCAACAACAGTTCCTGCCAACACTCATTCAACTAGCCTTGACGAACCCTACCCGCCTACCTGCAACAGCAGATGCTTGCATCCAACCCACAGGCTGTGGTGAACGTTGCTGCATACCAGCAACTACAACAGCTGCAACAGTTCCTGCCGGCTCTCAATCAACTAGCCTTGGTGAACCCTATCGTCAACCTGCAACAACAATTGCTTCCATCCAACCCACTGGCTGAAGCCTACCCCGCTGTATACCTACAACAACAACTGTTGCAACAGATATTACCAGCGCTCAGTCAGCTAGCCTTGGCAAACCCTGCCACCTACTTGCAACAACAACTTCTTCCATTCAACCAACTGGCTGCGGTGAACGCCGCTACATACCTGCAACAACAGCAGGTGCTGCCAGTTAATCCACTAGCAGTTGCTAACCCATTGGTTGCCGCCTTCCTACAGCAGCAACAGCTCCGCATAAATTGGGGATGAACCCTGCCTTTTCGTGGCAGCGAACCATTGATGCATTGCTGCCTTGATAACAAACCGGTGTGTGCAACTTCCCAGAAATAATAAATATATTGATTGAGTTTATCTAAGAATATATTGATTGAGATTTGTTTCAGTCTATTCCTTCATTGTTTTCATATAAACAATTGCACGCCATAAATGTTGGTGTCTTCTCCTCGGAGAAGAACTAAACTGGGACGACTAATATACGTATACTATTGCTCAAAACTCCTGACCAATACTTTATGACACAATTCTGTGCTGGTCGTCTCATCAGTCTAGACATTGCTTATATATAATCGTATCCATAACTGAACTGCAGATCCAATTAAGGACAGCTAGCTAGCTATGCCATCCATGCATGACGAACTAAATTTTGTTTCCATTTTTTGAGACATCCTGTGACTATCATGCTATAAAGCACAGCAGATAAAGCAGCACGTACGCCAATGGCTAGCACGATCCTCCAGGTACAGCTTGTAGGCCCTTAGCAAGTCCACACCAGCACCTGTGCGCCTCGCCGCGAGGCGACGGTGCACCTGCGCCCCCGTGCCGGCCGAGCCGCGCGTTGGCGGCGCCCCCGCGCGTCGCGCCCGCCTCTGAGAGGCGTCCCCTAGGAGAGGACCGCTGCCTGATCTGGCGGAGCAGCTCAACGCTGGCGCGGCGGTCGCTGTGGACACGACCTCCGCGCGGTGGGTGAGCAACGTCGCGCAGGTCCATCGCCTCGTTGGCTGCGCTGCGGACTTCCCTCTTTGCTTTCTCCCGTCGACCCGATGCTCAGGCCGTGCAATTTCTCGATCACCATCTCGTATCCTTGGGCGAACACGTCGTCCACCTGCTCGCCTTCTCCTCCGGCTCAGGTGCCGGTAGTTTGCTCCCCTCCTGCGGTCTCGCGTCCCGCGTCGTCGTGCGGTTCTTGCAACCTCGCCATCCGTTAGATAAACCGATGCGCCTCAAATGTAATCTTTTCATTCCAGCTAGGTGTCTAGAGTTGAGTTGGTTAGGATCGGGCGTGGTCGGTCGTGCGACTCTACGACACGATCGGCGAGGGAGTCGTCATGGTCACGCCGTGGCGTGCCGGCCTTGCGGGGCAAGCATCGCGGTGCAACGGTGTTTGCACTCGATCACGGCACGGCGTGGGATGAGGTTGTCATCCTCGGCGTCTATATATACATGAATAAAGACTCAAGGGCTGCCGTGTTGGCGATGCCGAAACAACATTCGTTCTTGCAGTTTTACATCTATTTAAGTTCGATCTAGTCCTCGCCGTGATCACCATAGTCACCGCGCCATCGCCCGGCGTTAAGCGTTCTAGGCGTTCGGGAGGTTTTGCTCCAACAAGTGGTATCGAGCCGTGAGGTTGCCGGTGGCGCCGTGTTTGGAGGAGTAGAGAGCGAGAAGGTGTAGCAGGAAGAGGCGGATCATCGTGTTCAAGCTTAACTAGCGGGAACATCTGGCGTTGCCGCCATGGGAGACAAAGATAATTAGCTGATGGAACGGGCGTGGAATCAGGCGTCCGGTAATCTAGTATGGACAATGCTAACTCATTCCAATTACCAAGAGTGGGCAGCTCATGTGCAGTGTAATCTGGAAGCCGTGTACCTTTGGGATGCAATTGAATCTGACAAGGTAGAGCGTCGTCGAGATCAGCTTGCTCTTGGCGCCATGATCCGTGGCGTTCCTCGGGAGATGCACTTTCGATCTTCTTGAACAAGAAGTCAGCAAAGGAGGCATGGGAGGCGATCAAATCTATGCGTCTTGGTGCGGATAGGGTGAAGGAAGTTAATGCACAGAAGTTGTTGAGTGAGTTTGAATCTATCACATTCAAACCGGGTGAATCTATTGAAGATTTTGCAGTGAGGATTGGTAAATTGTCAACCGATCTAAAGGGCCTAGGTGAAAAGAATATTGATGATGTTTCGAATTCGTCAAGAAGTTCCTCGGGGTGGTGCCACCAAAATACAATCAGTGGCGGTCACCATCGAGATGTTCAGCGATCTGAATAAAATGTCGGTGGAAGACTTAGTCAGTCGACTGCGTGCGGCAGAACATCGGTTCGAGCCAGCTGTTGAAGAGGTGACGAACAAAGTCGGCGCTTGATGTTAACGAGGAAGATTGGCTAGCAAAGTACAAGAATCGTGGAAAGACAGACTGTCCAAGTTCCACAGTGGCAAGGCTGGTGGAAATAACCGGTATGCAAAGAAGAACAAGGGAGGGCGGGGGTGGAGGCAATGGAAATCGTGATGCTCGAGATCTTGGTGGGAAGGAAGGCACGTCCCGGAGGAACTCCACGGCGCAATGGCGGATGCAATAAGTGTAAAGTCTTTGGCCATTGGGCGAGAGAGTGCAAGAAGTTTCAAAGGGAACCTGTCGGGCGGTACATCATGCCAATGCAGATGCAGAGCCACAACCAGCCCTTCTAGTTGCACGGGTGTGCAATGTGGTGAAAACCACGGATGGAGTTGCGCCCGGGGTGTACCTGAATCAAGGTCGTGTTGATCCATCCATGTATGAAGCAGGCTCATGGGTCTTTGGATCTGGAGCCACAAATCACATGACCGGGTGTAGAGAATCTCTAACCAGTCTAGATGAATCTGTCAGAGGAGCTGTCAGGTTTGGTGATGGGTCGAAAGTTGAGATCTGTGGAATTGGTGCCGTCACGATTCAAGGCAGAGAATCATCGGGTGCTTTCAGAAGTATACTATATACCTTCATTGAAGTGCAATATAGTCAGTCTTGGTCAGCTGGAAGAAGGTGGATGTCGTGTCGAAATTGACAATGGCGTCATGGAGGTGCTGGAAAGGAAACGGGCAGGAAGCAAGGAGCGAGCAGTGCTCATACGAGCTGTACGCAGACATCGTCTGTACATCATGCAAGTGAAGATTACCTCTCCTGTATGTCTGTTGTCAAACTTGGGGGATGCTTCATGGCTGTGGCACGCCAGATACGGGCATCTCAATTTCAGAGCACTCCGCGAGCTAGCTGCAAGAGGATTGGTGGAAGGCATGCCGTGGTGAAGAATGTTGGCCAAAGTCTGCGATGGATGGTCGTGGCGCTAGGGAAGCAGCACAGAATCCGTTCCCGAAAGCTTCAGCATGGAGAGCAACAAATTGCCTAGAATTGGTCCACATGGATCTGTGTGGGCAGGTGACACCACCAACGCCAGGAGGGAAGCTTTTTTTTATCCTCATTGTTGACGATTATAGTCGGTATATGTGGCTTGAGGTGATGGCTACAAAGGATGAGGCCCTTTTGCATTTCAAGAGATTCAAGGCTGCTGCGAGAACTTGAGCTGGAGTGCAAGATAAAGGCTTTCGAGAACCGATCGAGGAGGAGAGTTCAACTCGGGAGCGTTTGTCACGTTACTGTCGAGGAACATGGGATAAAAACACAATACCACTACAGCCTATACGCCGCAGCCGCGGTGTAGTGGAGAGGTGTAACCAAACGGTTGTGGAAATGGCACGATGCTTACTCAAGAGTATGGGTGTTCCGGCTCGTTTCTAGGGTGAAGCAGTGAAGACAGCAGTGTATTTGCTGAATCGGGCGCCAACCAAGAGCCTGAACGGGATGACACCGCTCGAGGCATGGTTCAAGAGGAAGCCGGTGGTCAAGCACCTACGCACGTTTGGATGTAAGGCGTATGTCAAACGTGTAGGTCCGGGGATCAGTAAATTGTCAGACAGATCGGTGCCAGGAGTGTTTCTTGGCTATGAGCCGAGCACAAAGGGATACCATGTCTATGATCCTGTGAAGGAGAAGCTGATGATTAGTCGTGATGTGATTTTGATGAACAGGTGGCATGGAGTTGGGAAGGGAAAGCAAGCAGGCTGAATGGTGGTGATTCAGAAGAGCCTAAGACGTTTTCAGTTGAGTGTTTTGACAACACTATTCATGGTCCGACAATAGGACCCGATCGCGGATGATGGCCCGGTTTGGTTTTGGGAAGGAGGGGAGCCAGTTTCACCTGCAGTGACAACTCCAACCATGACCACTTTGTCATCACCTCACACGCCTCCTCATCAGCAGATTCAATGGGCTTCTCCACCATCGCACGATAGCGATTTCTCTGAGCAAAGTGCACCACTCCATTACAGATCACCGTCAGATCTCCTTGACTCTACAAATGAAGTGCACGATTTTGAATACGAGTGGGACATGTCTGGTAGCAGCAGAAGAACCAAGATCAGTTCAAGAAGCATTGTTAGAGAGGAGTTGGAGATCAGCAATGGCGTAAGAGATGAAGGCTATTGACGAGAACAACACATGGGTTGCTTGTGATTTACCACCAAGGCGAAAGGCTATAGGCCTTAAGTGGGTATTTAAGGTGAAAAAGGACCCGGATGGGAATATCGTCAAGCATAAGGCACGTCTAGTTGCAAAGGGATACGCCCAATGTCAGGGGATCGATTTTGATGAAGTGTTAAGCTCCAAATCGAGGATTGAGACAAAGGAGAGTCTTGTTAGCTCTGGCTGCACATGGAGGGTGGAAAGTTCATCATATGGACGTTAAATCAGCGTTTCTGAATGGCGATCTGTTAGAAACAGTGTTTGTCCAGCAGCCCCCGGGGTTTATCATTGGCGGTCCAGACAAGGTGCTGAAGCTGAAAAAGGCTCTCTATGGCCTTAGGCAGGCACCTCGAGCATGGAACTCGAAGATAGACAAAGAGTTAGTTGCTCTGGGTTTTGTAAGAAGCAAGATAGAGCATGCTTTGTACAAGAGGAGCAGCAGTGATTCTTTTCTTCTTGTTGGGGTTTATGTTGACGACTTAATAATCTCTGGACCTTCAGTTACTGAGATCATGAAGTTCAAGGAGGAGATGAAGAAGAAGTTCAACATGAGTGATTTGGGGCTCCTGAGTTACTATCTTGGGATAGAAGTTAATCAGGGAGACAGTTCTATCACATTGAGCCAAAGTGCTTATGCACTGAAGATCCTGGAGAATGCTAACATGAAGAATTGTAATTCATGTGATACTCCCATGGAGTGCAGGCTCAAGCTCGGCAAGATGAAGGAGGAAGAGGCAGTTGATCCAACAGCTTATAGGAGTCTGATTGGCAGTCTCAGGTATCTAGTTAATACGAGACCAGATTTGGCCTATCTTTGTTGGAGTACCGAAAGCGGTATATCAGAGCACCGGGGAAGGAGCACTGGGTTGCAGTCAAACGTATTGTCAGGTACCTGAAGGGAACAGTCGGGTATGGTTGTGTGTATACAAGAGGAGGAGAACTACAGCCTATGTTGTTGGGCTATAGCGACAGTGATTATGCTAGTGATATCGAGGATAGAAGGAGCACGTCTGGTGCTGTGTATTTCCTCGGCAGGAGCCTTGTGACTTGGTCGTCGTAGAAGCAGAAGATCGTCGCCCTCTCATCTTGTGAAGCTGAATACGTTGCGGCAGCAGCAACAGTGTGCCAAGGAATCTGGTTGAGCCG
The DNA here is from genome assembly GCA_015847255.1 of Hyparrhenia diplandra. Classification (NCBI taxonomy): domain Eukaryota; kingdom Viridiplantae; phylum Streptophyta; class Magnoliopsida; order Poales; family Poaceae; genus Hyparrhenia; species Hyparrhenia diplandra. Next base: position 139,867 of record JADLZK010006609.1, on the reverse strand, counting down.
ACTCATAGCGGACATGATGGGAACGAAAGAGGCAACGGTGAATCTACTCATGGACAACATGTCAGCAATTGCGCTCGGGAAAAATCCAGTACATCATGAACGAAGTAAGCATATTGACACCAAGTATCACTTCCTTCGTGAGTGCATAGAGGATGGCAAGGTGGAGGTAGATCATGTTGGGACAGCAGATCAGTTGGCCGATATCTTCACTAAGTCGTTAGGGCGTGTTAAGTTCATAGAACTTAGGAGTGCTTTAGGAGTTGTGGAAGTGCATCAGGTTTAGGTGGTGATTTGTTAGATAAACTGATGCAGTCAAATGTAATCTTTTCATTCCAGCTAGGTGTCTAGAGTTGAGTTGGTTAGGATCGGGCGTGGTCGGAGTCGTGCCCGACTACGACACGATCGAAAGGCAGTTCATCATGGTCACGCCGTGGCGTGCCGAGCCTTGTGGGGCAAGCATCGCAGTGCAACGGTGTTTGCACTCGATACGGCACGGCGTGGGATGAGGTTGTCATCCTCAGGCGTCTATATATACATGAATAAAAGACTCAAGGGCTGCCGTGTTGGCAGTGCCGAAACAACTTTCGTTCTTGCAGTTTTACATCTATTTAAGATCTAGTCCTCGCCGTGATCACCATAGTCACCGCGCCATCGCCCGGCGTTCGCATTCTAGGCGTTCCGGGAGGTTTTGCTCCAACACCATCCACCACCACAGTACTGTTGAGCAAGGCAAAGACACGAGGCAGCAGCATGCTGGGGCTGTCGTCCCTGTCCCTGATGGGCAGCTTCTCTCTGGAGGTGGCGTCGAGTCCAGTTCCAATGGTGGTGGTGGCAGGCAACAACTTGCTGGCCTCCTCCGTTCTTTTGAGGAACGCCAGGTTGAGCATGTCCATGGCCCTGTTTTAAATAGCGGGCTAAGCCATTTAGCGGCAGGCTCCCTAAAAGGCTATTTAGCGCTATAGCGAGCTATGATAGCGGGCTAAACCATTTAGCGGCTAAGCAAAAAATATGCCAAACATTATATAATTTTATACACATAATAAAGATAAAAACATAGATAGTTCAAAGTCTTATTAATACATTACATCAAAGTAGTTTGTAGTTCATACATGATACATCAAACATCATCACATCACATAGAGAAATACATGAGTTCTAATACCTTGAGATGAGATTTGGGTCTGCCAATCAATTTGGACTAACGGAAATCAGCCCAATATCTTATAGCGGCGCTAAATTAGCTGTAGTTTAGCGTTTTTAGCGCTATTAACAGCTAATAGCGGCAAATAGCGTTTAACGCTAAAATGGCAATAGCTTAGCGTTACCCAGCCCGAAACGCTATTTAGCGCTATAGCGTCCGCTATAGCGTCGCTATTTAAAAACAGGGTCTATGTTGACCCCGCTTCCGAAGCTCGAGCTCTGGTCCCTGGATGGCCGTGTCGCCGAACGCGCGGGCATGGCTGCACACAGACACAGCAGCGCTGCTGCCTTGTCCCACTCCTGGCGAGAATGAAAGGCGTTGGCATCACCGCTGTCGAGTGACTCGACTCGAGTCCGCCGGCGCCGGAGCGTGTCCATCTGCACAGGAGCACCTGGGAGAGCTCGACTGGATCATAGGGCCATGTAGCGTTGCCGAATGCGGGGGCTCCGTTGCAGTTGGTGGCGGTGGCGGCGTGCGTCGTAGTGGAGGCGGAGGCCGCCTCGAGGATCTGGGCGAAGGGCTGCTGCGCACGGAGGAGCGCAAGGTGGTCGGCGGGGTACTCCAGGTAGAAAATGCTGTCGTCGCCGTCCTCCTCTTCCATTAGCATGCGACTGATGAACGGGAGCACCTGCAGGGTCGCGTCGCCGTCCTGCTCTGGTTGGGGCGTTGGAGGCAGGAGAAGGGCTCGGGCTGCTCGACGTCCTCTGACGTTGCGGCCATGGCTCGATGGACGGCCGACCGGAGGTAAAAACAACAGACTGTTGCAAGTTTTGGACAGGTGCAATGAGCTCGACATGGCATGGCACTCCCACTCGCAGCAGCTCTCTCTCTCTGTCTCACGGGAATGGCATGGCATCACAGGAGAGCCAAAAGGGTCGGTCAGTACACACAGTAGTGTAAAGTGATGAATAAGAAGGCTCCAAGAAGGCTCCAGGAAGAAGAAATTTCGTTCCTTCCAGCGCAAAATCGAGTGCAGTGACACGTAAAAACACAGGGGGTGAGTCATGAGCATACAAATGTATATTCTCGTAGTACTCGTCTTATTCAAAAATTATAATTCGTTTTACCTTTTGAACATTGTTGACACTCAAAATGGAACGATCGTTGTTTCATGTAATGCAACGTGTCAAGCAAATAGATGAGTGTCATTCTATGCTATGGACATGTCAAGGATAATCCTAAACACAACTAACGAGGAGCTGTGAGGCTTGGCACTTGAGAATTTGATGAAGACGTGATCGACAACGTGAACAGGGCTGACACCGGTCTTTGCATGCAGCGCGTCAGTCGAGAAAAAAGCTCGTGGCTGGCGTTTTATTTTTGTGCGTACTGATTTGGGCACGCCGGACGCTGCAATATTGACGAGCCGCGTCAGTCGGATGGATGACAGACGCGTCCGACACCCGTGCGGGCGGCACAAACCTGCGACTGACGCTATACTGACGCGTCCGGCGGCCCCATGGACCAGCGTCTGGCGTGCGGGCGTCAGCCCCGTCCCACCAATTTCATGAGCCTTTGGGCGAGCAAGACACGAAGGGTCCGACAATCTAAAATTTTTAATATGACAATTACAGTATATAATAGTATTGATAAGAGTAAACTTGTAACATATATTGAATTCTTCTTGCAAAAGTAACAGTACATCAAAGAAGATAAAAACGATAAAATAACTATGATGGCAACCTTGAATAAAAGTATAATGCTTTAATGCTTTTTAAAAGGCATCTTTGGGCATTTTTGATGCAAAATCTTCAAGAACATCTTCAAGATCAATTGTATCTAAAATATCCTTCTCAATGCTGCACATAGCCAAGCCATTTAATCTTTCTTGTAGCATTGTTGACCTCAAATTAGAAATCAAATCCCTAAAGCCTCTATCGCTAGTAAGCACTAAGCATGCAGGTATTAATCTTGATCAATTGATCTGTACACTTGTACTAGTTCATACGAATCATACCTTTGCCAAATTGAAATTGCTGTGGAGGGACAGAAGGCCGTCCTTGTGTGTTGTGTCCGTAGGGGAGTCTCCCTGCGTCGTACAAGAAATTTCTAATGCTTCTATTTGCCGGCCCGTACAGAATTGGAATTGCCGTGAAGAAGGGCAGAAGGCCGACGGCCGGTCCTCATGTGCGGCGTGCGTAGCGGAGACGCGGAGTCGCCCCTGGCAGTGGCGAACTCACGATCGGCGAGATAGGCGATCGAGTCTGACGGCGGCTGATGGGCTAATACGTACAGAATTACACATACACATAATACACGTAGGATACCTCATGGGCCCCCAGCCTCATGGGCCCAAGGGCGTAGCACCGATTGCCCACCCCCTAGGGACGGGCCTGGCGGGCGTGCGAACAAGGTCTCTGGACCGTGTCCGCTGAGTCGACTGACGCGTCCGGCGCAGTCCAAATCAGCGTCCGGCGCACATCGTGAAGCCGTGTAAGATCCGAAAACTGGTTGGTTTTGATCGGTTTTTTGGAAATCTTTCGTGATTGGAAACATCTTGATGGTTTCCTAAAAGGATAAGACCACCCTCCTCTATATAATAAGAGGTTCATGGCCGATTTGATCCCATCTACAACAAATCGTCAAACACAACATATCTCTCTACTTTTTATCTCTTCCAAACCCTAACTCTGCTGTTCGACGACGTTCTCGACGAATTTCGCCGGCGTTCTAGGTGGCCTTGCCGATCCTAGAAGACCCTTCGTGTGCGCCCTCCTGACGGATCCTTCCGGAGGTCGTTCCGAAGCTCTCGCGGCCGAGATCACGCTCTACATCGCCCCTACCGAGCCCTAGATCGGTTTGGGTGATCACGTGGTGAGTCTTGCTGCGTTTTACAGGTTGTGTGCAACCTCGTGGGCGTTTAAGGCCCTCTCGGTGTGTTGGTGCGAAGCCCTAGCTTTGTGTCAACATACTTTTTGGCGACTCCGCTGGGGAAGACAAGGCGTCAACTCCAATTCAATCTTGAAACCAGCGATATGGCCAACGACAACGATGCAAATAAGAAGGCGGAGATCCACCAGACGAACATATGGTGTCCCGAGTCTATAGAGGAGCCCCCCGAAGATCTGAAAAGAAGCTCCAAGACAAGGTAGCAGCTGTCACCAACGCCTTCATGCTTAGTTGTTGCAAGGATAGGCAAGATCATGTGACCCAATATACGGAGCTCCCGTCTACGGTGAAGCCCCCCCGTCAAAGGAGGTAATCCCCCAAGCTCGAACCTATTTTTGATGATGCTTATCCTTCGCATGATAATATTGCTAAGATGCTAGTTGATCAAAAGACTACTTTAGTAGATTTAATTACAAAGCTAACTGGCACCTTAGATTCTCGTTTGAAAATATTAGAAGGGACTACAACCAATAATTCACAATCGGGTGTGGTACCTCAACCTGAGTTTGGCATGCCTTTAGATTTTGCTCTACCTACTAGCCAACCACAATCGGCTCCTTCGCCTCTGCCGTGAGAACCGGGTACCGGTGGGGCTAGTACATCTTTGAATAACCAAGGATCGGCTCAAACATTAAGAACCGATCATGAGGCATCTAGGAATTCGGAGGTGCATAATCCTTTTGCCAAATCCGCGAGGGGGCAAACTATGTTTGCGCCACCACCACCGAATCCTTTGCCAAATCGTAATGTGAATGCAGGAAATACTGGAGCTCCAAATAATTTTGATGCCATTTTAGCTCAGTTTAAAGAAGATTTCTCTAAATCCTTGGAGAAAAGTTTGGGAGTTCGACTTGATTCCGTCAATACCGCATATCAAAAGCCGCACCCTTGTACTCTTGATTATTTAGAGGCACCCCCGGGTGGAAGGTACCGACTTTCAAAAAGTTTAGTGGTAATGATGGTAAAACTACTATGGAGCATGTTAGCATGTATCTTGCACAACTAGGAACTGCTAGTACTAGAGATTACATGAAAGTTCATAATTTTCCTTTATCTCTTCTTTGGTGCAAACTTTTTCTTGGTTTTCATCTTTACCGCTTGTTCCATTAGTACTTGGGCTGAGTTAGAAAAGAAATTTCATGCTCATTTTTACACTGAGTCCAAGAAACTAGATTGTCCCATCTTGCATGTGTTAAACAAGGGCGTGATGAACTTGCTCTAGATTTCATTAAGAGGTTTAGGGATATTAAGAGTCGTTGTTTTAATTTACAAATTTCTCGAAAGGGACCTAGTCGATCTTTTTTTTTGGGGACTTCGACCTAGCATAAAGGAAAAACTTGAGTATCATCAATTTGCTAATCTTAATCAATTGCTAGAGAGGGCCGTTTCAGGTTGAATCGCGCCTTAAGAGTCTCGTGGACAAAGAATTATCGCTCTCAACGTGCTAACATAAATGCGCCGATGGTTATTCTTCATCGGACGATGAGAGCAAAGAAGTGTTGGTGCTGAAATAAGGTGGCCACCGAGAACAAACAAGTGACTTGTCCTTCTCTCAAACCGATTAGCAAAAATCGGAGTGAGGAAGTAAAGTTCACTTTCGATGTATCCAAATGTGACCGCATTTTTGATGAGTTACTAAAAATCGGATGCATTAGGATTAATTACACCATGCCTTCGCAGATGAATTGAAGAGAAGAGCTTATTGTAAATTTCATAATTCCAATTCTCATGCCACTAATGATTGCAATGTCTTCCGTCGACAGATACAATCGGCCCTTAACGAAGGCCGATTAAGTCTTACCGACATGCGGCTAGACAAGAATCTTTTTCAATGCATGTGATTGAAGTCAAGAAGCCCGAGACGCTTTGAGGCCAAGACACACCCGCTATTTTGATCCGCCCGGGAGCAAGTCGCTACCACTCAAGGGAAGAATGTGATCATTGGTGATCCACGACTTGTGCCGAATGTTCCTAAAAATTCGGGACGGCAAGTGCTAGCGTAAGTGAATGAGGAAGGCAAAGCCAAGCTTACCATTGTTGCAAGTTCACCACGTGCATTGCGTCGTCAAGCATGGTTGGGCGGTCGGAAGCGGCGAAAAATCGTCCCATCTAGGCAGATTAATTCAATCGGCCATGATGACATACGAGGAAAGAACAAGCGGCTAAACCGACATCCCAGTCGGTCAAGCCGGGCGGCCGAAAGCGACTAAGCCGACTATTGTTGTCGGCTCACCGGTCCCGAGGGGTCGAGTGCTTCTTCTTCTTCCGTGTGCAGGTCATCAAGTCATTCACTCCTCGAAATCCGGGAAGTTGGAGTGTGGAAGGCCAATGAGCCAAAGTCGAAGAAGCAAATAATCAAGCCTCAATGCACATTCGACAAGCTTTTTGGCAAAATACAAGAAAAAGGCCGATTCCGACAATCGGCCAACAAAAAGAGAGAGTCATCGCCTCCCAAAGCGTGATGAGGCAAAGAATAAACAAATGGCTATGACTTCTCCAAATTCTTCTTCTTATGTGCGGGTTACTCGTCAACGGATGTCTCGTTGGGGACCACCGTTGCCACCAAAGGACGCCACTACCTCAATGGGGACCGAAGGGCATGTTTGTGCCTTATCCTTTGGCTCCCAAGAGGGAGGAAGCTGCTGGACCTTCAGCCAAGCCAACCGTCTTTTGCCGATTGGGTCCACAATCGAGCTCTAGTGGTATCGGGAAGAAGGAAGTGCCTACGCGTCGCTCTCACTCACACTTGAGCAATCGGGGAAGGCGCCCATGCAAAGAAGTTTATGTTCCTAAGAAGGTAGAAGTGGTCGTGAAGCCCACTCAAATTTCTACTCCTTCGCCTACTATCGTTATCGGTTCGATGACAAAGACCTATTGATGATGTCAACAAACCGATTGTGATTGGGGGCAAGAGCCAAAGGATGACAAGGATCGGGCCAAAGGAGAAGTTGCTTTGAAGCTCAAACTAAGGAGAAGAAGCCAATAGATCCTCGGTACCAACAACCCAAATGGTGTCCGGTTGATATTGACAAAACTCAAAAGAGGAAGCTTCACGGGCACGCCAAAAGATGCTCAAGCGGCGTCAGAATAACACCGTGTTTTTGCATCATTTTAAAATTCACTAAAAATTTGAACTTTTCGAATTACAACTAAAACTTGATTTAATTTCCGCCAAACCCGAAACCCTGTTTTTAAAAACCTGCATTCGAAATCCCACCATATAGAAAATTAGGTTTCTTTTGCTTGTTGCTTGTTGAGCTTTATGGCGCCAAGATGCAAGGTAAGTCCTAGATTTATTTATGGAAGTATAAAGCATGAGAATGAGTTACAAATTTTCTCTCGGGAATAAATACCGAAAGACGTGTGTACCGTAAATATATATACGAATATTTTTACGAGTATAATAAATAAGTATCCTCGACAATAAAAGTCAGAAAAATATAAATGTGCTCAGATAAATATTTGTAATATATATATTACACATGATAATCTCCGAGGGAAAACGTGTGTGTACACATATATGCTTGTTATATTTTCATGAATACAAGTCATGGGAATATACATGTACTTGTGTAAATAATTATAACATACATAATACATATGTGACACACATAAAATAATAGGGTGAGGACATGTATGCTAAAATACAAAATAGATACAAGCATATACTTATGTTCATAAATCATGGATATATAAATATATATGCTTGCACAAATCTATTTATAAGAGCATACATGAAATAATAGGGAGAAGAAATAAGAAGAGGAATCAAGGAAAGAAAGGGAAAGAGAAATGGAAAAAGAAAAGAAAATAGGAGAGAGCCTCGGGCTCAATACGTTCTTTTGGCCCACTCACTCCCTTCCCTTCTCTTCTCCCCGGCCCGGCCCCCAGCCCTTTCCTCCTCTCCTTCTCTCCACACGCGAAGCGGGTCGGCCCATCACAACTTGAGCCCAAACCGAGATCGGGTCCAACCTCTCTCCCTCTCCCTTCCTCGCCGACAAACGGGACCCACGGGTCGCCGCCTACCTCCGTCACGACGCTGGGACACCGTGGCCCGCCCTACCGCCGCCGACGACCCCAAAGACAAATGACCTCCACCACCGAAGCCGCCGCACCACGCTTCCGGCCCCGATGCACGGCGACCTAGGGTCAAATGGCACGGCAGACCGCCGCGGGCCGCCTCGCCACCATGGTGGCCGGCAAGTGCCGCCGCCACGATGTGACCCGACGGAAGGCCGCCTACGACGGAGAAGAGGACGGCGACCGAACACGGGGGACTTCGTTAAATCCGGCCGAGCCACGACACCGCCTGACGCCGGGTCAACACGCACGCGCCGCGATGGCCATGCCGCCATATGGCGGACGGTGGCACGTCACGCGAAGAGTGCGACGATGACGAAAGTGAGTTCCGGAGCGCCCGGTGAGCGCCACGCGCCAGCCGGCACGCTTGAGAACTGTTGGAGGCGACGCGTCGAACAGCGGGCGGAAAAGATCGGGCGGCGGAGAAATATCTCGCCGACGCACACCCACGGGCGAGCCTATAAATAGGCCCTCCGTGCTCAATCGGTCGAGCCGTCTCGCTCCCGAGCTCCGCACAATGCTAGAACACGCGGCTCGCCCAGTCCTTCCCTCCTTTCCCCTCGCCACGACGGGCGAAGCTTTACCCACCGGATTTCCGCGCCGCGCCGGAAGCACTGCGCGCCGCCGATTGGGTCGCCGTCAAGTAGTAAATGGTGGTCCGGGTATGTCCTCCCAACCCTCCCTTTCTTTGCCTCATAGTGCCGTAGACACCACCGAGCGCCGCCGCCGCCGGAAGTCCGCCCGAAGCCGCCGCCCGTCGAGGGAGACGAGATACCCCGCCGCCCGACCTACGCCAACCGCCCCGGGACATCACGGGGATGCCCACGAGCCCCTCACGGCGAGGAATAGGCCAGATCGCCACTCCGGGCGAGATCTCCGGTGGAGCGCCGCCGGGAGATGGCGGACGGGGGAAGACCCACGACGCCGTTTTCGCCTAACGCCGCCACGAGCCGGCGAATGGGGAGTTGCCACGCCGCCGTCCGCTCCCTTCCGTCAACCCCCTCAAGTAGGGCCACCCCGTAATCCACATGGCGCCTACGTGGCGCCACAAAGGCGTCCACTGACCCACGTGGCACCCACGTGTATAGACGCTTTGTCAGTGTACACAATCCGTAAATTGCTAAGTGAACCCGACAATTGTACACGTATTATTATAAATCATACTTCCCGTGTCGAAAAAATTCCCAAAAATTTGTAAATTCATTATTTGATATATAGAATTTTATCATGTAATTAGTTCTATTTTATTACATGATAAAATTATATTATAATATTACCCTAATGATTTAATTAGGGATTAATATTATAAAATCCATATCTCATGCATCCGAATTCCGTTTCCGTGAAACGACTTCCATAATTCATCTAAAATCTAGCTCTATGCATCTAACCCATTGCCACCATAATATTCTATGCTTGTTTTGGTTGCTCCAGTTCAAGCTAGGTTATCAACGTATGCGCCATAGTTCTACATCGACCCGATTAGGAGCTTCCGTCCGAGGAACACTAGAGACGTTCGACGCCGTGCGATTCGTAAGAACCTCCCAGGCAAGTCCTTACCCCCTAATCATGACCTTGATTAATATGATGATATAATGATAATAATGATATGATAATCGGATTAGTAAATAGTGGTATGAGCCTGATAACGTAGCTAGGGAGCTAGGCGGATGACGTGATCATCCACGTTATCTACGCCATACGTTGTAAGCAAGAGAAACATGAGATCGCCTAATGAACCCTAACCAACAAAAGAGGTGAGTAGTGGTAGTCTGGTAGAGCCTAAATACCATGTCGGGAATCGCCGCGAGGGGTTCCTACGGAGAGATACTCGCCTCCCCTAAGGACCGGTTCATAGACCTTCTACCTAGTGTAATATTACGTCTGACCACACGCGCGGGATGGGGGCGCTTGATTTCACACCCGTTGGGTTGAGGTATAATCTAGAGCCAAGGTGGCCGGAGTAGGCGAACGACCTATTGGGAGCGGACATGGGGAGAGTGGCCCCATGGTCCGGTTGGCGTGGATCTTTGAGTGATCTTCCACGTAAGTGTTTGGGCGCAGATGGCACGGTGCTAGGTGCACATATTGATGATTAATGATTGGGTTTGTGTCGACAAAGATAGGTTGGGTAATAAGGTATTACACGTAAAGCCGTGGGTGATTTGGTATCACCGTATTGTCTAGGATGATGCGTCATCCTTCCAACCCCGAGAAGTCGTGGTGAGGATTATACCAATATACCTAGGAGGCATCCAAGCGGGTACGGGATCTCGTTAGGGCCTGTCAAGCCATTAGCCGTGGTGTAGACAACGCCTATCGTGTGGGGAAATTTGTACACCTCTGCGCAGAGATAATTGAATCTATTCGAATAGCCACGTCCTTGGAATGGGCAAGTGCTAGGCCTGAACATCTATGATTAGATATACACTTTGATGATGACCGACACGTATTGCCATGACAAGTGATGACATGAGATAACCGGGAACTAGCGAGCGCGTTTTAGAGACTCGCTAGGGGCCCAAACCCTTAATAATTACAACCCCTCGGTTTGGGACTTGCTGAGCACGTTTGTACTCACCCCTCTATTTTTACGGATATCGGCACATGTGAAGGTAAGATCGACGGCAAGGTAGAGAATAGCGTATCGTAGGAGTTCGCGAAGTGCTCGCTTAGGAGAAGGACGTTGAAGCCTAGATTTCATCCATGCACAAGTCTGCCTGTGGAGTACGGGGCAGTGTCATAGTTAAACCACCGCTTCTCGGTTGGCCAACTCTGATATCGTAACCCTGAATGGTGACTCTTCGTCGCCACTGTAAGCCCCTTTCTACCCTATATTTCAATAGCTCGGTTTATTATTATTTCTGCTTACTATTATCTGTTACTAATAGACGTGTTTGTAGCGTGATCCTGGCGCAAACACGTGTGATTAACGACCCATTAAAAGTGGGGCGTGACAAAGAGTTCGCTGCTCAAGGACAAGGGCCTATCTTGCCTGAGATTGCACAAGAGATCAAGCGAAAGGAGTCCGAGATGGTTGCCGCCGCTAAGAGGTTACCTCAACCGATTGTTAAATCGGTTAAGTCGGCTTGTGGTCCAAGAGCAGCCGCCTAGGCCAATTGAGGAAGTGTCCGAGCCGGCTATTGATCTTTTGGCCCTTCTAGCAAATGGGGCAGCCAAAGGCGGTTGAGGAAGCTAACGAGTCGCCCAAGGTGGACAACGGGGCATTAATGCCCAATCTTTCGGATTTACCGACTTACGAGTCGGTTGAGCCGATTGCTTTTGTTTCTGATGTCCCTACAGGTGACAATGAAGATTTCGCTGCCACTATCTCCGCCATGGTTGGAATTGAGGCGCCAGCTGAAGCCGACAACGAGGAGATGGTGGACTATGAGCCTTCACCACCACGTGTTGACATGAACACCATCTTTCTCTCAGCCGATTATTATGTGATCGAGCAGGGAGATGATGAAGTTGCTGCTGCGGAGTTAGCATTTGGGGTGGACGACGCCATGTTCAAGAAGCCTACCGTGCGAGTCAGACATCTCAAACCATTGCATGTGAGAGGGCACATCAATGGAACACCGGTCTGAAAGATGCTAGTGGATGGGGGGGCAATTGTTAATCTTATGCCCTATTCACTCTTCAAGAAGCTTGGATGCAAGGACGAGGAACTCATACTGCACCAACATGACCATCACCGGCGTAGGAGGAGGTGCCCAGATTCCGCCTAAGGGCATTGCCAATGTTGAGTCGACCGTGGGAATCAAGACTTTGGCTACCGCTTTTTTTTTAGTTCTTGATGTCGAAGGTAGCTATGATCTTATACTTGGTCGTGATTGGATTCATGCCAATCCATGTGTTCCTTCTAGTTTGCACCAATTCCTCATCCAAAGGGTGGGAGATTCCATAGAGATCGTTCATGCGGATGATTCGGTTGAAGTTGCTACAACCGATGTTTCGTTTGAAGGTTCTGGATTTGCTTATCTTTCAGGTAGAGATCTATCCAATTATGAATACATTAGCTATGATGAGCGTGGATTTGTGCTCAGAACGTTGAAACCGACGAATAATCGGTTCAATATCATTATATTAACATTGTTTATCAATGCAAGGGGCAAACTTACTTGCTCAACGGGCATCTGGCTTTGAAGTAAATGGTAAGTATTTTCATTTGCAACATTTACCGATGCATAAAATTTGTTCTTTTCAGATTTGGGTAAGAATTCGGTTCGACCATCTAATTTATTTGGACAAACCGATGTTACTTATAATTTGGGACAACTAAGAACAAGTGGAGAACGCCAAGCGAAGGCGATTAGCGGGAGGTATTTGAAAAAATATTTCCCTAGTGTTTGGCAAGAGGCCTAGTGCTCTCCAAACAATTGTCGATGCATGCATCGCCCTTAGAACAAAATGGCCGATACTTAATATCGCCCTTAGTTGCCGGACAACTGATACGATGGGCATTCGCGTTGTTTGGTTTTTTTGTCTTGTTTTCAGGTTCGTGCATCTCTCACCTGAAAACAGGGGGCATATGTTGACACTCAAAATGGAACGATCGTTGTTTCATGTAATGCAACGTGTCAAGCAAATAGATGAGTGTCATTCTATGCTATGGACATGTCAAGGATAATCCTAAACACAACTAACGAGGAGCTGTGAGGCTTGGCACTTGAGAATTTGATGAAGACGTGATCGACAACGTGAACAGGGCTGACACCGGTCTTTGCATGCAGCGCGTCAGTCGAGAAAAGCTCGTGGCTGGCGTTTTATTTTTGTGCGTACTGATTTGGGCACGCCGGACGCTGCAATATTGACGAGCCGCGTCAGTCGGATGGATGACAGACGCGTCCGACACCCGTGCGGGCGGCACAAACCTGCGACTGACGCTATACTGACGCGTCCGGCGGCCCCATGGACCAGCGTCTGGCGTGCGGGCGTGCGAACAAGGTCTCTGGACCGCGTCCGCTGAGTCGACTGACGCGTCCGGCGCAGTCCAAATCAGCGTCCGGCGCACATCGTGAAGCCGTGTAAGATCCGAAAACTGGTTGGTTTTGATCGGTTTTTGGAAATCTTTCGTGATTGGAAACATCTTGATGGTTTCCTAAAAGGATAAGACCACCCTTCTCTATATAATAAGAGGTTCATGGCCGATTTGATCCCATCTACAACAAATCGTCAAACACAACATATCTCTCTACTTTTTATCTCTTCCAAACCCTAACTCTGCTGTTCGACGACGTTCTCGACGAATTTCACCGGGCGTTCTAGGTGGCCTTGCCGATCCTAGAAGACCCTTCATGTGCGCCCTCCGACGGATCCTTCCGAGGTCGTTCCAAGCTCTCGTGGCCGAGATCACGCTCTACATCGCCCTCTACCGAGCCCTAGATCGGTTTGGGTGATCACGCGGTGAGTCTTGCTGCGCTTTTACAAAGTTGTGTGCAACCTCGCATGGGCGTTTAAGGCCTTCTCGGTGTGTTGGTGCGAAGCCCCAGCTTTGTGTCAACAAACATCATATTTAACCACTCGTTTTATTTAAAAATTTATATAAAATATCACTTTTTGTTGTGACTTATTTTCTTAACAAAAGTTCTTTAAAAATAACGTAAGCTTGACTATATTACAGAATTTTTTAAATAAGACGAGTAGTCAAACTTAGAATAAAAAAAGTCAAATAAATTATAATTTAAAACGGGCTTTGACTAACTAAAGAAAAAAAAAAAGAAAAAAGAACTTGTATTTTAGGTCGTGAGTGCACTCATGAGGAAAAACTTGGCCACGCATGTGCACGCACGAGGAGTTAAGTGTTGTTGACTAAGAGTGTCTCCAGTACTTTTTCATCTTTTCTTCCCTAAACTATAGTGTCTATCAACTCTCAAAATAATATAGGATGAGAAAAAAGAGGTCATCTCTAGGAGCTTTCCAATAATCTACTCCTGAAACGTTGAAGACAATTTTATACCAGAAATCATAAACTATTTCTAAATTATTGTAACCACTTTTGTATTTTTTATCTCTCGTACATTTGCATCAGGAAACCTTTCCTACCAGATACGCGCTTTCAGGCTGCGTGTATTTTGCGCACAAATGATGATGATTTTGCAAATGCTGAAAGATGGGGAAGGGATATGAAATACTGTTGGAGGCGATTTTTTTCATTTTTCCTTAAAAAAGAAGCAGAAATGGGAAGGAATATGGGACCGTGGTGGAATGGACCCCTATACCTCACGGCACTACGTACTTGGGCCGCACCACAAGAGGTGGCCCAGACCAAGATGTGATAGCGTGCGGCACACGACATGTACCGCATATTGTACCACCTCGCTTACTAAAAAGCTTGTAACCCCGCCCCCGCACTATATAAGGCGGGCGGGGGATCCTCCTCAAACAGATCAAATCGCATATGTGGCAACCCGTATCTAGCTCATCGCTAGATCATCTAACAGATCAGAGATCATACGCGCCTCCGGCGTCCACACTCCCGGGCAGCGAGACAGCACAGAACGTCGGCCCACAGGATGCACACTTTGTCCAATCACGTAAAAAGGAAAACCAAAAACAAAGCAAGCCTTCTTCCCAAACTCCGACGGCCCCGCCCCGCCCGTCGACAACCGCCCGCCGGGATGCTAGGGTTCGCCGGAGCTACAAATAACCCTAGCGCTGCCGGGCGGCGCCACCCTCTTTCCCTCCCCATCCCCCTGCCCCCTTGCACATGCATCCATGATGAACTCCGGCCATGATGGCCCCGCCCGACCTGCCCGGACCCCCCTACTCCGCCAACCGCACTCTAAGCCACCCATCCAAAGATTCCCATCGCCGAAGCCTACCTACCTCCCCCCCGGCCGGCCAAACATTCTATAGTTCATCGGAGTTGGGGAAGAAGGGGAGAGGCTCGCCGAACCCTAGCTCAGCGGAGTTGGAGGAGCAGAGAGCGTAACGAGAAGGACGAGGCCTACCTGTGGTGGATCCGTGGTTGATATGGTGCCGATCCGACGGATCCACCGCCGTCAAACCAGCGTGCGGGGTAGGCTGGGGGAGGGGGGCACGGGGGAGCTGGTGGCGGCGTGGGAGGAGGGCGAGGAGCGCGACCGTCGCCGCCGCCCGGTGGGAGGAGAGAGAGGTTCCCAAGCGAAAAGGAGGCGGCTTGTGCGGGCGCCGGGCGCTGAGTACGGTAAGGAGGCAGGCGGCTTTGTGCGGGTGCTGATGGGTTTCCTCCAAATCGGACAGCTCGGATGGTATGCATGCCACCGCTTCTGAGCGCGCGCTCAGTAAGTAGTATTTAGGATATATTTTAACTTGGCCTTTTGACACGAAAACAAGATTTTTTTTATTACATCGTCCGGACACTGGAGAACCTTGGGCCACAGGCCGCAACGGCTACCGAACCAGGGGCTGGCGACCTGACAAGATCAGAAAGCTTCATGGAGTTGTACTCCTGGTTGACAATGAACGCACATCTCGTCAATTTGCTTAATTCTCAAAAATACATTCTGTTACTAATTATTCTGTCATTTGTTGCAAAAGCATGGAGAACAAGCGCAACCGAAGAAGTGACAACCAAGGAAGCTGGCCCGGAGGGGTCCACGGCGGCGACGTCGCCGGGCGTCACAAGCGTCGTAAGCCTTGTCAGCAGGCTGCATGGGTGCGTGCGCAGCGTCGACCCCGCAGCAGGCTGCAAGGATTCCGGTGTTCCGGCGCCTTGGCCCGCGGGCGCCAGCTGTGCCTGAGGTCGACGCTGATGGTTTTCGACCGCCGTGGGTCGCCGACAAAGGCGCCGTCCGAGGGTTGCGGCGCCCATGACGCACCGTCCCAGTACCGCCGGAGCTCGCTGGGCGGTGCTTCAACTGCCACCGCAGGCACGCCGCTCATTGTCGCTCGCCGTCGCGCTGCCTTCTGTGCAAAAAAGGGCGAGACACCGGGCACAGGCATGCAAGCTTGGGCGCGCGACTTGCGCCCTGCGACCCAGGGGATGGCCGTGCACGGCGACACCGAGGGCGACGCGGCGTCGGGCGTGCCGGGCCTCGACTCCCCCGGGGTCCGTTAGACTCCCCCCACTCGCCGCCTCCTCGTGACCAACAGTCGCCGCCTTTGCTGCTTCACAGGTGCTGCTCGCTGGACCTTGCAGTGTCCCGCGGCCTGGAGGGCCCGCTCCAGGATTTTGATCCCATGCTCATCGAGGTGGAGGCGTCCCAGGATGGCCAAGGTGGTGTCGCCGTCCTCAGAGGACTGGTGGGCAGGTATAGCTGCCATTGAGCTTGGTTTTCCGGCTACTCCTCCTGGTGTCGCATCGCTCAGCCCGGCCGACGAGGGGCCTCGAGCTGTCCACGCCGCCTCGCACGCGAAGATTGGTGGGCGATCTTGCTGCTGGGCGAAGCTTGCAAGCTTCCCTCGGTCGGCCATCCCTGCTGTCGTAGCTCAGCGGGTGGATGGCGGTGATGTGGCAGCACCTGCAAGCTGCCACTGGAGATCAAGACTCGAGGCCCCGGGTTTCCAGGACCCCACGACGGCGACACCCCACGTCGCAGCGACCGCTGGCCGCCAAGGCGCCATTCGGAGAGGCAGGCGCGGGCGCGTCCCTCGCCAAGGCGTTCTGCTAGCTGGCTGTCTAGCTCTTGCCCTTCGTCGCACCATTAGTTTCCTTCTTAGTACAACTCTGTAAGCGCCACCGTTCTAGCCAGTGCTATTTGTGTGTGTGTCGCCTAATGGGTTTCCGGGCAGCTCGCTAAGGAATCCTATTAGGATGTAATTCTAACATTCCCACTTCCCTTAATGAAGTACGTGCCAATGGTACGCTTTCGAAAAAAAAACAACCAAGGAAGCTATACCAATCGAACTGATAAAACTGATTACAAATAATTTCTCCGAGGAGCTTGGGCTTGGTGCGTTTGGACAAGTCTTCAAGGTAAAACTGACAAAACAACTAGTTTTAACACAGCCGTACCTACTTCTACCGATGAAACGCATCAGCCTATACCAGACCAAACAGTTGACCTCAACATGCCAATGTCGGCAGATGAGTTCCTGGAGGCTATATCACTACCCTTACAACCACCGCTGATCCAGGAAGGCTATCAGCAGCCACAGCCAACTTCCTCACAGCGAAAGAGTTCCAGACTTGCTCACAAGGCGGAACTTAATGCTGGAAAGACTCAATCCAAATCGCACCGGACCTCCTAATTAGGAAATTAGGGGATCTTTCTGGAGAAGAACCTGTTCATGATAGCGAGAATTGTGAAGATGATGAACTGTATGTCAAACATTTTCCGAGGCCGGTGGAGAAGTTCAAGATGGATGCGATCCAGGTGCTGATCGAGAAGGGCATTGGGAAGGAAAAGATGAAGAACAAGGGGCAGCTGCGTGACGCAGGCAAGGGGCAGCAGCATGAAGCCGGCTGAGGTGGGCTTGGAGGCTTAGGCCGCCAGCGATAGTAGCTAAAGTTATCAGATGTCAATTCCTCCGTTTGATGAGATGTGGGTCTTCTGCCCATTGTATCGTAGTTTGGTAAGGCCACTCGGGCCCGTAAGGCCATTCGGGCCATTGGTTGTAATGAAACCATTTATGCACTTCTTCATTCGAGCCTTGGGCCGCCGGAGCAGTCGACTCCTTATCTGTAAACCTAAAACAGTTACCATTTCAAAGGCCTACGGGCCTCAATCGGTTTGGTTAGGGAACTACATGATGTGCGAGTGTTGGTATGTGTCCTCTGGTGCAACCCTTGTACCCCAAGGGAGCGAGAATGAAGTAGCTAATTGTGTTTTTAATGACGACCAAAGACTGTAACATTATATGCTGGAACGTCAGAGGCCTTAATGATGGTGCGAAAAGGGCAACTATGCGCAACCAGAGCATGTCTTCAGGTGCCACGGTTGTGTGTCTCCAGGAGACAAAGATAGCTACATGGTCGCTTCCACTATTGACCGAAACAGTTGGGGGAGATATGGCTCGCAACGCGGTTTATTTACCGGCAAATGAAACGGCTGGAGGGATCTTTTAGCGGCATTAGATCATTTTTTTTACAATTGACAACCCACGTACAACCGCGAATACAATTTCAGCCACGATCACAATGCTTGCAGATAACAAGGCTTGGTCAGTAATAGGGGTGTACGGACCACAATCTGGCAGCGACAAGATGCTGTTCATGCATGAGCTATCTGACCTGAAACAACACATGCTCCCGGAGTGGTTACTGTTGGGGGATTTCAACTTAATCTATAGGATTCAAGACAAGAACAATGATAGAATAAATCTGCAACTTCTAAATTCGTTCAAAGCTCCAATTGATAATCTTATGATGATGCCAATCGACCTGCATGGTAGAAAGTACACGTGGTGTGTAATGACCAATGCAACAGAAGCCAACAATATCCAAGATAGATCATTTTTTTAAGCCTCAGCAGAGTGGTTAGAGATCTTTCCGAGGGCACACTTACAGGCTCTGGCCTCACTGGGCTCTGATCACTGCCCTCTCTTTTTGCAAGGAGACCAAAAGTTTGACTTTTACAAAGGTTTTCGCTTTGAGTCATTTTGGATAGATTGGCCTAGTTTCCTTGAAACGGTCAAAGAGGTCCAGGACAAACCTGTTGTCGATGTTTTTACGACCGAGAGCCTGCCACGGGGGTGAACCGGGCAGTTTGTTCGGCCTCGATGAACCTGGAGCCCGGGCGGTTTGTTGCGCAAATGACATTGAGAGCGGGGTTTTTATATCTGGTTCGGGCCCCTCGATCCTTGATCGAGTAAAAGACCATTACGCCCATCGGGCGTGAGCCTGTTTTTGATTGATGGGGTCAACCGAGGATCGGTCGTGATGTTTACAACATTTGATGTGTTCAAGTTGTGTTCTCCTCTATCAGGTGCTCCTTGGCCGCCTTTTGTAGTCTTAAGGGACCAAGGAGCTTCGCTACGGTCCTAGTCGAATACATGAAGGGTTGTCCGACGAGGATTCGAACACCCAAACTCTAAATAGAGATCTGACTAGAGTTCTATCCTAGTTACAATAGAAGTCACTGTAGCTATATATGCTTCCATTGCCTTCTGAGAGTTGTTTGCGGCCGCAGGCTAGGATAGAACCCTGCGAACAACTCGGTAAAGTTCTTTGGTGATCCTGTATCCACACCTGTTAACACCCAGGATGCTATTTTGCGCGTTCATGTCAAATTGATGCGGACTGCGAGGGTGTTAAAACTATGGAGGAAGAATTTCAATGAATGGAAGGTTCGTTGGAAAATGTTAAACATAACCCTGGCACATCTAGAGAGAGCCCAAGAGGAAAGACCGCTGACACCAGTCTGATGAACATAGTTTCAAACGATATCTAAAAGCCAAAGCGCTAGGTCTAGCGGCTGTTCAGAGAGCCAGAGCCAGGCAGCATTCCCCTATGACGTGGATCAAGAAAAGGGATACGGACACGAGGTTTTTTCATCTGCACACGCCAACGCAAGACGGAAGAAAGTCTTTATCCCTTCCTTAACCGGACATGTTAGGGCAGTGGTTTGATAGGAAGATAAATCAAAGATGATTCACTCATATTTTTTGGAGATCATGGGAAAGCCAAGTAACAGAATCAAAGCCCTAAACTGGACTGCACTTGGATATACCAAACACAATTTGGAAGATCTAGACACTCCTTTTACGCCGAACGAGGTAGCTAAGGTCATCAAGGAAATACCATCAGAGAAAGCACCTGGACCGGATGGCTTCATTGGCATTTTTTACAAGAAATGTTGGCCGATTATCAAAAATGATCTTACCCAAGCTCTTTGGAGTTTATACTCTCATCGAACAGCCAAGGTAAACCTAATAAATGAAGCCAACATTGTTTTGCTACCGAAGAACAAAGTGGCGACAACGGTTTCAGATTACAGACCGATTAGTTTGGTCAACAGTATGGCTAAGATTATTTCCAAGATACTAGCTGATCGGTTAGCCCCACGTATGAATGAAATAGTTTCCAAGGCTTAGAATGCGTTTGTTAAGAAGAGATGCATCCATGACAACTTTGTGTACTCTCAATGAGGTCATCCAGCTCCTACACAAAAAGAAAAGGCCAACGCTTTTTATAAAACTTGATATTTCCAAAGCTTTTGACTCAATGGAATGGAGATATCTTATAGAAGTTTTACAAACTCTCGGTTTCAGAAGAAAGTGGGGAGATTGGATAGCGGCACTACTAGGGTCCTGCTCGTCCAGAGTGTTGGTTAACGGACAACCGACACAAGCAATACGGCATGCAAGGGGACTAGGATAGGGTGACCCCCTATCACCACTACTCTTTATTATGGCAATAGACCCCTTGCAATGAATCATTGAGCTGGCGGTAGAGAAAATGCTCCTAGAACCAGTTCTACCTGGCTCGGCCAAACTATGATGCTCACTTCACGCGGGCGATGCGGCAATTTTCTCCAAGACATCAGCTTCGGACATGGATCTGCTTCTCAAGCTTTTAACATTCTTTGGAGAGTGCTCAGGACTGAAAATCAATATATCCAAAACCAAGTTTTTTCCTATTAGACTTAATGAAGCTACGATCACACAGTTGGTGCAAAATTTCTCGGGCAAGATCGGAAAGTTTCCAGGAAAATACCTAGGCCTGCCCTTACACACTCGGAAATTCCGAAGGGTAGAAATACAACCACTGATTGACAAGGTGGGAGCTCTCCTCCCGGGTTGGATAGGCAGACTCCTAAATACAGCAGGACAGCAGGATGGGAGACGTTGGTCAAAACTGCGCTTTCAGCACAACCGATATACCATTTGACAACATTCCCAGAACATAAGTGGCTGATTAGAAAGGTAGATAAGTTGAGGAGAAGTTTCTTATGGAGAGGTGAAACAGCAGACAAGGTTTATGGGGGTCATTCTCTATTGAATTGGCCCACTACATGTCGACCAAAGAACAAGGGCGGGTTAGGAGTCCTGGATCTTGAACGGTTTGCCAGGGCTTTAAGGCTAAGATGGTTATGGTATCAATGGAAGCTTTAAGACAGAGCTTGGAACGAGCTACACCTACCGTGCGATGACCTTTACAGGGACTTATTTGCAGCATCCACAATTGTTTCAGGAGGCAATGGAAAAACAACAAATTTTGGTCATCATCATGGTTGGAGGGTACAACAGCAAAATCTTTGGCTTCAAGGTTATTTCAGAAGACAAGGAGAAAGAAGATAACAGCCTTCCAAGCCTTGAGGGATAATCGGTGGGTATCACATATTGCCCCACTTGCTAATCTGGAAGAACTTCATGAGTACATAAATCTTTGGGAGAAGATCTCAGGAGTACAGTCGGATATGAACATAGAGGATTCAATCACTTGGAGATGGACAAATGATGGGGAATACTCATCAAAAAGTGCTTATCGAGTACAATTTGAGGGATCTTACAGCAAACTCAAGCTATCACCAATTTGGAAAGCAAGAACAGAAGCAAAATGCAAGTTTTTTTGCGTGGACCTTATTGCACAACAAGATTCTAATGGCAGACAACCTCGCAAAACGGAACTGGCAGAACGATCCTATATGCAAGCTTTGCACGATGGCGCCAGAAACCCCGGCTCATCTTTCTAAAGACTGCGGGTTCACCCAACAAGTTTGGGATACTCTCAAGGGTTGGCTAAACCTTTCAATGCCCGACACGGTAGACAAAACAGGTTCTATCCACAAGTGGTGGCGAAAATTTGGCAAAACTCAAAAGAAGACGATTGATGGTATAATGATCTATTTTTGGTGGAATATTTGATGGTATAATTATAGAATCAAAATTTTGTAGAGAAGAAAAACATAAATACAAAGGTTTCTTTGTCCCCATCGTTTTGTACAAACTTTTTGATTGTTTTTTCTATCCCGTTAACGCATGGCATGTTTTGCTAATAATAGCAATTTTTATAAGGGTTCAGACTTTAGAGACACCAGCAAACAAGGAAAATAACAAATTTGTTAAAAGTAATGATTTAGGCCAATATGGAATGCTAATTCATAAATTTGAAGCAACTGAATTTACACAAGAATGTGGCATATACTAGCTAAACATTTAATCAAACATTTCAGAGGCACCGGCGCAAACTGAGAAGAACCAATCACCCCGTTCTGGCTTTTTCATCATGAGAGCAGGCTACAAAATCAGAAAACTAATTGGCCCTTGTTTGGATTATCCTGAACACATCAAGTAAACCAAGGGATCTGGCAAAGAAAACATGATCTGATTGAAAATAATAACTAAAACATATGACAACATGAATACAGAATTAAAGAAAAAATGGAGCGCGAACAGGTTAAGGATTGTTGGTCAGGCTTACATCCAAAACTAACTGCTGTAGAAGAATATCTTTACAAAACATGAAGGAATTAGATTTTAACATAGAATTACATGGATCTCAAATAATTAACTTCGATGCTTTCCAAATGTGAACAGTTAGATGAGAAACTTAAACAAGCACAAATCATAGCTGCTCAGGGAGGGGGCGCAAGCCTGTCAGGTAACTAAGCATCAGATGAAATAAATTTGTTAAATCCCATTATTCTGGTTTTTTTTTTTGAAAGGATTAACCCCATTATTCTGAAGCTTGAAATATATCCTGCCTATCCACTCTTAATTCTGGCAAACACTGACTGGTTCTGAGTTGCTGTTGGTTCACGTGGAGCGGAGCTTCTTTAGGTCCAGTTGAGTATGGAAAAAAATCAAGCCAACACTGACCTTGACATAGAGGCAGCAGGAAGTGCATGAATAAGTGGGCGATTTCAAGCCTCCCACCGACATCCACCAAACCAGATGTTAGCAATTGCTATTTTGCGTGCCCGCAGAAGCTGCTCGCCTATTTAATGGATTTGCCAGTTCCCATTCACTCACAAAGGCGAATGCAGCCCCCAAACCAAAAGATGGAACAATGCTATATACAAGAACATAACCATAACTAATAAGATATAAAATTATTGTTTTAAGTTGAATACCATGGAAAGGAGGAAAAATGAACTTAGCATTGCAATGGAAACAAATGAATCAATTCAAACATACCACTGAAGCTGAAGAATCAAGCTGGCAGCTAGCGATTCAGTCTTTTCTGAATATGCAAAATACTTACCTTTGAAATACTGAAAATATAACAATTCACACCATTTTGTCATGCAAAAATATAAATAAGTAGCATGTGCACAGTTTAACATAGGTAGATCACTGAACTGAGTGGTTCATAAAACGTGGTCAAACAATATGAGCCTTCAAACAATTATCATCGGAGGCCATCAAGTAAATGATTGCATGAACCTATGACTATGAAAGTTTTATACAATGGTTTGAGATGCCGAGTGGATTACGTGATGGGATCCCGAACTCCAATAAAATGCTGCGTACATTGTAGTCCAACGAGGTGGAGGGTAGAGCTTTGGTTCCTATCGGCAGATAGGTTGAATACAATCCAAAATATCAGTAGGGACCTACCAAGTGTCTCGACAAACTAACACTTGGTCATGGCAACTTCATTCCAAATAATTAAAGATGTCATACAAAGCACATATTATTGTTACCAATTTTAATTGGGATTTTCAACCTTGAGTGTGGAGTGCGTCCTCTAGACAATACCAATATTGCTATTAGCTATACTAGATGTGGCTGTTACAATGACTATTGATCTCTAAGACTCTAGTATAGCAACAAGGGCCTTGTATAGAAACTACTTGCTCAAGCGTCCAGGACCATCTACGAAAAATTCTTGGCCTTTATTGGAAATCATTCACGCTACTGAATTTTAAATGATTCAAAAATATTTAAGTGTCATTGGTGTATGGACATTTTTTCTCTCTCTAACCTCTCTCATCATGTCATTGGACAATCCATCCACATCATAGACAAGTGGCATACTATAATCTCTGATATCCCCAATGAATGAACCATATATCGTATATATAAATCAACACCATTTGCTCCACTGCTAATAAAAGCCAAGTATTTTTCGTACATGGTCCTAGAGACATAGGTTACACTTTGCTATACAAGGCACTTCTTGCTAGACTTCGGTCCAAAGAGTTAATATCCAATGCAATAGCTACATCTAGTAGAACAAACATTGATACCCGGAGGGGCACACTGCACGCTCAAGGTTTAAACTCTCAATTAAAATTGGTAAGAACAACATGTGCAACTTTGCTTTGTAGAGTTGCTTCATAGGGCATCTTTGATTATTTGAGATGAAGTCGTCCTGACCATGGGTCTGTGTGTCGAGAAACTAGATAGGTCCTTATAAAATATTATGGATTGTACTTCCTCGTTTGGAGAAAAAGTTAAGATTGCATGGGAGGTCGATAAGGTGTCGTTGGTCTTCTTCCACATGATCAAAGACGGCAATGGTACTACAAGCTTGAATCTAATGTAGTCAATGATGAGGCGGGCATTCTCGGATGGGACTCAAGGGATCGTGCCATCAGTGCTTCGAGCTGGCGCACTCCACCAACTACCTCGCTGATCTGGTCCGACTGCTCTTACATGTTGGCATCGAGGAGTACATACAGGACTTCTAGGGTGCATGGTGCACACAAGCTGCCTCACAGACAACAGGTGCAAGTCTTCACCGGTAGGCTACCTGAACACATCCACATCAACATCAAGCTCCATGACCCCCAAGACATGCAATGATTGATGAGTTTGGTGTGCTCCTTTGATCGTCACAACATTGCTCCAGCCCTAGTGTTCCGCCGCCTACTTCACATCGGTCGCCGAGGTATCGGCACCTCGGCCGCGTTCATGCTTCTGCTTGAGGCTCTACTTGTGCACATTCCATATCATCTATCGCTAGCCACAAGTCCTCATGCTTCTTCTTGAATGTGTCACTTGTTAGGATGAATTGTGTGGTTTGCATGTCAATGTAATCTAGTTAGCGTGTTGTACCAAGTCATTGTGCCAAGTCCTTGTAAGCCATGATGGGGGCTATTCCCATCTGACTATAACACACAACCATGAGAGCCATAAATGGTATCATGTTAATCCATTCTTATATGGTACCAGAGCCATTCTTCCTCATTGAGAAATCATGGCGTTCGCATTATCCTCTTCCGCCTCCACCATGACACCTGCATTGGTGGTTTCTTCGAAGGTTGTAAGCCAATTTGAACATAGATGCCACTATTAAGAAGCAATCTGTTCCTCGAGAGAGGGGTTAAAACGGATTAGAGAGATCACATCCAACTAGATTAGTGACATGTATTAATCCTAGCCTTAGATCTAATCCAATGATCATATGTAACATCTCCCAATAACAACGGTAATTTTCATATGCCCTACTCCACCCTAGAACTGACATCGCCGAGAGGACTATCCGTTCGAAGACGCGGATACGTGGTTGACAAAAGGACATTTCCATCTCCCATGGTGCCTGTTCACCATGTATAAATATCAAGATCACTCAATGGAAAACTAGTTCGATTCGTTCTTCTGTCTCTCGATTACAATCACTTAAAACACGTTATCAACATGCTCAAGATCGAGAAGTCTCCCGTCGAGAAGGTGAGATGGATTCGATGACTTACCTTCAATTGTGACCACAATCCTCCAAGGAGTTCCGCTCACCCGCCACGCCCCACTACTCATCGATGCCGCCGCCTAGCGGAGACTTGCTCGCAAAGACATCGCCGCACCTTCCGGCCGTCATCGTCGCTTTGGCCGCCACAACCATCGCCGCCATTCTTTGTGGTCGTGGTAACCATGCCCAGCACGCTATCGCCTCCAGCTGCGCCCAGGCATCGAGAATCGCTTCGGCTCCACCAGCGTCGGTCGCGTCTCCAACTCCTCCGTCCACCGTTGTTCGCCTGCCGATCACACCTCCAACTTCTCTAGCCACGTCGGTTCACCTGTCGTTGCCAACCCGGGGTAATTCTCCCCGGTGGCTAGATTAAGAGATGGCCCCGTGTCGCATACACCTTCTATCCGGCCGAACAAACTTCAACGGGCTTCAACGCAACGCATCGAGCACCACCAACTCCATCGGTTTGGGAGCGCCATGTTTGTCGCCGCACCTCCGCCGCCATCACGACTCTTGTCCCGACCTCTATTCGAGCTCTGGACTACAACCTTCCAAAGTCTCTCCAATGGCGACCTCCCCAACCGCTTTAATGGCGAGGCTAGTCCCTCCAACGAGGGGGGCTACTCTCCCAACTAAGCGGTAGCAACTAGAAGGCAGGGACAGCAATGGAAGAAGATCCACATACTTTATACATTATAAGGGTTCATATACATCCGGACCTTAAGTCTGAATATTTGATGGAAGAAGATCCACATGCTTTATGGAACGCTCTCCGGCAATGCTATGAACATCAAAAGTCAATTGTCTTGCTTGAAGCCTTGCATGAATGGAATCACTTACGTCTACAAGAATTTATGTCCATTGGAGAATACAATCATGCAATTCACAAGCTTTGTGCCAAACTCAATGTCGCCACCCCACACATGCATGGCGTGCTCAACCGTGGAGAGGGCTTCCGAAGTCCCTCATTCAGCGATAAATGTGATTAATGAGGTCGAGTATGGACTCCATCTTGTCGGGCGGAAGTCCACCGGCGTCTCCCAATGGATGCGGTGAGGACCCGATCGGGAGACGCGAAAGTGGAGCCGTCCAGCGCCGACATCGGAGAGGTTAGCGCCGGGCCTTGGAAGGTCGATGTAACAAGATCCGCACCGCCAATGTCGGTTCGAGGCCGGCGCCATGATCGTTGATGTTGGGGTTGCCGCGTGTACCGAGCCGAAGTGCTTGACGAGGTCGGTGCCGGGGCTGCGAGAGGAGCGCGTTTGCCGATGCTAGTGCTAGTAGAACCAACACCGCCCGTGCTTGGTCAAAAGTCTTCTTGACCTCGGTTGCATTAATGAAGCAGATCATGGTGCCGATTTGAAAGGCGAAGCCGGCGGCGGAGGTCGAAGAAGCGAAGTCTACAAAGGGTGTCATCTAGTCGATGTGGATTAGCACGCACACCCTACCTGGCACACCAACTGTCAAAGAGGAATGCTCAACAGTCCTCTATGGGGTGTCCCACGAAGGTAGATCGGTTCGGCAAGGTGCACGAGATCGAGATCTAGATGGTAGTTCAGACACGCAAAGACAATCGGATGTATCGGGTTGCCTCACGGACCTGATGGATACATGATTGAACAACGCCACAACATGGTTCCAATGAAGCCTTACGTCATCCTGTTGGCCGACGCCGCCACATGGCCCCAAAGGAGTTGAAGTCCGTCCCGTTGGTTGGCGCCACCACGCGGCTCCAATGGAGTTCAAACTCCGCCCTGTTGGCCGACGCTGCCATGCAGCTCCAACGAAGTTCTATACCATCCTGTTCGACCAACGCCACCATGCTGCTCCAACGAAGTTCAAGCACTATCCCATTGGCTACGCCACCACGCGGCTCCAATGGAATTCCATGACTTTATGTTAGCCATGCCTTGGAGTCAACACAATGCCATCCAAGGTACATTTTTATTTATTTATTGCTATCCCTTTCACTCTTTTTTGTTGTGCTTTTGTTTGGTTCTCCTTCTCTTGTCTCCCCTTTCTCATTCTCGCTCATGCCACAAGAGCGGGGGTGTATCCATAACTAGGGTGCTCTCTGTAAGGAATGATGCCACTTCAGTAGCTTAGATGACACACAAGGAAGCTTTTTCGATGGCAAGGGGCAACATCAAATGACCAAGGCATCAATGACCTCGGGTAGGTAGCCCAATCGCCGACGTGTTTGCTTTGCTAGCCGGGCTGTGATAAAGTCACGCTTGAACCGGGAGTGGAGAGATGTAACAACCTTGTACTATCTTTTTGTAGATGCATGAATTAAATGACAAATTTCTAGGAGACTACACAAGAGTCTCACAATGTGTATTCATATATCATGTATGCGTTTGATCAAGAAGCAACAAAAAATGGATGTGTCAAACGTCTTGTGTCAATTAAAGTGTATAGATGTTCCGTGCAAAGAACATCCATCCGCGTACACACAAACGGCTCGGTATCGCGAGATTTGCGAACTGAAATAAGATACAATGCTATGGCTTGCCTGATAGTTCGATCGAGGTACCGTCAAAGGTCTGAGAAAGAAACTAGAGGAAAGTTAACACCATGTGCTTAGCTAACAATGATATATCAGTACATGAGCAAATGCACATACAAGACAAAGATGCTATACTTTGTCAAATAACATGTCGAACTCCAGCAGGAGCATGGTTTGGCCAGGCGCACAATAGTGTAGGCGGCAGCCGTGCACGTCCAAATTAATCCCACCTTGCTTAACTTGGGAGGAGGAAGCCACCTTAAAAGGGAGAGTCACCCTTCCCCTATCAAACTAGTCTTTTGGGGCGATTGGGCCTTCCCCTAAGTGGGTGCGCCCGTAGTACGGTGCTAAGATTGCCGAGGCGCAATAGGAGGCCCTAGTGGCGTTGTAGCCGGATCGGTGTGTCGTATTTTTAAATTTGCCGGTGCAAAGATTGCGGATTCGAAATCCTGATTGGTGTGTCAAGCTTTTCATCCAACCCCGCCTGGGTTTCTCACCTCTCCCTCGCCCCCGCCTGTCGATGGAATAGCTCGCCATGTTCTCCAGTATTTGGACCACGCCTCGCGACCACCGGTGGTTGGGGCGGCTCCCCTCCCACCGGGGTGGCACCGCATCGCAACAATCGGTCGTGAGCAAGAAGAAAAAGAGAGGGGCAACACTGATAAAAATGATGGTGGATTACACCAATTTAGCATGAGAGTTTCGAGAAAGTCGAAAGCAAAGGGATAACAACCTACACCGAGGTGGTAGAAGAACTCCGTTGTTGAGTTTTCACATCACAATATTAATATAGATTCTCCGTTGTGATAATGAGAAAAACATTCGTAGAAGAGTATATGATGCGTTGAATGTCCTAAGGGATACGAATATTATATCTAAAGATAAAAAGGAAATCTAGTGGAGAGGCCTGCCCAAGACAAAAATGAATGATATTGAAGAACTCAAGATAAAGGTCATTGGACCGAAAAAGATCGGATTGAAAAAAAAAAAAGCATATCTCGAAGGATTTAGAAGAACAACGAAATGAGCAGCAGTCGGGGGATGAACTTTCCAATCGAGTGGCGCTGCCATTTATGCTAGCTCAGACACGTCGTGATGCATATGTAGAAGTGGAGATGTCCGATGATTCACGAGATAACACATTTGGACTTCAATAGCACTCCATTTCAATTGCATGATGAAACCTTTGTAATGAAAGCAATGGGATTATGTGACAACAAGGAAACCGGATTGTATCGAAGCTCCTATTGCGAATGGAGATCATATTCGAGGAACGCATCGGGCTACGGCGGTGGGCAAACCTACAACGAAAGATGAGGATCGAAGGAGTATGCTTGATCCAAGCAAGCGAACCTTGAGACTTACGCTCGCATTTTTTAGTTCCAATGGATGGCTTTTCGTCGAGATACATTGGTCGCATTTAGCTTAAATTGTATTTTGTTTTCGGTTAAGCGCATTAAATGTACATGTCAAACTTGATGTAATAATTGGTCCGATTCTATCTTATGATAGATGAAGCCTGGATTAGGATTTAGCATTTCATATTTGTATCTTGAATAATTCTCATTAAGGAAGTAGGAAAAGAATATGAAACTAAGTAAGCAGCCTCAAAAGAAAAGATTGTTGCTTCATGCCCACATGATTCGGGTGATGATGAGGATGGTGAGCCTAGTGTTCCTCGAATCAATTATTATACTACGCACATGGTGATGAAGCTTTAAGGTCACACTTAAATATAGACAAGATAAAGCTAATGTTTTTACTCTCACGATGTCTACTTGCTATAAATTGTTGATACATTGAATTACACTTTATGTGCCTATTTAGTTCAAACCCTAGAAGGAGACGGTCTACGCCAAGGAAGGTGTAAAACAGCGACCTCGGTTCGAGAAAAGTGTAGAACAGCGAGGAGACCAATATCCAGGCCAATGTAAGTTCAAATGTGCACTAAAACAATTTTCTATGCCCTAGCAACATGTACGCATATGTTAAACTAAAACACTTCTATGCTCTAAAAAACAGATTAAGAAGATGACCGTAAAAGCGCACCGATAAGATGAGGGTGGTAGGGTAACAAGGAAAAAGGAATCGAAAGCATACGATCCATGCCACTTTCGGGAATGTGTAGAAGATGGCACATCCGTGACCATTCCTCTCCGTTAAAGGGATTATTGAAGCCATTGCTTGAAATGCTTCCAATGGATATGCAATCTTCATACATCAAAGTCATAGATCGGGGCTCAACTGGAGCTAGCAAGTAAGATAAAGCACACCATTAAGGACCACGTGATCAGCTCTACCACAAGTATGGCGAGACAGCTTCAAGCTGCTCTTGATGCCAATAATAAATCTCCTAGTGAGTCTAAGGATCGGTGACATCCCTAGATGATGGTTCTCCATTCCTCTCTGGGGCATCCAAAGGACCCCCTCCGAGGGACCTTCAACCTGCTCTTGATGCCAAAAAAATCCTATCCAAGGACCCCATCCAGCGACAGTGCGGTTTAATAAACGCAATGTCTTTGGCAAAAGATATGGTCAATGAGATCATCGGTCATTTGTGTAGCAAGATTATACCTAAGAGTAAGTATCATGCCATGTTTTATTTACTTGTCAATAAGGCTCTTAATAAGATTTACCTTCCTATGTGTTCAATTTGTCGACAGAGAGACATTGATACATATCAAAGAGGTGAGCATCCCTAAAAATGTCTTGATCGGGTTCTTGACCAATGACGAGATCATTTGTGGACATCATAAGAGCATTTATAATATGCTTCAAATCGATAGTAGTCTTTGGGACAAAATTCTTTTTTTCCTACCACAACCGATATAAGTCATTACCCACAATTCTTTTCCCCCTCTTTACCAGGGGATTTACCTGATAGTAAAAATGCAAGTTTCTTTTCCTACAAGTGCGAGGAGTCTATTCAGGGTGGGGCATTACAAAGAGATTTTTTGAAGCTCGCTCGGGATGGGAGGTCCAAAAAGGTGATGTAGACATCTCGGCTGGTAAGTGTCTTCCATGTGTCTATGTCGGCTAGAAGCCTTGGTGCGAAGGAAGGACTCGCGGACCTTGATGCGAAGAGCAAGCGCAGAACAGGATCGGGAGGGAGATGGCGACGGCGGGCGGAGGTGACAAGTGCAACGAGGAGGATGTTGCGGGAGCCTTTGCGGTCGTTGTCATAGGCAAGGATGTAAGTGACGCTTCATCGGCTGGCAAGCTGCCGCGAAAGCCCGCAAAAAGCAAGTGATGTTATGCGGGCTGCCGTATCTGCGTGCAAACTCACTCGCCGCCGTCGCTCGTCGCCTTGGCGCGTCTTCAAGGTTTGATTCGCGATTCTGACGCCGGTACATTCATCCTATTCATGTTTTCTTCGAGTTGCTCATGCACCGACAACGGGTTTTGCCCGAGCTCGCCGCCGCCGTGCGTCGTCGTTCGTCGTCGTCCTTCCATCTCCGATCGATTCGACGCATCGATAAGCCGCCTTGACCCCTCGTCGTTTCCCCGCCATCGGTTTGTTCTATTATGGCTTCTAGCATCGAGTTTATCTGCGCCGGCGAGGATTGTCCGCCGTCGGCCTTGGCCAACGCCGTCGGCCGCAGCGTTCGACCGGCCGCTCTCTGTTCGTCGACAAAGGTCGCTGCCGCGTCGCGTCATCCATCCCCGTCGTCGCCGATCGCGATAATGTCGTCCGCATGGCGGATTGTCGCATCCGGCGACCTCGCCGCCGTAGAACACGGCCACGCCGCCGTCGGCATCCCATTGCCGGGCCGGTGGGATTAGTCTCCCATCGCCCGATCTAATCCTCGGTCATCCAAACAAGATCCGACGGTCCGTTCAGAGATACCCGCTCGGGTCCAACCCGTAGATTAGCCCCCCTGCGCGCTTTTTAAAGAATGCAGCGTAGTCCATGGCGCAATTCTGAATTACGCGTTGACCGCCGGAAAGCGTAATTTCGTCTGCTCGATGTCGGGTTTACGTTTTCGGTATTTATAGAACTGCATTATCTTCATTTGATCATAACTTTCTCATTTTAACTCGATTCGATCGTAGTTAAATTTCCTAGATGTTTATGCTACTGTTAGTTCAGTTTTCCACTTGTTAATTTTCATAGTTAGGTTTAATTAATTACCTTGCATTAGTAGCCTTGTTTATTTCATATCTCGATCGATTTATCTCTGATTTGCGTGAATTTTATGTCTCAGTGTGACCGTAGCAAATCGTGGAATGATTTATGAAACTTTTTACTTTATTTCTGTACTATTGGTGTACTGTTCTAATGACAGGCTTGTTTGCTTTGTATGTATGATTCCGGTTTGTGTGTTGCTGCATGATGATCGAGTAGGCAGTGAGCAGTTCGTGGAGGATCAGTATTTTGGTGATTAAGACTTCTACGAAGACCAGCAGGAACAGCCACCGACCGCTGAAGGCAAGTATAGCTTGGGCTTCACCATGTTGACCTATTCACCTAATCATCATTTCATGTGCATGAGTATAATTAATTTGCCATAAGGATGTCCTAGTTTTGTTATCTCTGTTCCTTGTTACATTGGGTTACATGCATTGGGTAGAATTGCTAGCGCTCAACTTAAATATGAATGAACCCAATGATGAGTAATGATAATATGAGTTGAATGGTGAACATGATAATGAAACAACAGGGCGAGGGAGCTCTTTTGATGCTCTTGGCCCTCCATAAGGACTAATCCGTTGGCAAAAGCTGGGAAAACCGCACAACGAGGGAGGGTCACATGGCGCTTGAGTGGCTCAAAGCTTCACATGACGACGGCCTTCCATCCCCATCCGACGGACGACAGCGCGCCCCGCCAACGGGGTTATCATCATGTACTTGCGCTGCATTACATGGTGATCGACCACGTGTCTGGCTGCGCTGGCTCCCATGGGCTGAGTACGTCTTCAACACCGCCCATCAGTTGTAACATCCCGGATTTTTGGAGAAGCTGACAATACGAACTTTTAAAAATTTTCGTCCAATGAGTGAAACATGTAGTTGCTAGATCGAACTAAAAACAATTTATAACCAAATTGTTGCATACATATAGTGTTGTTTGTAGAAGATTGTCTGTGGCTTCTTAGTAGACACAAACCCATAGCAATTTCTCTTCTCTTTGTCTCACTTCCAAAAATTCTCCTAATAATTTTTGGAGACATCTCGTGCCCCAACTCAAATCATTCCCAACTTTGTTATTGATTCTCATATCTTCTCTTGAGTTTCTCTCGATCGTCTACCGTCTTCCCTGAGCTCATTCCAATCTTCTCCAGAGTCACTCTCGTATCATCCCGAATCTTAATTGGACTACCCTTCTCTTATCTTCCCCTTTCTCCTATATTATACGGAGACTGTAACCTCACTTCGTCTCTCATCGAGAAGAAGATGAACCCTACCAACACCCTCGACCTAACCAACCGTCGACTACCTCTAAGCAACTCTTAACCATGTTCGATCGACCATAGCCTGTCGTAGCCTTGCCCGACTAGTCGTAACCTTCCGTAATCGTGCCTGGACAGTCCTAGCCTGTCATAGTTATGCCCGGTCAGTAGCCATCCACGACCAACCACGGCCAGCCAGTAGAGGCCACAACTAGCCAACGGAGATTACACTAAGCTATACCGGGCTCAACCCCTTTCCTTGGAACTTCTTTGTGAAACCCCCTTTTACTCTCTTAGAGATCCCTTCCAAATCATGTCGACAACACTCGGAGGTTCTCACCGGATCTTTCTGGTTTAATCTCAAACTCTTTTTGAGTTTCCCGTGATCCTTCGGTTCAACTTCACATAAGTTTCTTGCACCTCTATCCTTCTCAAGTCATCGTGGCATTTTTATTCGATATCGTTAATCGAGTAATCTCTCCTTTTCAAATCGCCCTCAAATCCATTTGGACTTTCTTGAATCAAATCATAATAGGAAATCCAATTCCTATTATTCTTCGGGTCCAGTTCACCATTCCTTCTCATATATATTTTCGCTAAATGATCGAGGAAACTCTTCTCCTTAATTCCTTGGCCCATAGCATGCACAAGTGTGCACACTAGCTTGTATATGGTTTCGTGATACCCGCGTATAGATTAATCATGCAGCAGCATGTATCCCGATCATGCATTCGACTTTAATCACCAGAATTTTCGTAGGAAAGACTCATTCAAACTGAGCTTTGCAGCCAGCATACACCACCAAGCCTCCTATACATGTATGTGTATGTGTATGTGTATGTGTATGTGTATGTGTATGTGTATGTGTATGTGTATATAATATATCCATATATATACACATACCTATACTAATGCCCATCGCAAGGACCAACTTCTATTTTGGCCCAACCGTGACCTTGACCCTTGGCTTGCTGTTCTCGTTGGCCATACGTGGGATCACGTAATTAGGCAAGCAGCCATGCATGCTCCAGACCAACCAATCCTATTCCTACAGCGTCACCGTTGACTTGATCAAGCCCAAACCGAAGCAACAGCCATCCCCTCCCTTGCCTCATGCATGAGCCACACGCACAACACGGCACCTGGATCCTTCTCCGTCCACGCACTTCACACCAGAGCGAGGGATATGGATGCCTGGGATGCCGCCCTACACTCCCGCGCGTGGAATGCGCCGACGCTGCTAGGACCGTGTCACACGCCTGCCCTGTCCCTACCACGCCGCTGAGCATGGATCCGGCCAAGCCGCACCCTCAGCCGCCTTGACCGGCATTGCCTCGACCAGGCCCTTCCACCCCTGGTATACCTACAGAAGTGGATCAGGAGCCTCGCATCCTCTGCTCTCTGCCGCGCCGCTGTCCCTCATCTACGCTGAGCTCCGAGCCCCGGCCACCACTGTCCCAGCCGTGATGCACCACGGCCACATCGCCAGCCCAACGATCTCGTGCCATCTGCAGTGCCGTGCGAGATGACCCCGACCACCTCTGTCCCATGCCTCGACGCCGTACAGTCCTGCATCCACGACGGCGCCCACCACGGCAGCACCGTCTCCCTCGCGACGCCCGAGCACTTCTTGTCGACCTCCCTCCGGCTGCGCGGCGTCACCGGTTATCGCGGTCACCGCACCACCACCAGTTCGGCCTCGGCGCGGCCACGTCTCAGCGTCCACGAGCTGCTGCGGAGCCTCATCGCCGGGCGCATCCAGCACCTCGCCGCCCACTATGCTGCACACGCAGGCACAACCCGACCTCGCCCTGTCAGCGTTCCCTTGTCGCTGCGGACGTCGCCGCGACAAGTGCGCCGAGCAGACGTCCGCGACGAGCGCGACCCCGTACACGATGTCGCCGCACCACCTCGATGCCCTAGACCGCGAGACCAACGACAAGCTGTGCGTAGTACCTCGGCGCTGACCAGGACCTAACGCCCACGTCGAGCATCCAGAGGCCCGATCCCGAGCAGTCGTGTGACCTCGCCATTCTGCCCGACCTCACCGCGTCGTCTGGAGCGCCACCGAGGCAAACCTCTCCGCTGGCGCCTCGAACCGGGACCACGCCGTCCTCTGCCTCCCCGTCACTAACGCCCTGTCATCCTGCTACTTGGGTAAGCACTAAACCCCAAAAAGCCAAGCTCTATCTGTTCCCTTCGTAGATGCCATGCCTGACCATCACTCCCTTGTGTTGCGAGATGGCTATGGAAAGTGAGCTGCTGCCGAGTCACCTTCGCTAGAGGGCAGCAACCTGGTGAGACACCACTGCAGCACCTCGCCCAAACATAGTGGACACGTCGGCGCTACCCTGCCGTGAGCCATCGGGACCAAGACAATGCATTTTCCCTTCGTTCATGATCTTGCCACCGTCTTTGTCTAAGTTCAGCCCTCGCGCCGCTATTTCTACTGCTGCAGGAAGGCAGCAACCTCGCGGTGCTGTTCACTAGAGCCTTGTTGCCTCTTTGGCCGCCCGCAGCTCCGTCTTGGCCAACCACAACCTGTCTCGGCCACTTACAGCTAGCCACAAGAAGCTGCAGCCAACCGTAGCTAGCCAACAGCAAGCCACGCAGCGTAGCAAACCAAAAGCCCTCCTAGACATGCCATTGCAGATCTCTAACCCTAAGGTCGAGCTCTTGAACCCGTCGACGCCGTTCGCGACGTCGACAAGCCCCCGCTTTTAATTCAATTCATTCTTGTCGTTCGGGCTATCATATATTTGATCTATATCTTATCAATATATTGATGCATGTACCGTGCCACCGTGCCGGTCTATTTCTCTATCTCTATTTTTCTCGCTATGGATATGTGCTACTCCATTTTGCTCAGTTGAGTTATTAGTTCTCTTGCCCGGTGTAGTCTCGCAAGGTAGTTGCATTGTGTATATTGATGAGTGGATCAGAACTAGATGGAGAAAGAGAGCGTGGAGGTCAACAAGACTTGGGAGGAGGAGACCTGCTGAATGGCTACACCAACTAATGAAGACTCATACCACTACTACCTCTACCGCGCAGGTGTCATGGCAGCACCTTATTTTAGAGAATCCTATTAGACATTGCAAGTAGATATACTAGCGCTTTATTTTTATTCCTTTGCTAGTATATATGATGCATGCTATGCCTGAGCCTTAAATGCCTTGATTGAAACCCCTTCACCTGATTACCCAGCATCGCGCTTGCACTTATATACCTGCTTGCTTGCACTTACTCTGTCATACTTATGATCCATGATATATGATGGCGGATGTGGAATTAAATGGTAAAATGTGACAATAACTAGGGAGAGTGCTTTGCGAGTGTCTTGGGTGTGTGGAGAGGGTTGTGTCGACGAACGAGGAATACACGACGAGTCACGAGGACAAGTCTTGCCGAGTGGGTGCATCCTAGGCACCCCTATTTGAGAGATACCTGTGGCGGGTACATGGTGATTTCCCTGAGGAGGTTCTGGGGTGGAGTGCCTTTGTGGAAGGAAGCCCCAGAACAGAGGTGTCGTTGAGGCACGGGGTATTGAGTACCCCTATGATGAAGATGTCTTGTCTGGTCATACCTAAGGACCGTGAGCTCTTGAGAACCGAGATCGTGGGAACATGGTACTCACCACTTGTCCTTGGTCGGGCAGGGTGCGGATTGCCCCTTTAGCTAGGGCGGTGCCATTACTACTAGGTTGATAGCGAGATAGTGTAGGGAGGTACGGGCATCGAGGTTCACACCCTCCTAAGACAGCGTAGTAGCCATCGGGGGGCCGGTATTACGTCTCACAGTCTCAGCGTGCCGGTGGTACTCCGGGGATTCCCAGGGCTGAGTGGTAGGGTGGCATCGTCGAGCTAGGAGTGATGAGGACTATACTTAGTTAGTGCTGACGACTATACTTAGTTAGTCTGAAGAGCAGTGATCCGCATAGAATGAGCACATGCATGTACTACAGTGACTCCTATCACCAAGCTCTCCCGTCCGTGTGAATCACATGCATGACTGAGATGGTTCTGGCGCCCTGCGCGGTAAGCCATCAACCACACCATTGTAACATGTATATATATCACGGAGCAATGGAAATACAACTTGGTTGACACCAATTAATTCTTCTACATGGCATCCACAGCCTAGGTTCTATCCTCCCTGTTCTTCCCTGCCGCACTAGCCACCAGCTTCTATCTTCTTTTCCTGTTCACCCTCGTCATCATGTCCCATGTCAACCCCCGTTCAACAAAGGTGCCCTCGATGGCGACTCCTCCTCTCAATCCTCAGATGGCAGCGACTCCATCGTCGACCCCATCATCCAGCCCCCCTCCCATCACTTGTCCTCCAAACTGTCAACATTCGCCACCACGTTCAAGTCGAACTCAGTCTCTCGAATCCAATTACGCCAAATGGCACGAGCTTTTCGACACATTCATTGCCAAATTTGGCCTCACCTCTCACCTCACCGCTGCACCCACTTCCGATAATCGCCACGACCCCGAATGGGCCATGGCCGATCACTGCATCCGCAGTTGGCTCTACAATTCCATATCCAAAGACATCCGAGCCATCGTGGCGCACCCCAAAGCCTCTGCCTACAAGGTGTGGCACTCCATTCATGCCCAATTCCGTGGTAATGAACTCCACCGTGCCGTCTACCTTGAAGCTGAGTTTCGCAACTTGGTTCAAGGAGACATGGACATCACAACCTACACGGGCAAACTCAAAAACCTCGCCGATGCACTGCGCGATGTCGGCCAGCCTGTACGTGAAACCTCCCAAGTCCTCAACATGCTTCGTGGCCTCTCCTCTAAATACCGCCATGCTGTCCCCATGATCACTGCCAAAGATCCACCCCACACCTTTCTCTCAGCAAGATCCTACCTTCTTCTGGAGGAGCAATATGACGTTGAACACGCCAAGTCATCGGCCCAGCATGCGCTCATGGCGACCGGTGGCTCCGGTCCCTCTGGAACCAATTCTAGTGGCTCCAACTCTAGTGCCCCTCGACCTCCTCCACAGTCCACCGGAGATGGCGGAACAAATCCCCACCACGGCCACGGCTATGGCGCCCCCCTCGGCATGACAACAACAACAACAATCGTGGTGGCAAGAAACGTGGGCGAGGGCCGCGGGGGCTTCCACTTCAACAATAGCCCTCGGCCTCCGGTCGGTGGCGCATGGACCCCAGGCCACAACCCATGGACCGGCATGGTTCAGGCATGGTCCACGCCCTTCCGCGCTCCGGCATCTAGCGTCCTCAGCTCCCGCCATGGTGCTCCACCTCATCAGGCCTACTTCACCGGAGCGCCGTACCCGCCACCACCTGTCTACGCCCCGACTCAACCTCCCCTCGACCCATGGAATCATCAGGCACTCATGGCGGCCCTGATGAAAGGTCCTAAATGGCTAGAGGGGGGTGAATAGCCTAATAAAATTTTCTACAAAACACTAGACAAACTTGTTAGAATAACAAAAGGCGATAAACGCGTTTGCTCTAGCTCTACTTGTCGGCAAGCCTCCTATTGACAATTCTAGTTGCTATGATCTCTAGTTCACACACAAAGGCTAAGTCGCTACTTTACCAACTAGGTGAACAAGCTAGATTACTCTAAACAAGGCTAAGCAACTAGCAAGGCTACTCAAACTACACTATCTATGAAAGTAATGCAAGAGTGTAGAAGAGTTATACCACAATGTCGAGGCTAGTCAATCCAATCACCGAGATGACACAATGAGATAACCAAATCGATGCCAATCACCAAGGGACAACAAGAGACAAGTGGAGACAATGATTTACCCCGAAGTTCACTTGAGCACCCGTCAAGCTACGTCTCCGTTGTGTCGACCTTCTCACGTGTGGGTCGGTGTGGAGCTCACTCAAGCCAAATGCCTTTAGGCTTACCGCACCCAAAGCAAATGAGAGGTACTCACCGACACGAGCAATGTATTATCTTGCAATTGTCGTCCCGACGAGGATGCACGGTCCTCTCACAAATCACCGGAGGTGGCCAAGAACAATCACCAACTCTTGCCAACGCCTCCACCAATCACCAAGCCGGCTAGGGGTGGTGCTCCCCAAGAGCAACAAGAAATCCACCGGCTCACAACGATCCTCAAGTGCCACTAGATGCAATAATCAAAGCAAGTGCACTTGAATCAC
Organism: Hyparrhenia diplandra; assembly: GCA_015847255.1. Lineage (NCBI taxonomy): Eukaryota > Viridiplantae > Streptophyta > Magnoliopsida > Poales > Poaceae > Hyparrhenia > Hyparrhenia diplandra. Next base: position 100,131 of record JADLZK010006609.1, on the reverse strand, counting down.
ATCAACTCACTAGAATGAATGCTCTCAAGCAAAAGGAGTGAGGAGGAGGAGGAGTGCTCAGCTCTAGAGGTGTTAGGATTGATTCAAAATGACCAAAGGGGCCTCCTAGAACCGGCCAAAGGGGTATAAATACCCCCACCACGAAATGTGGCCGTTGGGGTGCAAAGCGCACAAAAATCAGCCTGACCGGGACCTTCGACCGGACTCACCAGTGAGTCCGTCGGTGGGTCCGGTCACAACCGACAACCCCAACCGGATCGCCCGACCGAACTTGCTGGCGGTCCGGTCGTGCGTCCGACGGGATTTCCGGTCAGCACCGGAAGCATCCGTCGGTCGCGTCCGTCCGCTCCTCGGCCGAACCACCGAACAACATGCCCTCTCGCGGGGGACGCGGTCACCGGTGCGTCCGGCCGATTTCCGATGCTTCCGGCCGAGTCCGGTCCACCGGACCCGATCGACTTCGGCGGCCGAATTTTTCGTCGTTTCTCTGCCGCCTTTGCTCCAACATGCTATCCACCAAGTGTACCAACTTGAGAACAAGGACTAGCATGTTTTTTACCTACGATGCATCCGCGCAATAGAAAATAGACGTTTCATTTTTCTCAAAGCGCCCGATCCCGCCTCGCAAGCTCGACGGGAGGGTGAGCGGTACCCAAACCCATCTCAACCACGCAACCATCACGCCTTCGCAAATGTGCCAACACCACCATGTGTACATCACCATGTGCTCGTGTGTTAGCATTTTCACAAACAATTTCGAAGGTTGGGTTAGCTCTCTAGGTTAGAATGCATGCAAATGATTTTGAACCTAGAGGCACATGAGGACCGATATGTACGATAGTTTTCCCTCTTTATAGTACGGCTTATCGATCCTATAATCACTCACACCCTCTATGGTGTCTTGAGTGTAAAATCAAAATGACCCTATGGATATACCTTTGCCTTGAGCCCATTTTGATCCACCATCCACTCCAAGTCATGCACTTGATCATCATTTGAATCATCTCGATCCATCCACCATGACCACCATGCATCGTCCTTGGCTTGGCCAATCTCCAACTAAAACAACACTTAGCATAGAGATTAGTCCTAAGGATGTCACTAATTAGCCAAAACCAATCTAGAGATCTTCACGAACTCTGCGTCCGGTTAAATCGGCGCCTCCTCAAACCGCCGAATGGTACCTCGACACCGGGGCATCTTCCTACATGTCTTCTAATGCCGGTAATCTCACTCATCTCACCCCCCACACCTCATTCCTCTCCAATTATGGTGGGTAACGGCTCTACCTTGCCCGGTTACACAGAGCCTCCACCTCTATTCCTACTACCCGATCCCCTCTTCATCTCAACAATATTCTTATCTCTCCCTCTCTTGTCAAGAATTTAATTTCAGTTCGTTCTCTTACCCGTGACAATAATATTTCTATTGAATTTGATCCTTTCGGTTTTTTTACGTTAAGGACCTCCCCACTCGCCGGTGATTCTCCGATGTAACAAAGACAGGCGATCTTTACCCTCTGCCTCCCTCGCCTCCGGTGGCTCTCACTGCGACCGCTCCATCCGTTATGCTTTGGCACCAGCGTCTCGGACACCCTAGCCGCAACACGCTCCGCCAATCCCTCTGCAACCTCGAATTCAACTCCACCAAGCAGCCAGCGTCCACTTGTGAAGCCTGTCAGCTCAGCAAACACGTTCGCTTGCCGTTCACATCCTCTACTTCAATTTCTTATGTTCCTTTTCAAATAGTCCATGCTGATGTATGGACCTCTCCAATTTCTAGTTTTTCTGGTTTCAAGTACTACTTAGTACTCATTGATGATTTTAGTCACTATGTATGGACGTTTCCCTTACGATCAAAATCAGATGTTCTCCAGTGTTTGTTACATTTTCATGCTTACACTGCCACTCAATTCCAGCTCCCCCTGATAGCCTTTCAAACTGACAATGGCAAAGAATTTGATAACCACACATTCCGCTCCCATCTCGCCTCATCTGGTGTTGCCCTGCACCTTTCCCGTCCATATACATCCTCTCAAAACGGGAAGGCAGAACGCATTCTGCGGACCCTCAACGACTGCGTCCGAACTCTCCTAATCCATGCCGGCATGCTGGCGACTTTGGAGTTGAGGCATTAGCCACCGCCACCCATCTTCTCAACCTCCGCCCATGCAACACCAGCAGCACCAAGACACCTTCCGAGCTCCTCCTTGGCGCTCCTCCTTCCTACTCACACCTCTGCGTCTTCGGCTGCCTGTGTTACCCAAACTTGACAGCCCAATCCCCACACAAGCTCAGTCCCCATTCCACTCCATGTGCCCTCCTCGGCTACCCCGCTGACCATCGAGGCTATCGCTGCCTTGATCTCCAAACACGCCGAGGTATCACCTCTCGCCATGTCACATTCGATGAAACCTCTTTCCCTTTCCGCACTGACCAATTTCCGACAACAGCGACAACAACCAGACCTACTACAGTTAATGATTCTACTGTCTTCATCCCACCTCTTCCTCCCTATCATACTGACCCAGTTCCTCCCTCTTCTCCGGTCATACCCCCCTCACAAACAACCCCACCACCCTCATCACCTGCCACACAACCACCTTCCTTATCCCCTTCGCCTACAGCACCGGCCGACCACGCCTCTCCAGTCACCACTCCCCCTGCCGCCCCCATCGTGCATCCCATGATCACTAGGGCGCGCGCAGGCATCCACAAGCCCAATCCTCGCTATGCCTTGAGCACTTCCACCTCTGCCATCTCACCGATCCCTTCCTCTGCACGTGTCGCACTGAAGGATCCCAAGCGGCGACCATGCCAACTAGTGAGTTCGGCGCTCTCAACACAACAAGACACGGCATCTAGTTGATCGGCCCCGCGTAACATAGTTTACGGCAAATGGGTCTTCAAACACAAACTTAACCACGACGGCACCCTCGACCGATACAAGGCTCGGTGGGTTGTACGTGGTTTCACTCAACGTGCAGGAATCGACTATGGCGAAACCTTCACTCCGGTGGTGAAGCCGGCGACAATCACGGACCGTGCTCACAATCGCCCGCCTCCGGCGATGGGCGACCACCGGCGGCTCGGCGTCTCCAACGCCTTCCTTCATGGAGATCTCCAAGAACCCGTCTTTGTGCCGGCCACCGATCGGCTTCGTCGATGCAGCCCGCCCGGCGCCATATGCCTCTGGATAAGTCCCTCTATGGACTTCGCCAGGCGCCGCGGGCCTGGTTCACCCGGTTCGCCACCTTCGCCGCCAAACTGGGATTTCGAGCAGCACGCTCGGACTCCTCTCTCTTCATCCTGCGACATGGCCGCGACCTCATCTACCTTCTACTCTACGTCGGCGACATCATCCTCACCGGCTCCAAAGAACGCTCTTCTTCAACAGTCGTTGACCGTCTCGTCTTTGAATTTGCCGTCAAGGACCTCGGCTCTGCACTTCTTCCTTGGGATCGATGTCAAGCGCCTGGCGTCGGGCTTCTACCTCTCCCAAGAACGATCGCCGAGGAGATCCTTGAGCGAGCCAACATGTCCAACTGTCGGCTGTACCGCGCTGTCGACTCAAGGGCAAGCTCTCCGGCGACGACGCCATCACGAGGCGCATCTTCCTACGCAGCATCACCGGCGCTCTGATGTACCTCACCGTGACTCGTCCGGATCTCGCCTACGCGGTACAGCAGGCGTGCCTGCATATGCATGATCCTCGTGCCCCCTACATGTCGTAGCTCAAGCGGATTCTCAGGTACCTCCGAGCGGCGACACAAGGCCTCCATCTGTGCTTCGTGCGAGCTCAACGTCACCGCTTACTCCGGCGCGGGGTGGGGCGGCTGTCCCGGCACCCGCGATCTACTTCCGGGTTTTGCGTTTTCTTGGGCGATGCTCGATATCTTGGTCGTCCAAACGGCGACCGCGTCTCGGTCGAGTGCCGAGGCGAAATCTGAGCCGTGGCCAATCTTGCCGCCCGAGTGCATATGGCTCCGACAACTCCTCGACGAGCTTCAGCGCCCCATCGCCAAGGCTACTTGTCGTTTTTTTCGCGACAACGTCTCGGCGGTCTATATGTCGGCCAACCCAATTCATCACAAGCGAGCGAAGCACATCGAGCTCGACATACACTTTGTCCGGGAGCAGCGTTCAACTCGGCGACTGCGAGTGCTACGTCCCTACCGTGTGAACGATATCGCGGACATCATGACAAAAGGCCTCCCAACGGCAACATTTGAAGCCTTCGGGTCCAGCACTGTGCGTCTCAACTCTTCCACGCCCGGGCTGCGGGGGTGATGAGGACTATACTTAGTTAGTCTTGGCGACTATACTTAGTTAGTCGGAAGAGCGTGATCCGCATAGAACGAGCACATGCATGTACTACGGTGACTCCTATCACCAAGCTCTCCCGTCCGTGTGAATCACATGCATGGCCGAGATGGTTACGGCGCCTGCGCGATAAGCCATCAACCACACCATTGTAACACGGATATATATCACGGAGCAATGGAAATACAACTGGTTGACACCAATTAATTCTTCTACAAGGAGGTCTCCGTTATCATCCTAGGTGGGGGCGTACCACCGATGATGGTGATCTTGTGGTCTTGTGTACACGCTCTGCCCGAGTTAAACCGATCGTATTTTCACTCTTCCGGGCATGGCCACGACATTAGGCACGGGCGCCTATGGGTGTCTTGCCGGCTTTCCCGAGCTGGGCGCCTTTGGTGTGCGCCGATCTTTTTAGGGTTTATCCCATTGATTTTTACGCTTCACTTGAGTAGTGAGAGGAGTCCTTTCTATTTCTCCCCACGGTTTTCACTTACGGTACGTGAGCCCTGTGGTTGTGAGCCGCTTAGGCAGGGCGGGTGGGAGCTGTCCTTCTTGCTGAGTGAGTGTTGTGAGATGTGTGTGGTGACGGTGATGGTTTGGGAAGAACATGTGTGTGAATGAGATGGAATAAAACTTGATGAACTATATTAATATTAGAGTACTCTTAATATTATTATATTACTACTTGATGCTATTCGCATGCGCTAAGGATGCAAACCACAGCCAAATTATTAGGATCGCCAGATCCCTTTATTTTCTATTTTCCACTAAAGCTCATCGGTGCTGACCATGGCCTGCACATATCTGGCGGTGTGCAGATTACTTGCCTTGCAGTAGATTAAAAGGATTAGATGGTCTCGTTCCTACGCTGAAGTTTGTTATAGAAGATGAAGACTACTTCCGCTGACTCTACGCCAACTCTGATGAAGCTCGTGAAGGAGGAGCCTTCACCCGCTGACGTGCCATGTCTACTCGGAGATCCTGAGTTACGCTTCTACTAGTTTAACCTTGTAATAGGTGAGTCCCCAAGAGTTGTAATACCATGTAAATTAGAAATCTTACGATGTCTTTGTGATATCATCGTAAATGATGATGTGATGGGATGATCTTGTGGGACTATCACATTGTTATTCGATTACGTGTATTTTCCCTTAAATTGTGGAAAATTGAGGTCGTTACATCGGTCATCGCTATGGGACATGTCGTTCCGCGTCGTCTCACGGCGCGACCCACCGTCCCTGCGGTCTTATGAGCCGGGCGAGACACGCGTGGCCGCCGTGGCTCAGAGCTTGGAGGAGCATGCCGAGTTCCTTAGTATATCCGAAGCCGGCTCTAGCAAGCTCAGGCGGTTCAGAAAAACGCCAGTACGATCGAGGGCACCGGCAGCCCACCGACTGGGCTCTACTCTAACTTTGACACCGCCCGGTCGCGCCTCTGTCCCATGCTACGACGGGCAAGCTAAAGGGTCGCTTCTACGGGCCCTACCGCGTCGTCGAGCTCATCAATGACGACGTCGTCCGCCTCGACTTGCCGCCTCAAGCTCGTCTCCATGATGTTTTTCATGTCGGACTCCTCAAGAAGTTCCACGGCTCACCTCCAACCGCTCCGTCGGCCCTACCGCATGTTCACCATGGCACGATCGTCCCTGAGCGAGAGCAGGCCGTCAAGATGAGCATGGCGGCGCGACGTCGCGCCCGGATCTGGTGCACCCTTTGGAAGGGAACCTCGCCGGTGTCGGCCACCTAGGAGGGCGTCGGCGTTTTCCGCGCAAGTATCGCCGTTCCAACTCGAGGGCGAGCCGCCTCTCGAGGAGCGGAGATATCATGTGGGGAAACTTCTATACTAGTAAGCGCGCCTACGGCGTCACGTAGGACGAGGAGCGCGCCAGCGCGATCGCATGGCCGGGGAGGGCAGCGCCCATAGTGGCTGACCGATCCAAGGAATGGGGCGTCCGGGAAGGCGGGGCTAATAATAGGAAGAGATCGTTGGTGATCCCGAAGTTTGGTTGCATGTTAGTTTTCCCTTTCGGTTGCATGCTCAGGCTATTAGCGGTTGCATGTTAGTTTCCACTTTCGGTTGCATGCTCAGGCTATTAAGCCTTGTATTCGATACTTGTAAGTTAAGCAGATTATCACCCATCTAATCCCCTTCCTCTCTTCTCTATTAAGCCGGCGACTTGGGGGTATAACACACTTTCGGCGGCGAGCTCAGCGTGGGGAATAACCCTGCCGGCAACCACGGACCGAGACTACGAGTTACGTAGCCGAGGTCCTCCTACCTCAGGGCGTCACGGCCCGTGACAACTCATTTGTGCTAAACTAATGGTTTTATCTATTACATGTTATTGCGCATGGCTCATTTCTATTAATTTTAATATATATTAATCTGTGCATATGGCTCAACCATGCTCAGGCAGCGGCCATGCCTAGGCAGCGACCCCTAGCCGTCCCTAGCGAGCCGACAAGGCTAGCCATCTATTTATTTAGATTAAAAAAGAGAAGAAAATAAACATAATGTAATGAAAATCAAGAGTCCAAAGTTTGGAGGGTTACTTGAAGTCGATGTTCGGAGTCCCAATCTGTGAAATGCATTGTTTGAAGTCCTTATTTATGCAATTTTCTCCCTCTTGTCTGAGACAATCATGACATCTGCCCGCACCCTAAAATTCATTATAATATCATCATTTTTAGTTTGTAATTGAACTGTGTCAACTGTCTCTCTTATGCTTGTGTTTGATTGTAGTGTCATGAACACGAAGTGTTAAAAATCTCGATGAGGTTGGACTATATATACTCTATCTACCAATACTCCAGGATATTACGATGTCATGAAGGTCAATGTCTTTGAACCTCTTGAACCTACTATATATATAGCTTGGAAAAATTTCATCTATTTGTAAATGGACATTGTATTGCAATGAGCCCATAAGATATATTTATGCAAGATAGGCAATAGAGTCTATTTATAAAAGAAACCCCAATGCAGTTTCGGAACATTTTGGAACGTACAAAATAAGACTACATCAAATCAAACATTTAGGATATAACATTGCATTCCTGACAGTTAAGACATGCTAACAAGATAAGACATGTTACGTTGCAAGCAATTAAGATATTTGAAGAATATGGGAAAATGATTTATCTATGTCTCTACGAGGTCTGATGATGTATTGTCTTCTTATTACTAATGAAGACTCATTGACTTGTTTAGCCTACAATGAAACCTAAAAATCTAGTATTGCTAGTAGCATAGTACAAATAATTTCAAAATTGATTTAAAGTCACCCTCATGTTAAAGAATAATATAATAATGACAAACTCTTACTTTATTAGATATATTAACAAAAGAGGATAGCCGACTAACAGGCAACAGGTAAATTAGAATTAGAAGAATTAAAAAAAACTATATACATATATTAATCAATCAAGGTAGAAACCAGGTGGACTCGTTATTTTCCATGCCATGTGTATCCTAGTTTCCTATCTCTTTTCCCATTTACCATTTTAAACATTAAAAAAAAAAAAAAAGACAATCATAACTACATTGCACGTACCGTGTAGATATAGATGGATTGGAAAGTCGGGAGTAGTAGCTTCGGAGCTCCGTAGTCAAATCCTTGTCAAATCGTTTGAGTCCACTTGCATGGTCTGCCCCAGGCCGACACCAACCAGGCGGCTGATTTGACATCCAACCCTAGCAATCCGATCGGTAGGAGAATGCAAAACAATTAGAAGGCATGGGTGTCATCTTACGAGTCTGATACAGTGAAAGTACGCAAAACGAATACTAATACGTACAGTACATTGCAATTTCGATCGACCACAATGGCCAAAAAAAACGGAAACTTTGGCAAGCACACAGATTAATAATTAACTAACGAGGCGGCGGCAGCGGCGACAACGACGAGATCTCTCGCTCGGCGCTGCCGGCTGTACGATTGACGACTCGTGTTTTCGGATCCGGTTACGTGCGTGCGTTGGCGAGCTTGTAATTAATTAACTAATTATAAGCATGGGAAATAGCCAATCGCCGTAACAAAAAAAAAGCCTGATGGTGCTGCAACTATGAAACAAACAACGGATGATATTCAGTTATTACCTGATGTGGTCCTGCTCTCGATCCCATGACTGGCTCCATTCTTCTTGCTGCAAGCCTGCAATATGCTCATTCATTCATGTTCTCTCCTCCCCAAAACTCCATGGATCTTGATGTCTCGATCCCATCCGATCCGATTCGTGAGATGTCAGCAGCATGCAGTTGCCGATTCATATATCTCTCGGTCGAGGCCGGCAGCGACCAGGCGGCCGGCGATTTGACATCTAAACCCTACGGATCCGATCTGCATGGGAATGAATGCAAATCTTACGAGTCTGATATATAGTGAAAGAATGTAGAAGAAATATAAAAGAATACAAAGAGAAAGAGAAGATATTATGGTATGAATACTAATTGATCATCCAGTGTACTACGTACGTACAGTACATGGCAATTTCGATCGCGACTACAATGGCAAAAAAAAATGGTAATTTTGGCAAGCACACGGAAATAGCCAATCCCCGTAACAAAAACAGCCATGACTGCATCTTCTTGCTGCAATGTTCTTCCCCAAAGTCCATGGATCCTGATGTCTCCATCAGGTCCGATTCGATCGCGCCGCCGCCGCCGCCTCCGTTGCCCTGCGTGACAGTCCGCTAGCTGCCCACATAAATAGGGGAAGAGCTGAGGAGGCAGACAGCGGGCTGGGCAGGGCAGGGGAGCCCAGCCCAGGTGCTACTCGGCCCAACAGACCGATCGAAAGCCCGGCTCCATTTCACCACCAAGGCCAGGACCCAGGGCCCATGGACGGCAAGGACGGAGTATATAATTCTCCTCGCCGGAGAAACTAGCACAGTAGCTGATGAGCCATGGTGCGCCTCCGCGCCGGCGAAAGGTTTCCGGCACGAGAGGAGCCGCGGCGACGGCGAGTGCTCGTGGTAGTGGGGCGGAAGAAGGCGACTACCTGTATTCGGGCGGGAGCTGGCGTCCGCAACAAGAGAAAGGGCCCCACCTCCCCGTTGCCGCAATGCCGCCGCCGCCGTCGCGTGTGCGGCCGGAGCGAGCTGCGGCAGCGGTGAGGGACGCGACGGTGGAGGACACCGACGCCTACATCTGCGGCGTGTGCTTCCTGCCGCTGAAGCCCCCATCTTCCAGGTACACCATACACAGTAGATTACGGAATCTCTAACCCTAACCTCTTTTTTAACCAATCGAATCCAGTTATCCCATCCATGCGTCGAATAGTACCGTAGTTAATCGAATCCATGGACTTTTTTTCCAATGCATTGAGAAGAGCCACGAGTAGTACAATCGATCCGCCGAACTCTAGGAGTACCAAGCACTGTCACATTCCGAGGTGCAGACAGAGTTGCACTGACTCTGTGTGCTCATTACATCAACCGAAGACTAATCCTATTCCAATTTTCCTGTCTTAATTTGGTTATGAGGCATCACTGTGAGTTGCACAACTTTAGGCAAGGGTATGAAGTTCTGAACCTGAATTCCCAGCATAAGCTTCTGACAAAATGTGAGACTGTCCTTGATGAACTTTCTTCCACTCCTCTGGCTTGATCAATCACCTTGCCTTCAAGGTCTGAAACCAATGGATCTGATTGAAAGTCAATTGAGAACCCTCTGAAGCTGCATTCGTATCCTTCAGCTCACATGTTCATTGTATCCTGGTTAGAAATGGGTGATTCTGCAACCGGATTCTGCCTAGCAATGGACCGATAGGAATTCTCTTTGAGAGTCTTCCATTTCTTTCTTCTGTCAATAACGCTGTGATAGTTAAACTGTTCCTTCTGTGATGTGGGCATATGTGTGTAGAAATCGCTGCATCCACAGCATCAGTTTTATGATATTGTTTGGCATTTCCACTACTTCTAGTCCCCAAATAACCAAAGGTGCCAATACTTTACTAACTGAAGGCTATTCTTGTGCAACGGTGCCACCCTGTTTTCTAAGCCTCTGAAAGTTCCTAGAGCCCCCTTTTTCTGGATCACTGAGTTTTCGTTCATGCCCACTTGCTTTTACGCATAGAACTCCAGATGGTGCATATGCTGCTGAAACCTGAAGCTGCTCAAAGCTTAATACCATTAATTCTTCAAATATCCGCAGTCTTGGACACATCTTGACAATGGACTGCAACACATCTTGAAAATGGCTCACAGTTATCCTTTTATTTAACTAGTCTAGTATCTCTAAGGCTTCAAGACACAGATAAGTGATTAGAATAAACTGATTTATAGAGAATTCCCCACATTTCCCATTCGTAACACCACCATGCTTCATATCTGTTACATTTCTGTCCTCTGGAGCAATTGTCATAGAAAAAGAAATAAACCCAGATTATTACGAGCATAAATATGGCTTTGAGGTTTTGTAGCTTGACAGTGGAATAAAAATGAACTCCTCTCACGCATACCATCAAGGATCGCAAGCCATTTTTGTCTGCATTTCCACTCTTTCAAAAGCTTCCTACTCTGGCTTGTGGAAAAAGTCTACAGAAATATGAATTCTTTTAACGAAACTAGTCTCCATTACCTTGCTGGTTTTGTCTCTGAACATAGGTTGCATTCGTGATAATTTGTCTTAATGCACATGCTGACATATATGCATGTATGCAGTGCAAAGCAGGGCATGTTGTGTGTTTCGATGTGCTGTGACAAGCTCAAGGCCACTGGCAACGACAAGTGCCATGTGTGTGGTGTGGCCACTGGTGGCTACAGCCGGTGCCACGCTATGGAGCAGCTAGTGGAGTCCATCCGCTTTTCGTGCCCAAATGCCATCCACGGCTGCACCGTCAGGTCTACCTACTATGACCAGCATTGCCACCGCCAGGCGTGCCAGCACACGCCGTGCCACTGCCCCGGCAAGGCATGTGGGTTTGTCGGCTCTACGACCGCACTCTTGGATCATTTCGCAAAGGCACACGATTGGCCTTGTGCTACCAAGGTCAGGGCTGCCACCACCGAATACAGGGGCGATGACGACGATGACGACGATGACTGCGAATTCAATGTCAGCCTCCGTTATGGTTTCAACTTTCTGGTCGCTGACTGTGCCACTGCCGATGGCACCACCAATGACAGGTCATACCTGTTCCTGCTGAACGTGGCCCAGAAACTGCATGCTTGTTGCATAACTGTGCTCTGCATCCATCCTCAGCATGACCAAGCAGCCCCAAAGGAAATCCAGTGTGAGCTCAGTTACTCACAGCACATGCCTGTCAAGAGCTGTCATGGCAGCAAGAAGTTAATCAAACATTACCAGGAATCCACGTTGGCGGTAGGATGCACGGATCTCGTCAGTGGACTGCCCAATCCTGACGAGTGCTTCCGTTTTGAGGTGTCAAAGTCTGTTCTTGCTAGTGGTGACAAGATCCAAGTTGGAGGCCGAATTGTGATCAGCTAGATCGATCTATGGCTGTCCTAACACTGTTGGTAACCAATTAGGATTAGTTTGGCTCTGTTATTGTGCTCACCTCTAATTTCGTCACCGAATGCTGATTGTGGATGCACGCATGTAAGGGTTGACCGCAGGTCAAGTGACATGGTAATAACACTGTAATATTGTAATATATTTTGGTTGCTAGCTGTGCTGTTTGCATCTCTACTTTCAATTGGCAGCTGCTTTCTTTGAAGAATGGGCAATGGGTCTGGAGCTGCATGTTTGCGTGGAGTCTTTTGTAAACTATGATAAGTTTGTGAGATTTACGTTAGAAATGTTGATGTAGCAATAGTAGCCAAGGCTACAGGCTCTGTATAGATCAATTTGAATTGCACAAAGAACCTGATTATGCAAATAGAAATCATCGACCAGACTAAAAGTGCTGTCGATTCTCATTCGTAGCTGTCATGCCATTGCCATGGTAATAGCAACCCATCAACCAGAAGCAGAGGTGCATAGGGTTATTCTTTTTTGCGCTATTTATCTCTACTAAAAAAAGAGGGAAAAGCAATCGTCCATCCGGGCAGACTCACCCCGCCCCGCTCCTGCGTCCCACCCGGTAGGAAATCCTCGACAGGTTAACCTCGCCGCCCCTGTCAAATCAAAGTACCCCGGCTCCCTCGCTCCTGCAAGATTAGGAAACCGGCGCCCTCACTTTCCCCGCACGATCAAGGGGGAAACCGGCGCTCCCTCGCTCTCTCCCGATCACCCCTCGGTCGCCGCAGCACGCCGCACCACTGCCGCCCGCGCCGCGGCGCTGCTGCTACCGTAGACGCGTCGCACACCCGTCGCCCGCGCCGCCGGCACGTCCTTCGTGCCCGGCGTCCTCGAATCAACTGCAAGTGATACGACCCTTGGCCGCCGGCGGGACGCCGGCGAAGTGAGCACGCGCAGAGATACGAATTAGCGAGGACGCCGACAGGGCAAGCCCCTCTGCCTTGGCGATACCGAATTTAGTTCTGATAGTTGATAACCATTACAGCACAAGCCCAGGCACTTATATGTCATTCGTTCCTACTTACCACTTGGGTCTACATGTCATACTTATTACAATGAAAACGTAAATGGTAGAATGTGTCTTCTCCTCGCCAAAGCGCCTTCTTCGTGTCTCATACTTTACTCCAGTGTTCGTGTACGTGACACCTCCCCTCGCTGGAGACTCAGCTTGGCCTCCAAGCTGGTGCATCGGGAAACTGGGTCTTGAGCACGTAGTAATCCTCCCATGTTGTTGCCAACGCTGGAAGACCAGTCCATGTCACCTTCACCTGTGGAACAACAGCATTACCTTTTTTGACCAGGCGATGCTCGATGATGGCTGCCGGCACTGCTGCCTTGGCCTCCAGATCAGAGACGACTGATAACTCATCATAAACAGGAGTATGATCAGGAATGAAAGCCTTTAGCTGAGAGACATGGAAAACCGGGTGTATAAGAGAGGTGTCTGGTAATTCGAGTTTGTAAGCCACTACACCAATCTTCTCTAACACCTTGTAAGGGCCATAGAACTTGTAAGCTAGCTTTGGATAGGGACGGTTAGCCACTGAGGATTGAGTGTAGGGCTGTAGTTTTAGCAACACATTATCACCCATATTGAACTGTAAGTCCACTCTCTTTCTATCAGCAGTGAGCTTGATCTTGTTCTGAGCTCTAGCCAAGTGCTCCTTCAGAGACTGAAAATGCATCTCTCTGTTCTCAATAATCTTAGTGATAGCAGGGGTAGCATTGTCTAGAACAGTTGACACTACCCCAGGTTTGGTTCATATCCATATAGAGCTTTGAATGGTGAGCATCCCAGAGATGTGTGGTAATTTGTGTTGTACCACAATTCAGCCAATGTAAGCCAGGCCTTCTAGTTAGTTGGAGAATCCTGCAAACAACACCTGAGATACATTTCTAGACATTGATTCACTCTCTCTGTATGTCCATCAGTTTGGGGATGGTGAGCTGTACTCAAGTTCAAGTTGATTCTGTAGATTTTGAATAATTTCTGCCAGAAATTGCTTACAAAGACTGGATCTCTATCAGACACTATGGTCTTAGGTAGCCTATGCAATTTAACAATGTTGTCTAGGAATAATTGAGCAACGGTGGCAGCATTATAAGGGTGCTTTACTGGAATGAAGTGAGCATACTTGGTCAATCTGTCAACAATTACCAGAATGACACTATACTATTGTGATTTAGGCAATCCCTCTATAAAATCCACAGATAGATCTTGCCAGATACCTTCAGGTCTAGGGAGAGGTTGTAACAAACCTGCTGGATGTGTTGTGCTGTGTTTAGAGTGTTGACACACAGAACACTGCTTGATAAAATCCCTTTCCAAGAGAAGTGTTGCTTGAGCTTGTAGTAAGTACCTGCTATACCAGAGTGACCTCCCAGGGCACTGGAATGACATTGATGCAATCAGTTTGGTTTGAAGTGCAGAGTTACTGCCAATCCACATTTTGTCATTGTGCCTAATGAGTCCATTATCCAGAGAGTATCCTTGGGAATTTGGACTGCAAATTGCCAACTGTTGTAGTAACTCTTGGGCCTTGGAATCTGTTGTATAGAATTTAGGACTTCTTGTAACCAAGATGGTTGCACACGGTGATCACGCTTGTAAGGGAAATAAATGAGCTACTCTAAATAGGGCATCAACAACCACATTTTCTTTCTCTTTTTGTAAACAATCTTGAATTGGAGCCCCATGAGTCTTGTCATTGCTTTTCTTTGCATTTCAGAATGTAAATTCTGCTCATTGAGATAAGAAAGGGACTTGTGATCGGTGATGATGATGAATTCTTTCCTCTCGCAAATAGTGCCTCCACCTCTCAACATCCATGATTAGAGCTAGGAATTCCTTCTCATATATTGACAAAGTGTCTTATGTTTTCCCCCCAATGCTTTACTAAGATATGCCACTGGGGCTGGCCATGTTGCATGAGCACAACCCCAATGCCATCTTGGCAAGCATCGGTCTCAATTGTGAACTGTTTCAAAATGCTGGGATAGCCAAAACTGGTGTGTTAGTCATTGCCACTTTCACCGCTTCAAAAAGCTTGGTCGACCTCCTCGACCATGTAAACTCCTTCAACCTCGAATGTTTGTGAGTGGTTTGCTTAATACCCCATATCCCTTGACAAACCTCCTGTAATATCCAAAGAGCCCCAAGAAAGCTCTCAACTCAGTCATAGATGTTGGTGCTGGCCATTTCATCATGTCAGTGATTTTGGATGGATCAGTAGCCACCCCTCTTGCTGATATGATATGACCAAGGTACTCTAGACTTGGCTAGGCAAATGAGGATTTGGAGTCCTTTAGAAACAACCGATGCTTCCTCGCTTGCTCAAAAAACCTACTAGATATGATCACAATGGTCATCTAAAGTAGCACTGTAAATCAAGATGTCATACAAAAAGACTAGAACAAAATCTCGAGGAAGGGTCGGAGTATGTGATTCATCGACATTGGAATATGGCTGGGGCATTAGTGAGCCCAAAAGGCATCACTTTATACTGGTAATGTTCCTGATGAGTCTTAAAGGTTGTTTTGAACTCATCTGCTTCAGCCATTCTGACTTGATGGTACCCTGACCTCATGTCTAATTTGGTGAACCATTTAGCACCTGCAAGTTCATCCAAAATCTCTTCAATTACTGGCATAAGGAATCTATTCTTGATTGTCAATTCATTGAGCTTTCTGTAGTCCACACACATCCTCCAGGTTCCATCTTTCTTTTGCAATAGAGTAACACAGGGGAGGCAAAAGGGCTATTGCTGTGGGTTATAAGGCCTTTGAGTAGGAGTTTCTGTACTTGGTGTTCTATCTCTGTTTTATAGTGTGGGGAGTAATGGTATGGTTTGCTATTGACTGGTATAACATTTGGGGTTAAGGCTATGGTATGGTCATGTATTCTATGTGGGGGTAAGTGTTTGGGATCTTGGAAAATATTTGTGTATTGGGTGAGAATGAGGTCTAGGGGTTCTGGTAAAGGTGTGGGTTTGTGGGTTGGATTTGGTTGATCATGACAAATGCCCAAATGTCATTTCCTTTGGTGGATTTAAAAACTTTGGTGGGAGAAATGGAATCTAGGTTTAAGGGTGGTGGAAGAATGCCTTTGAGAGTTACTGGGTGCCCTTGCCCTTCAAATGATATGGTTCTAGTGGTCCAATCATATTGCATAGGACTATGGTTATCTAACCAGTCATACCCTAGAATGGCATCCTAGGGTTTCATGTCAATGTCAATCATGTCTGAAGTCAGGGTATGGCCTTGACAGTACCATTTGAGTTGTGACACCTTTCTATTAGTTGTCAACCACTCTCCATTTGCTAGTTTCACCCTCCTTGTTGGAATGGACTCTGTAGGCAGCTTTGCCAACTCCACAAACTGTGAGCTTATAAAGCTATGTGTGCTGCCACTATCCATGAGACCATCATCACCTTGTCTCTGACTCTAGTCTTAATCTTGAAGCAAGTTTTGGTCTCTTGACTTGTCAAAGCATTTAAAGAAAACTGACAGAAATCTTCATGTAAGGCATCGTTAGTAGCTAGCTCATTGAGGATCTCTTCAAACAATTCTCTGTCTAGATCATTGAGTGCTAGGGCATTAACCTGTGGTTTGTTCCTCTTTGTGCACACTTCCAAGTGGCCATGAACAAATTTCTCTCCACAATGAAAACATAACCCATTTGCTTTTCTATAGTCTCTGAGCTGCATGTCTTTCACAGGTTGGTACCTGGAACAGTGGATTTCACCTCGGGCTTAGGAGCATTATATGGTTGGTATGCTGGTTGTGCTTTGGTATATCTAGCTTTGCCTGTATAAAGCACTTTCTCGTTGAACCTTAGTGAAATCTCATGTTTGGTTTTGGAAATTGATGACACTCCATTATGCTAATCCTCTTCTCTAAGTGTGCTTATGAGATAGGATAGCATAAGTGAAGTGGAGCTACATGATCATGAACATGGGCGATGGTGATGGACATGATGGATCATCTAGCTCATGTGTCGGAAAAGCAAAACCCGGAGATCAAGGCAAAGGTATAACTTGATAGGGTTTGCTTTTAGTGGTCAAGACGCTTGAGAGAAGTGTGACCACATTTTAGGATAGATAGCCGACTATCAAGAGGGGAATTCTTTCGGCTAATCCGCATTTCGAGTGCCTCTAGATTCACTTTAACTTGCATGTGCATTAGAATCGAGAGCACTAACTCCGCACTTGTCAAACGTTTTGAAAATGCTAACACACGCGCTTTGGAGACACTCTTCGACGTGTTGGCAACCTTGGACAAGTGGTGGAACTTGGTTTGGATGAAGAACGAGCTTTGGCGATGAAGAACGGCGACTTTTGGCTCAAAACGAAAGCGGCCGACGCGGCCGGCGAGAGCACCGGGGCGATGGCCTGCGCGCCGCGGCGCGTTAAGCCAGCGCCCGGCCGGGGGAGGGCAACGCGCCGGGCGCTGGCGCCGCCACGCGCTAACGCTGTGCCCAACGGTCCGGCGTCCGCGCGTTCACTTGGCCGGCCGGGCGCGAGAGCGATAGATGCTAATGACGCTGGCGATGGACGCGCTCGGCACGCCAGCGCCAAGCCCGCCGTCGCGCGCCAGCGCCGGGCGCAGCCTGATCCTGAACCCGCGCGCCGCTCCTTGTGCCGGACGCACGCGCTCGGCGCCCAGCGCCAGCACCGGCGCTGCCTTTGAACGTGCCGGGCGCGCCAGCGCTAGCACTGGCGCCGCTTTGCGCTGCCTTTGAATGCTCCTGGCTCGCCAGGCGCTACCGACTGGCGCGTCCGGCGCATACGTTTCAGAGGGCACTTTCTCCCAACGGCTCTATTTTTGAGATGGCTCTATATATAGTTGGTTGGCCGGTTTGGGGAGCTCTCTCTTGAACATTTGAACACTCTAACTCTCTTGTGAGCTGAAGCAACTCCCTCCACTCATCTCTCTCCTAACTTCGATCTTTGGTGAGATTGAGTGAGATTCAAGTGCATTTGCTTGTTGTTTGCATCTAGAGGCACTTGTTCTTCTGGAGGAGACGCGGGTTCTTGTTACTCTTAGGAATTTGCCCTGTTCCCTAGCGGCTTGGAGTTGGTTGAGGTGTTGAGCTCGACCGGAGTTTGTTCG
The DNA here is from genome assembly GCA_015847255.1 of Hyparrhenia diplandra. Lineage (NCBI taxonomy): Eukaryota > Viridiplantae > Streptophyta > Magnoliopsida > Poales > Poaceae > Hyparrhenia > Hyparrhenia diplandra. Next base: position 82,213 of record JADLZK010006609.1, on the reverse strand, counting down.
AGGCCACACCGGTGGACTTGTGAGGGGTTTGAGCCTTCCCCGCGGGAGATTCGCGAAAGGCATCGCAAGTGGATTGCTCGTGGCTTGTGGATCCCCTCTTGTGAGTGATTCTTGCGATCTCCCTCCGAGGGATTTGACACCGGTCATTCGATCGCGAATCATCAAGTGGGTGCATCGCCACAACGAGGAGTAGCGTGCCGGCAAGCACGTGAACCTCGGGAAAAATCATCGTGTCAAGTTTGCTTTGCTCGTTGGAGATTTCATATTGACATTGGTGATTGGCTTCATCCCCTACTCTACTCGGTGGTATTGTACTCTAGCTCACTCCCGCATTATCTAGTTTATATTGCTTGTTTTGCTTGTTTAGTCCTAGTGTTAGAATTAGTTAGTATTTCTTGATCACCTAGGAGTAACTTAGCGACATAGCAATTGAGTGTGATTAGAGATATTAGAATTGCTAGAATTGCTAGGTAGCTTGCATAGCTAGTTGAAGCTTTGCATAATTTGCTACGCCGTCTTATTTACTAACCACCTTGCTTAAGTGTTGTTGTAGAAAATTTTATTAGGCTATTCACCCCCCTCTAGCCATTTAGGACCTTTCACTTGGCTAGAATAGAAGCTTTCTGGACTATAGTTGGCATCTGAGCCTCCACTACCCCTCTCAATTCCTCCTTCAGCCCCATCACATATTTGTGAGCAAAGAACTGGTCATCATAATATGGGTTATGCATCTGGACGTCATATTGCAAGGACTGAAATTTCTCTGTGTATTCCTCTAGTGGTTCCTGTTGCTTTAACTCCAACAGCTCGGTGATAGCTGTCCTGAAATCATCAACTCCAAATTTCTCTTGTACTATCTCACAAAAATGCTTCCAGTTTTGAAAGTGTGGTTTTGCTTATATGCTTGATGCCATTTAGCTGCATTCCCTTGGAGATGCAAAGTGTTGCGAATGTAACCCACATGGATCAGTTCCATCAAAAACTAGGAAATTCATCTTGGGCATGATATGTTTTGGAAGCTAATCTAGTCTCTCTCTCGTGATGGAATTTTTGGAACCTTGAGGGTTCTGGCTTCTTGCTATGCTTGTCCTTGCTAAAGATATTCCGGAAAGAACTTTCCTCTTCAAACACTTCAGAACCCGAGCTATCGGTCTCCTCCTCTTCATCATATTTTGCCTTTTTGTCAAACTGCCTCAAAGTGAGATTAGCCACTTTGCTACCCCATTAGCCTTGACTTGTTGAGCAATGAGTTGCTGCTCTTGAGAGTACTGATCCATTGCTGCTCCCCTTAGATCCATCTGAGTCTTCATATGTTTCTGCACTGTTTTGATCTCACTCATCTCAGTAAACAGCACATCAAAATTCCTCATCACCTGGGCCCATCTGGAACTCTCTTCTTCTTCGAGTTCTTCGACATTATGTCCAAATGATAGTAGTCTGCTTGGAAGGTTTAATGGACCCGTGGTGACAAACTTTGTACCAGAAATCCCAAAACTTTGAATCTCAAAACTTTGTACCAGCAAGCTCTAAACTTTACTTTGTACCAGCAGCCGGTTTGGACAATTCCTCCCCGTACAAAAACCTACTGAGTACTATCACCGCCGCCCGAGAGTGAGGCAGAGCTCCGGTATTTTACACAAGAACAAAGTCTTGCAACCCTTGCTCGTGGACACTCTCTCTCCTCTAAAACCACCGCACTGACTAGACAATCGAAGACTACGGAGATTTTACTCAAGGACCTGCCTTGAAACCCTCATCTGCTATCCAATCAGGCAACTTATATGACAAAAGAGCAAAATTGAAGAATTGCTCACGTTGTTCACGCCTCCGAAACCAGTTTGTTGGTGCAGGCCCCCAGTCAAACAGGTTCGCCGCAGGTGTGGACTTGATGTGGTGAAGATGCCGATCGTCGATCTCCGCTCCGGTTCTGGTGTGGTGATTAGGTGGAAGCTAGCACAAGATCTCATGACCGACTCAATCAACCAAAGGAGATACTTATGGGCCTCTATCTGCCACCACAAGGGCGCCGACCGAGGGTGACCAGCCTACCAGAATTACGATCGTGATCTAGGTCAGTGAGAGTCAAGTGTGTCGTTGTACGCTTGGATATGGAGTGGGTGGTGTGGATGTGGATGGAGGTGGAGCGGACCTCGTGGAGATGATCGGAGTGATGGCGGCGCGGCAGACGGAGTTGGTGGCGATAACTAGCGTTGATGAAGAGCGATGTGCCCGTCACCCACGCCGAGAAGCGCCGAATTCGATACCACCGATACGAGCCTTGGCCGTCGGCGGGACGCCGGCGACGTGAGCACACGTAGAGATATTTCTAATAGTTGATAACCATTACAGCACAAGTCCAGGCACTTATATGCCAGTTGTTCCTACTGACCACTTGGGCCTACATGTCATACTTATTACAATGAAAACGTAAATGGTAGAATGTGTCTTCTCCTCACCAATGCGCCTTCGTCGTGTCTCCTGCTTTACTCCAGTGTTATTGTACCTGACAGCAAGGTACTCGATGTACTCGATCTCCTAGAATCAAAAACTTCATTCGTGGCTGAGAACGCAACTGTCCACCCGCTCCATCCCTCCCCACCCCATATGACTTCTCGCGCCAGAGATCCACCCGCCCGCCCCATGGCGCCGTCGCGCCCGCTCTCGCAATGCCCTGGCCAACCATCGCCGCCAGCACCGCCGCCTTCTGCTTAGCGCCGGCGCCATCACCGTACCGGAGAGCCTCCCCACGATTTCAACCTGTCAAGTCTCCATCCATGTGCAACGACGGGATTCCCTTCCGCATGCCGGCTCCTTGCCCAACCGCTGATTCCACATCCCTCCCCGACCTTCAAGCAGGTAATGATTTCGCCCGAATTCCGCTGGATTGGATCTGCCACTACCGGCATCCGTCCCTGCCCCCAATTCGATTTCTTTACGTGCTGGGGCTCAGCCGGCCAATTGGGAGTTGGGACTCTCCAATTTGTTTCCTGGGGAAGTATATAGATACTCTAATGCTAACTTCCATCAATTGCGTGTTCCGTCATCATCACTCACGAATTGAGCATTGCCAACGGTTGGGGTGATTTCAGTACAGCAATGTAACCGTCTGCTACGATAGTACACACAATCATAATAAGTTGCTTGCCCAGTAATTGGTTACCTTGAGTTTAAGATGATCGCTGCAGTTCCTTTGGCATGGTTCCTAATTCACAGTCATTAATTAACTCAGTGAATTTCAACTAAACCACTGAAGGTATGGCTTTTAGAAGCACTGTAGCTGTTTTCTGGTTTCAATAGTCAAGTTTGGAATGTGTTCCAATGTTGATCCTGTTTTTGTTGCCTGTTTCAAGAGACTGACGTTCCAAAGAAGAGGGCAATGGAGGCCGACAACCTTCTTTTTGTTTAAATGGTCTACAATGTTCTAACTGACGGCCAAGCAAGGATTCTGATGCTTAATACAAGGTGTTTCCGTGTCGATTTTGTGTTCTAGATTCCTTGCCAGAGTTGTTGGGTTAATTTTGGAAGTTAAGGTGTGTTCATGTGTATTCGCATTCATGGTTCCAAATTGATTTGGGTTTGGTGTTTATGCTTGTATTGCAGTGATGGAGGAATGGACAGAGGGACGACGAGCAAGACCAACGTTCTTCTGAAACAAACTACCTCAATCATTAGGCTAGCGCTGTTGAAACAAACTACCTCTATCATAAGGCTTAACTGTCACATTCTTCACATTCAGTTTAGCAAAATTCACTTGACCGCTTAGCTTTTTGTAGCTTAACATTTGACTCATGGAGCCATATATGTGATTTTGGGATGAATCAATTGTTTTTAAGTAAATACTTGTTGTGCTTCTTTCAGCTATAGCTGATCATAGTTTTCATGGTTAAAAAGATTGTATTTAGTAGTAGCTCAGTATTGTGTTTACGATTTTTTCTCATATACATGATGCATATGTCTGCCATTTTGTACCTGCCAGGCAAACTGAATTTGGTATTTGTTCCTCATAATTAGCATTGTAATAAATTACGGGTTTGAGGAGGTGGTTTCATAATTGTCTGCTATGCTGGATTTTGCATCACATTCTTTTTCAGCAATCGGCATTGAGTCAACTTGAATTTTGGAATGTGCCAAAATCATTCCAATGAACACTTGGTCTGATAGGGGAATTGTTTGCTTACCTTGGAGGGGAGTTGCATTGCAGCAAATGAATAAAATATTATGCAAAAGGCAAGAGGAATGTAGGTGACACTTGAAATCAATGTGGTAGGCTTCAGTGTGTTGTAACAAGTGTTGCGGCATCTGAAATCAATGTACTTGCATGGTTTCATGTTTTTAATTTCTACAGGTTTCTATTGGTTTTCGCGGGGGACGCAGGAGATGGCCGGGATTTGTCGCCCAACGTTTGCCGGAAAAGGTCATCGATTCGAACCGGCGCCAGATCTAGGAAGCTAGGATTGGCGGCTGGGAATATGGGTCGTACTTTCGAAAGAGTGCGCCGAGGAGAACACCGCATGTATTTATATCTAGGGTTTGGAAAGATCCCGCATTTTCTTAATTTTGGGATCTATTTCATGTGTTAAAATAATTTCAGAAAAATCCTGAAATCCTATTTAAATCACGAAAAATCACAGAAATTAGAAAAAATCTAACAGAAATTTTCAGAGGTAGACATAAACATGAAGGATCGAAGGAAAGTGTCTGTACTTCATGAAAAGATTATGGGAAGGTTCCAAGCAAAAGATTAAGCTATAGGAAGAAGGAATTTAATTCTCAAAAGGGCGAAGAATTCCCAAAGACATGAAACAACATCTAGCGGTTTTTGAAAGTCATCACACATAAAACATATGCAAAACGGCATGAATGCAACAAATAAGAAAATATAAGTAAAGCTTTATATTTCAGAAAGAGTATTTTCCTTTGCAACCATTTGAATAAAAGTCTATGCTAATTCTATAAAATTCTAGCAAATTTTATAAAATTCAAAATCTCTTGTATTTAATTAAACAATACACATAATTTGTATAGAAAAAATCTTTAAAAATACAAGAAAATACTAATTTATTAGTTAAAAATGTTCACATCTCAAAATTGGCAATTTTGGGGGTGTGACAGTTTAGTTTGGACACGTTCGAAAAGAAGCAGTTTTTTTTTTTTTTCACGAACGTCTCTCACACGTATTCCATTAAGAGAAAAGAGTGCAACCAAACATCCATTTAGATAACCGAGCTGACATTTCAGAGTGTTACAAACCATAGGGGCAAGAGAACTACATTACAAAAGTTGCACTAGCGACCATAGAGCTCTATTGCCCGCCTGCACCCACAGGTGACCCTCCTAGACGATACGATGGCGCAACGAGGAAGGTTGTACCAAGCAGTTCGAGCAAGTGTTATCATCTAGCTGTTGGATGGATAGGAGCTTCCTCCACTAAGCCGGTCAATAATGACCTGTACAGAGGGCCTTTCTTTGGGATTTGAGTTCACACAAGTTAACCCAACATCGATGCATCTTTTAACCTGTTGGAGGCAGATTGCTTCTAAGCCTGGATACTTGGATGCTATCTGTGGCATTTTTGTCCAATTTTTACGTACCTGCATATAGTTTCAGTAAGAACTTAAATTGTACCATTTGAATTACACAATTTAATAGCCTTCATCAAAACAAGGCTCTTGAGGTTCAAATAATCAAATTTGTTTCCCTTACATTGTCGATAAGGTTGTTAGATGAGATGTCTTCGGTGTTAGAATCGATTTTTAGCCCAGTTACTATCTCGATTATTAGAATACCCAGACTGAAAATGTCTGATTTAGTTGACACTTCACCTCTGTAATAATACTCCGGAGCCATGTATCCTCTGTGTCACATGAAACCGGTGATTAATGTTTGCAACAGCACAGGTGGCTTACGCACATTTGATCATGAAGAAATTCACAGAGCAAGTTTTTACTAATTTGCACAAAGCTTACCTTGATCCCAAAACATTTGAAGTGATTGTATGAGTTTGCTCTTCACCAAAGAGCCTTGATAAACCAAAATCGGCAATTTTTGGCATTAAATTATCATCCAACAATATGTTGCTAGGTTTGAGATCCATATGAATTATGGGCCTTTGCAGTCCATGTAAGAACTGTAAACCCTGACAAATCCCCAGTATTATTTTGAAGCTCACGTTCCAATTAAGTTCATCAGATTCACCTATACGACACGAGTACACAAAAACAGTCAGCCAGAAACAAGAAAAGTGTTATGTCTCTGTATGCCCTAAAATTGGCTTGTGTACGTGAGTCTTTGTAGTAGACTATATTTTTTCTCTTTTTAAATATTAATAAAATAATGCACAACTCTCTCATGAATATACGAGAAAACTAAATAAATGCAAACATTATGAACACAAACTTACAAGTTTTTTTTTAATCTATACGTCTTTCAGATATATGGACATCTTTAGGAAAATTTGAGATGCAATGTGAACTGACATTATTATAATCACAAGCCAACTTGCACCATCTTTGTTGATAGACCCAGAGAATTTCTAGCGAGATACCTTACTTTAAAATTTAACTAACTGCAATGGCATTTTATATTTTATTAGAAAAAAATGTTCATTCTACTACCCTAAACAATTTACTTAGTCCACTTAACCCCTTGAACGAAATGTTGACTTAATTTACTCTCTCAAACTATTTAAAATAGTCCAATTTACTCCCAGGCGAATCTTCTCAACTTTGTTTCCCATTGCACATTTTGAGTTTTAGGTTCAAATTTTGCTGGGTGACTATCGACATTGCATCCTATGTTACAAAAATATATAAAATTATTTTATGATTATTTTCATACGTCAACAGCATATAATACAAGTTTAACCTTGAAAATATAAAAATATATGAAACCTAATAATGAAAAATGCCTGAATTATTTTTCTCACATAATTTATATTGTCATCTATCGCCTCAAGAAATTTTATTTTAATAATCAACTTGTAGAGGGAGAAATAGAAAATACAAATTTCATTTGGGAGTATACTAGACTAATCTAATTAGCTTGACAGAGTAAATTGATTCATCATTTTATTCAGAGGGTTAAACTGACAAAGTGAATTGGTAAGGATAGTAACATGGACTTTTTCTTTTTTATTATACATAAGGAAGACAAGGTTTTTTTTTTTTTTTTTGTCACAGCATCTGCACAAGTTAAATAGATCCGCATATCACTGGTAATGCATAAGTTGATACAATACAACAGTAATGTCGTTAAAATCATATAGATTGAGAGCAACTAAGATACCATAAAGATACTTTTGTCGAGGCTTCCTCTAGGCAAATACTCATAGCAGAGTATCATTTCTCGTGTGTCTGAAAAACATATTTTCCATTGGATTGCTTCAGTTTCCGCTGTATTTCATAACAATACCCAATTAACTTCACTATGTTAGTATGGTTGACATCGATCAGACTGCGTACTTCATTCTCAAATTGTTTATCCTGATTAATTTGTGAAACTACCGAAAGCCTCTTTACTGCAGCAACTTCTCCACTTTGGAGCACTCCTGCTTAAGAAATATCATTAGAAAATATTCAGATAGCTAGTTATAAACTGAAGGGCATGAAAGCAAAAACATACCTTATAAACTACCCCAAAAGAACCTCTTCCAATTTCTCGTTCATTGGAGAAGTTCCCTGTGATAGCTTCCACAAATTGCAGCATTGGTTCTTTTGGGAATGCACTTATTGGTTGCAGCTTCTTCTCCATGATTTCAGGTATTCTAGCTTCATCATTTATTTCTGCTTAAACATATTTCATCTTAATCAGGAGCATTCATGTTTTTCCTTTAGAGAGTATGACAGAAATACAACTTATCACTATTAGTTTCCAAAACTTCTAGGTTAAATCCTGCACTGGATAAATAATGGTTCTACCTTCCAGTTTAGCAATTATTGATCCCGCAGTTGGTCTGTTCTTTGGATCAATTTCCACGCAGTTTAATCCAAGTTCAATGCATCTTTTTACCTGTCGCAGGTACTTTTCTTCCAATGTTGGATACTTTGATTCTATATGCGACTTATTCGTCCAATTTTTAGATACCTGTGTGGTAATTAGAAAACACACCTCATGAAACTATAAAGAAAAGTGTTACATAAAATTGTTGATAGGGACTAAAATGCTTATACGATTACTTACATTATCAATAAATACCTTCGAAGAAATGTCTTCAGCATTGAGGTCCTTCTCAATCCTGTCACTATCTCGAGAATAAGAACACCTAAACTGTATATGTCTGACTTCACTGAGACTTCGCCTCTGTAGTTATATTCTGGGGCTATGTATCCTCTAGATCACATTAAGATAAAACTACAAATGTAACTTTCAAGAAAATAGAAACAAATAAAAACTAGGAAGTTAAGTTTATCTTACATCCATCCCACCACGTTTTGGGTGAGAATCCTGGTTTGTTCTTCGCTGAACAATCTGGACAAGCCAAAATCTACAATTTTGGGCACCATATTATCATCCAACAATATATTGCTCGGCCTGAGGTTTAAGTGTACGATGGCCTCACTTCCTCCTCATGTAGAAAATGTAAGCCACTGCATATCCCTATTATTATTTTGAAGCGCATGGGCCAATCAAGTCGGGAGGATTCACCTGAAGAATTATGAAAAGGAAGAAGGGGTTATACTGCTTCAGAAACAAGAGCCTCTCAGAGCTATATTTCTTGTTCCGCATTACTAGTCTTGGAAGATATAAGCAGCTCCTGCAATTCGATACTTAAACAGTCCAACAACGAAACAATGAAATAAATTATGCAGAGACTGAGTTACAGTACCATAGATATAGTTGTCAAGGCTTCCATTAGAGAGATACTCATAGCAGAGAAACTTTTCCGGGACAGCTGAGACAACATATCTGCCATTTACCTCCACCAATTTCTTTTCTGCGTGGTAGCAAGAACCAAGTAGCTTGACGATATTTTTGTGCTCCAGCATCAGAAGATTGCCAACCTCATTCTGAAACCGTCTATCATGAATTCCTGTTGTTCGCACAAGCTTCTTCACAGCAACCTGTTGTCCACTTTGAAGTATGCCCTGTTACAGTTCTCCTTTTAGTATGCTATTGAACCTGTGTATCCATTGTTGATATGAAACTTGAGACAGAACCGTACCTTGTAAATCACACCGAATCCACCACGTCCGACCTCTCGTTCACTTGAGAAGTCTTCTGTGATGTGTTTTAGAAATTCTAGTGGTGGTTCCCTTGGAAATGCACTTGAAAGTTGTGAGTTCTGCATTCTATTTGTGCGCTGGAATCACCCTTCACAAACCAGAAGCAGAGTTCACTTGCACATGAGACAACGACGAAGTCACATCCTTCTGAGTGGAATCTTTATGCCTAAAAATCCTGATTCGAGTAACCACTTATTTGGTACTATTCAAGGAGCGGGAACCGCCATTTTAACCCTTCTTGGGGGATTCCATCCACAAACACAAAGTTTATGGCTGACCGATATTGCTCATCATCATTTAGCTATTGCATTCCTTTATTTTTCTCATTGCCGGTCATATGTATCGAACTAACTTCGAAATTGGACACAGCATCAAAGATCTTTTAGAAGCACATACTCCTCCAGAGGGTCGATTAGGACGTGGGCATAAAGGCCTTTACGATACAATCAATAATTCGATTCATTTCTCTTTCAAAAAGAAGTGTGTGCGCATCACATGCCGCTGCCTGTGTCGCCTTCCCAAGCTTCTGATTCCCAAGCTGGAACCCACCTTGGATTGCCGGTGCTCACTAGTCTCCGGTGACTCGTCAGAATGCAGGGTCCAGCGGCAATTAATCATTCATCTTGGAGCAAAAAATCTGTTGCGCACTATGCGGTCTACGGAGTAGGCCCCGGAGACTGAAGACGAATACCACGGCGACACAGGCATCGCGGTAATTTCAGGGTGCGTTCATGTAACCTAAGAATAGCGGTAATTTTGAAAATATGCACAATATGAAATTGGAATATTGAGATGATCGTCGTTTGAACAAGGTCAAAATCATGTGACAAATCCAATTTATTCAGTTTTCGGCCATCCTTTTTAATCTTCAATGTGTTCTTTGATGTGTTATTTTCTTCAAAGTGATCCATTATACTAAAACCTTGTATACTAGAAAACATTCTTAGTCTCATTGACTATGTTGTTATTAATCGCTAAAATTACAAAGGCACTAAGCCGGTATATTTGATTCCTCACTGTCATTTCTTACTTTTCCTTCAATCAACTCAAAAGAAACGTACATGATGTTGTGACTTTTGATAAAGCATGCTGACAACATACACAGTACATTGTTTTTTTTTTTTTTTGACACTTCTCATCCGGATCAATCAGTAGATCTGTTCGGGTACTACACACACCAACACCACACACACACACGCCCACACACACACTCGTACACAAGCAGATCTACAACTATACCCGAGATCCGAAAACGCGTCCTTGAAGAGATCACCGGAGAAACTCCGTAGACGACGGGCACGTCGTAGTCCCATTGTGGCTCCACGCGCTGAGAGGATGCACCTGAAATATTCTGGGGAAAAACCCCGGTGAGCACGCGCGCCGAGCGAGACTCGAACGCGGGTGGGCATCAGTCGCACACTGCGACCTTACCAACTGCGCTACGCGCGGTCCTCCACACTACATTGAATTGGAACAACCAATTAACACCACAATGGTAGCCGTAGTTCATAATTATTAAGAAGTATAAGCGGTGGTCAAGAGCCAATATTTTGAACAAATACTATCTCAAGAGCCAATATTTTGAACAAATACTATCTATAATCGTAGAACAAAGAAGCAAAACTTTAGAGAAACCACATACAGGCTGACACAATTGGCACATTATAATACTGTTTTAATCTAGTGAAGTTCCACTTTCTTCGGGAACTTATGCAACATTAATGTCCTCAGCAAGCAAACCTTCCAATGTATGGGGATGGGTAGAGATTATTGGTACATGCCTCATATTTCCTGAGCACAAATTCACAGAGAATTTCTCGAATTGCATTATTTTTAGGACGGAGGCAGGGATTGTAACCAAGCTGGTTGCCCTTGCAATAAATACGTGAGCGCTGTAACTGAACTGGTACATGGCAAAGAATAGAGTACTTTCTGCAAGGGTCTTCTCTTTTGTTTTACTTTACTGTGTTAGTTTATTTCATAGCATTTACTTTCTAGATCTTATTATGCTTACTAGCTGGTCACTAGCTTGCTTATCCTGTAATAATCATTAGGGTTCCTTGACGAAGTTACTCCCTCCTCCATATATAAATGTTTGTCGCCGTCTTTTTTTCCCCCTTCGTCATTAGTCTACAGTGCCCTACCCCTACGTCGCCTACGCTCGCCCGGCACCGACGGCAGTGGCAAAGGATGAGATCAAAGCAGATATGGAAAGCAGCAAGCTGTCCCTGCTAAGAATAGTTAGCAAATGAGTTTGGTACAAAATTCAAACAAAATTTGTTTCTGAAAAAAATCATATAAATGTAGGGGCAGCACGCCACATCAAGAGTGTTGGATTAGATTTGGATGGGGCCCAACTTTTAATGGAATTGATATATTAGGTACACAGCTTGGGGTATATACTTGTATAGATGTGCATGCAGCCCGAGCCCCGGTGGCACGGCCCGTGGCACGGGAATTTAGCCCGGTCCGAGCACGGCACGGCACGGTAATCCCGGCCCGAGGCACGCACGGCCCTGACGATCGCCGTGCCTCGGGCCGCCACCTGGCCCGCGTGGCACGGCATAGGCACGGCACGGCCCCGATGAATTATAATAAGTATGGAATTTTGGCCTAGCCCACAAATTTTTGGCCCAGCTCACTTCTTCCCAGGCTCACTCCTCCGACATCGACACATCCTATCCCCTCCGCTCTTCATCCCCGCACGTCGCCACCCTCGCTGTCGCCGCCGCAACGCCGCGCCACCTCCATAGCCAGCCGCTCCCTCCTCCGTCGCCGCCTTGCCGGCCAGGCCGCGCCTCGTCCCATGGACGCCCCCACGCGACGCCGCTCCCGTCCCTCGGACGCCCCACGCCGACTCCGCCCCGCCTCCGGCGCAGCTTGACGGTGGCGGCGGGGCGCTGGGCGCGAGGGAGCTGCGCTTTTGCAGCCGCTGGGCGGGCGCGAGGAGCCGCTACTGGCAGCGCCACAGGTAGCCATGGCGGCGGGGCGCGAGGAGCAGCGGTCGCGAGCCACGGGCGCACGGGCACGACGGGCGCCATGGCCGCACGGCACGAAAAACACGGGCGTGCCGTGCACGGGCCGAGGCCGCACGCACCTGGCACGGCCAAAACCGCCCGGCACGCAAGACGGCGCGCGCAGCACGGCGCGGCGCGGGCACGGCACGGCACGCGCGTCGCCGGCGTGCCGTGCGGCACGGCCCGATGCACATATATATATACTTGAAGTGGTGCATTGGAAGAAAACTCACCTCTGTTGCCATAACATTGTGTGGCCATATGAGAACTTGAAGTCGTGCATTAGAGCAAGGGCAATGAGTTTGGCTTGAAGCCAATCCTACGTCGGTTTCAGACAAGTTGCAAAGACTACTGATACACCAAGGCCCGTTTGGCACGGCTTCACTCCACTAATGAATCCGTTTTGGGGGCTTCAGCTCTATGGACAACTCCATCGGTGAAGTTGGACTCGTTTTTGATAAATCATTTGGTAAAAAGCAACTCTGCATATAGAGACTCTTAAAACATGCTCTCACATAACGCCACGTAGGATGAGTGAAGCTAGGTGAAGCTACTATTTTTGGCTTCATCCTACCCCAAACCTATGTGAGAGCACGATTTAAGGGGTTTCTTAGCTAAAGCCGTTTTGTTTTACCCCATTTGGCACAAAAACAGCTCTAAACGACTCTGAGAGTCGCTAGAGAAGCCTTGCCAAACGGGGCCTAAGTTTGTCTCAAATAATTTTTTTTTATTTAAATGGGATCCACCGGTCGCTGAACTTTTAAATTTGTTTCCTTCACCACCAATCCCATCGCTATCCATCTGCCTCGTAACCTCCGCCCGAGCTCGTCTGCTGCGGCCCGCCGAGCTTGCCTTGCGTCGTGTCGTCCGGCCATGAGCTCACCTTGCACCACATCGTCGGCCATGAGCTCTCTGGATCACCTTGCGATGTTGCCCTGCGCTACCTTCCCGCTCGCTCCGGCGTCTGCCGCCGGCGGGCACTCACCACCGCTTCGGCACTCGCCCTTACCGCGGCGCCATCCTCCGTGGTCCGGCCTCGACCCACGGCGTCGGGCCGGCCGCGGAGGCGCGCTGCCGCGCCCATCCTCCGCGCCATGCCCCGTCCCGTCGCCGTCCCCTCTCCATCCGCCTCCGGCCTCACGGCACGCGACGTCGGGATAGGCTCATTGTACCTGCCCTTAGGGGATGTTTAGTTCCCAAAATTTCTTACCTTCACCTATCACATCGCATCTTTCGACACATGCATAAAACATTAAATGTAGTTTAAATAAAAAACTAATGGCACGGTTTGATCAGAAACGACGAGACAAATCTTGAGCCTAAACACTCCATGATTAGCCATAAGTGCTACAGAACCCACATGATTGTCTTTTTTAGTGCTACAGTAACCAAATGATTCGTCTCGTCGTTTTCCGGCAAGCTATGAAATTAGTTTTAAATTAGTGTCCAAAAATCCCTTCATCACATCCGATCAAACATCCGATGTGACACCTGAAATTTTTCACCCCATTAACTAAACACCCCCTAGAGTACTCCTAGACTTGGTAACCTGCGGTTACAGAGTCTCCGCGCTCGGACAAAAGATGACGCCTTATTCCTGCCTAGGAGACCATGAAGAATGGTCGGAGCAAAAAAGCCGCTGCCCGTGGTCTTGGTCTTCAGTCTCCGGGGCCACAGAGCCCAACCAAACACTGAAGCAGCTTATGCTGTGTTTAGTTCACCTAAAATTTGGCACTGTTTATGCTTTTCGTTTGTTTGTGATAATTATTGTTCTCTACTATGAGCTAAATAGGCTCAAAAGATTCATCTTATAAAAGTACATCTAAATTGTGTAATTAGTTATTTCATTTAAATACATTTGATCCCATACATGATGTAAAAGATTTAATGTGACGGGTTTTGATCTAAACACAGCCAATGTGAAGCAGCTTTTTACCTGGACCCTGCATTCTGACGAGACGGGCGAGCACCGGCAATCCATGGTGCGTTCCAGCTTGCGAATCAGAGTACACAGAGCACACGGGTGCCCACCAGTCACCAGAGTTGCGAATCAGAGTACGAGTACTATACTTTCAAAAAAAAGAAGTGTGTGCGCATCACATGCCGCTGCCTGTGTCGCCTTCCCAAGCTTCTGATTCCCAAGCTGGAACCCACCTTGGATTGCCGGTGCTCACTAGCTCCGGTGACTCGTCAGAATGCAGGGTCCAACGGCAATTAATCATTCGTAATCTGTTGCGCACTACGCGGTCTACGGAGTAGGCCTCGGAGACTGAAGACGAATACCATGGCGACACGGGCATCGTGGTAATTTCAGGGTGCTTTTGGTTGGAGGGTCGGAACGGGATGGGTTGGGTTCATTCCATGTTTCGTACTGCTCCCTTCCTCCGTCCCAGAGAGCAAGAGTGTATTTCGATACAAATTTGACTAATTATAAATAAAAAAATATTACTATTTTTAATATCAAACAAATACCATTAGATTTATTATGAAATATATTTTTATAATAAATTAATTTAGAGTAATAAACATGAATACTATTTACTAAAAACTTGGTTAAACATGAGTCTTTAACTGGCACGTAACGTTGCAGTTTTTATGGAACCGGTTTGGAGACACTGAAACATGGGATGGCTCTGTCCCGTCCATTTTTTACTCTTACTAAACACACTCTCAAAGACGATCCTGCTTGAAGCCTTGAGTCTATGACTTTTGTTCTTGTGCCCCTTGTGTGATTGTGTCCCCAGTTTACTTCTCTTATTCTTCTCTTCTCTCCTGCCGGGAGCCAGCACCCCCCCGTCGACGTTGTTCACTATCAGAAGCGTGGGCTCGATCTATCTCAACCTTCACGAGGATACCTCTCGAGAGTTGCAAGACAATTATTCCCGTCATCTATCAGGTTGGGTCCTTGATCTTGCAATCATTCCATGCGTACTCGCTGTATTTGTACGATATATATGCCGTTATTGTTAAGGAAGATCAAAGCTCCATGCTACTGATGCAGCGGCCATGTATTTGTACTCGCTGTATCAACAATTGTCGATTCTTAATCCTTCCACGTTGATTCTTGTAGAGGATGTGGAGGAGATGCCGCCGCATGGCAATGAAGATGAGCTGCTTCACACCTCCAGGCGAGCCTTCGTCGGTACGCCATGGCTTCTCCACACAGTGCACTCCCGTGCACTATGGGACTAGGTCCCGTAGTTCCTCTACGGGGGCAACATCTTCCGCGGCTGCTGCACGAGCTATCTCCTCCACAGCCAAAGGTCCACACATACAAGACTCCGAGGAGGAGGAGAAAGAGGAGCAGGAGGATTCTTATGGCAAACAGTTTGAAATTAGGCCGTCGCTGCTTCAGGATGCCCCTCCAGCTATGGAACTAGAGGAAGTATCATTTCAATTCTTAGAAGAAATTACGGATGGTTTTTCTGAGGAGCGGAGACTTGGTGAAGGAGCATTTGGGGTTGTTTACAAGGTAAGTGCATGCGCTTGACTTTTATCAGTCTGGCTAACACCACGTAGTGCTTCCATACAGCAAGGTGGCTAACAAGCGTACTCCCTTCATCACAAAAAATCAATCCATTACAAGATTCAAAATTTATTCCAAGAAACAAGTCATTTGATCCCATTTCGTAGGAGCACGCACATGCAACAATCAATTAGTGCCAATACACACACACACACACACACACACACACACACACACACACTAAATAGGGGTAAGTAAGGTTATTTCTGAAAAGTTCCCTAAAAAAGTTTTTTTTTGAAAGTGGAATAAATCACGCAATGATCAACACAATAATCATAGGGTTACATATATATAGGCATAGCTCCTCCTTTTTTGGTTACGGAAACAAATCCGTGATATTAGGAGAGGGAGCCCAACAATGAGAGAAGCTGACAGCACACTTACTTTAATTAATCGTGGCAGTTTTTGAAAAAATGTCACGGTTAATCAACGCCAACCGAGCCAGCCCCCTAAGGGAAGAAAACCACCACGGTTAATCGATTAATCATGGCGGTTTTGTAAAATAACCACCATGCATGGTTAATAGCTATTAACCGTAGCAGTTATAAAAACCACCATGGTAAATCTATTAACTGTGGCGGTTTTTATAAAAAGCCGGCCATGGTTAATTGAGGCCCATCTGTGGACCAGCAAGCCCGTCGAACCCTCTCCCTCTCGCAAAATCCATTTGGGGTTATCAGGCCACTATATATTCAGCACTTAGGATTTCCTAACCGCACTCCCATCCTTCTCCCTTTCCGGGCGCCTCCTCCCACCCCATCCTTCTCTCCCTCGTCTCGTCCTTCTCTCTTCTCATCCCTAAGCAAGCATGGCATGGAGGCCGGCCTCGCTGAGCGTCGAGGCACCGACATGGAGGTCGGCTGTCCTCATGTGCACCCGTGAGGCAGCAACGCGGCGATGCGGAGGTGCCCGCCCTTGCGCGCGGAGGAGCAACCCGGTGCGGCGGCTTCTCGACCTCGCATCTCCCCGACCTCCCGGATCCCATCCCATCGGCACGTGAGGCGCGGGCGGCATCACGGGCTAGAGGATCCTAGCGGCGGTGGCCCTCTCTAGGCGACACTACTCCCGGCGGGGATCCCAATGGCGCGAGCTCCCGGCAGGTGCACCTCTCCATGCTCGCGATGACCGGGCGGGTCGGCCGGGACCGGCCACACGAGGTATGGCACGGGACTGGCGGCTCCACCTCTCCTCCGGTGTCCGGATCCACGGCCGTGGTTCTCGATCGCTGCGGCGGCCGGATCTCTGTTGTGGCGGCGTGGGCGCGGGCTCACGCCGGCGCGAGGCCCGCCCCCTAACCCTAACCCTAACTAACTATACCATGCGCAAGGCACCTACTTAAGGCCATAGATGGACTTGTTGAGCGACATACTGTAACAAAGTCGGGCTGGATCGCAGAAAACTTGTAGGGTCGATCAGTAGTAGACTGTCTCCGAGAGTGTGCCATGAAGGAAGGCGATTTTAACATCAAGCTAATGTGGGGCTGGTATGAGACAGTGCCAAAGTGAGAACAATATGAACCTTAGCGGGTTTGACCACTAGGGTGCATGACATATCAAAGTCAATGCCGCCTTTGGTGAATCCACGATGAACCCAACAGACCTTGTATCTATCAAGAGAGCCATCAAGAGGCAGTTTAAGGCGAAAAACCCACTTGCCGGTAATAACATTAAAACCATAAGGTTGGGGAACATGATCTTAGGTGTTGTTGTGTTGAAGATTCTTGAATTCCTCAGTCATTCTTTTCTTGTAATTAGGGGCGGCAAGATCATTGAGGAAAGTCTTTGGGAGGTGCGATAGCACAACCGCATGGAAACCAAGGCGCCGGATAGGGACCCAGCCTGTCTTGCCACGGGTGGTCATTCTATGAGCATTGTCAACAAGCAAAACGGAGAGGACAAGCTGCACAACGATAAGACTTACAACAACCGGAGTGGAACCGGAGGAAGCCGGATCTGTGGCAGATGAGAAGGCGATCGAAGGAGGCTATAGCATTGAGGGCACAAGGGACAGTGAGCCAAGAGGTGACACAGGCTCAGAGGAGCATCCACCAAGAGGAGAGCTCGGCATCGTTGAGCCGAGTGGTAGGAAACCCAGAAGTGACCCGCGAGGGAGACATGTCGGATTAGGCATAGGGACATCGAACATGCTCGGTAGTGGTGAGGCGAGTGGCGGGAAGCCTAGAGGCAGCTCGCGAGGGAGATGTGCCAGACTAGACACAACGGTGTCCAGCACACTCGGCACAAGGGTGTCCGACATGCTCGCATGTGGCTAGCTAAACGGGAGAAGCGCGGGGCGATCCCAAGACGCTAGCCTAGGCGCCGTCCCATCGGCAATAACCTAAGGTGATGTACCATCAAGGGCAGCGGAACCGGGAGTACCTGCAGATTGCAGCAGCCCAATAGGGCGAGGCATGTAGGCCATATCTGACAAGAAATTATAGTTATAGAAAGATAGTGGAGTTGCCATCTTAGCAAATGGAAAAGAGGACTCATCGAAAGTGACATGGCGAGCAATGATAATTCGATTAGTACTCATATCTAGACACCAATAACCTTTGTGATCCAAGGGGTAGCCAAGGAAGACACACATCACTCAACAGGGAGAAAGCTTGTGGGAAGCCATGGCAGATAGCTTGGAATAGAATTGACACCTAAAGACACGTGAATGAGAATAGGATGGGTGAACACCCATGTCACGCAAAGTACGACGTTCAGAAATCTAGTGTCCTGTGATGGTGATTAAAAAGATAAGTGGCTGCATTGAAAGCTTCGACCCAATATGATGGCGGGAAACTGGCGGCTAGAAATATGATGGAGCGCAAGATGTTGTTGGTGGAGTGAGTAACACATTCGGCTTTACCATTTTGAGGAGTTGTATGTGGACATGACATGTGGAGTGCAACGCCATGGGTGAGGAGAAAGGGGCATGAGGTGGTGGAGAATTGAGTGCGTATGTATTCAACAAAATGCGAGAGTGTGGCAAACATATCCGAATTAAGATGTAAAGGGAATGTCCAAGAGAAGTGAGAGCAATCATCAAGAATTATAAAGTAATATTGGTAACCAGATACACCGATGATAGGAGAGGTCCAAAGATGACAATGTGTTGACAGAGCTGACAAGCACGACCGAAGGGCTCGGTTGCACTTCTATTACAACGAACTGCTAAGCTAGGCTCTAATTTGGAGAAGGCCTTAGTGCCAAGATGACCAAGACAATGATGCCAGAGGGAGGTGGAGGCAGCGATCAGGAGAGCCAGGACTAGGCGGTCTAGATGGAGGCAATAAATGCATGGCGGAGATTGCCAATACTATTACACCCGACAATCACGCCCCTGTTGTGAAGATCATTCATAGAAGGTCCAAATGGATCAAACTCGATATAACAATTACTATTAATGGTAAAGTGACAAACTAAAGTCAAGTTTTTCATTATTTGTGGAGTGAATCTTCTCAAGGTATAAAGGATGATTAAAGGAGGAAAGGGAGACAAATATAATTGAGGCAATAGGCAGAAGTGACCCATTGCTGACAATGATGTTCGAAGGAGAAGATGATGAAAGCAGGTGGAGAACAGAAAGGTCACTGGTGTTGGATGCCACGCACCATAATCCACCATTTGCCTAAGGCTAGCGGGTTCAGGGGACATGGTACTGAAGGCATTGGCGAGGCAAAGCCCGATCCTAGGAGCCGAGTCTAGAGAAAGGAATCCATGGAGACACCGGGGCCTAGCCTGTGGTGTCCTACTAGGCCACGTTGTAGCGAGGGTAGGGGATCATAGATAAGCTTTCAGCAGTGCCGCATGAGCTAGAGGAGAAGGTGTCCCTAGGTGCAGCCCAAGGATGGAGGGCGACAATGCTAGCTGAGGATATGGCAATAATGTCTGGACTGTACCCGACCATGGGTCCTAGGAGGGGAAGCTCACCACTAGAGCGGTAGGCGTGGTCGCAGAAGCTATGACGGAGGAGGAGTTGCTATCACCGGTGCTACCAGGTGCCACCATTACTGCCACAACCACAGCCTTTGCCATTTCAGTTCTTGTTGTTGCCACCATTGGAGTTGTCCCCCCTGATGACGCCGACGAGGGCATTTGATGTCAATCTTGGCTGGGGCTACATGGTGATCTCCCTAAGCACTAGGTCAGAGTGCTCCATGATAAACAAGGGAAATGGCTTGGACCACTTGAGGTGAGCACCCATGTGACTGAAATGCTCATTTAAGCCCTGGATGATGGTTGGCCCAGATTGGACAGAGCGTCAGCTAGCCCCTTCATCTTGCGGTAGTAGTCCATGATTGAAGGGTCTCCATGCACAAGGGTACACAATTGCGCATCCAGGAGGATGGCGTGGGTTGTTGTGGAGCCACCCAAGGAAAATACATTCCAAGTGAGCCCAAGATGGGATCAATGGAAAAACATTGTCAGAGAGGACATGATCCGCTATGGCATACTTACCCACAGGGAGGAGGAAGAGGTTGTGCCACTTTGTGTAGTTGGAGATGTCGATGTTGAGGACGACAGGAACGAGGGTGTGGATCTTGGGGTTGTTGGCAACCTGAGAGTAGAGTTCCACAATCATTGTGGCCTCATGGCGCACGTGCGGCAAGTTCCTCGGCAACAAACTTGGTGGTGCGTTCGTCCTTGATAGCCTTGGCACAAGTGGCTTCATCAACCTAGGCACATTCAATCATTTGCCTTCTCGGTGGCACGAAGATGCTTGAGTTCTTTCTGCTCATCATCGGAGAGAGGAGTCATGGTGGTGGGCTAGGGCAGCCGGCCATAAGGATAGGAAGGAGCGAGTGGTAACAAGGGGCTAACGTGCTCGGAAGGTAGACACGGCGAGAGGCGGACAAATAGTGTTGCGGAAGGTAAGGTCGTAGGCTGCGATCAGTCTGATTCCTTGACATAGCTCAATGTCAACTCAATAATCATTGGGTTACATATATAGACATAGCTCATCCTTATCTCACTATCGATTATGGAAACAAGGATAAGAGATTAGGAGAGCCCCCCTCCCCGCGTCGTGCTCGTTAGTTCTAGGGCGACCCACCACGCCGCCACGCCCTCCCCATGGCGTCAATGCCCCCCCCGCCGCCTCCACTGCCCTCCGGCTGGCGGTGGTGGCGGCCGGCTCGCGGTGGCCACAAAGGCCCACCGCAGCTCCTCCCTCCTTCCCTTTCCCTCCCTTTTGTTACTATAGCTTCTTTGTTTCCACGGTGTCGGGACGGTCGGGCGCAGGTAGCTCCTCGGGATTAGCTCTTCCTAGGTCACGGGTCTAGCATCCCCGGCACCGGATCCATTTCCACTCGCGGGGCACGGCGGGCATCGCTAGTGGCATCAAGTCCTGGGCCGGTGCTTCACGCCCGGGCCCCGGGCCCCAACCTTGGTGGCGTGGCGAGGCCTCCTCCGGCGTGGTCCGGCTGGGGATGTCGCCTTCCATATAGTGGCTGCTGAGGAGGTTGGGCACTCACCCCCGCCCTCCCCCCGCTGCGTTGCACGTCGGCGTGTTCAAGAGGAGCCGCGGGGGGAATGCTCCCCAAGGCTCTGTGGCCACGTCCATCTTTGGGGCGGTCGGGCGGTCGGGTGCGCTCACCCTCCCCTGCTCTAGACCCATCGGCCCCTACTCTAGTCAGCCACAGTCTGGTCCATGACCTCGACGCGCTGGGCATGGACTAGCTGGCCTACCTCAAGCGCGACACGGCAACGTACCCGCTACTAATGAAGATGTGCAAGCTCATTAATGAAGTTAGGTAGCAGAGGAAGGTTCAGAGCATGCAATTCAGCCGCGGGCATGCCAAGGTGGGGCAACATGCTCCGGCTCTCCTTCGTACTCGTATCATGGAAGCGCAGTTTGGCCGCGGGCTTGCTGGCGGTGGGGCTACCCTGTCTGAGTGCTGGCAAGGTATGACTTGTCTGTCGTTGTTGTCCCTGCTATTTTGGAGCTTGGGGGCTCGTCCCCCTGGTCTCTGAGGTACGCTATAGTTCATAGTTAGGGAGCCTAGGAGAAAGCCATGCACGAGTGTGTGCGGCCAACGATCAAGGCTTCCTACCATGACATTAGTTCCTACCATGACATTAGTCCTCTTTGTGAAAACCTAGCTCTAGGTCTCTAAAGACGGTGGTGACGGTGTTAGAGACTTCGTGTCCCTCTTGTGGGCACCACCGTGGAGGATGGATTCTAGCTCCAGCTATGCCATTGTATCCTCTTCTTCTGCTCACCCCCTTGTTGTTGTTGCCCTCTTGGGTGAGTTGGCCCCTGGCTGTCGGGCGTCGCCGACACTTCGACGAGTGTCCTCCTCCGGTGTCTCTGCTCCGTCGGCGCTCTTCTTGATGGTGCTAGAATATCAAATGTCGGGTGGTGTTTCCACCATTGCCATCCCCCTCCAAGGATTCCTCCTCGAGGACGGCGTTGGATGGTGATATGTGGGCCTGGATGCACTGGAGGGTGTCATCATCAATTCAAAGGAAGGTCATCGTGTCCGATGATCCTGTGCTTGCATGTTTCGTTGCCACTCTTAGCCCCCCCCTGCTGTATGGAGTGGTTCTCAGATGGAGGGCGGCAGTGGAGCGGCGTAGATACGAGGAGTGGCGGTGGACACAATGGCCATGGTGAAAGTGGTGAGCATGTTGTTCGGTGGGGGCGCAAATTGACGTTCGGTGGACGTCTTTTGGCTTGTGACTAGGCTTATCCTTGAGTCTGTTTTAAGTGTTGTGTTGGTGGTGTTGTAATCCCTCTCTCTCCCCCTTCCTCTACCATGTAATTTTTGTATGACTTTAGGGTCCTTGACCCCCCATGCACCGGTTCGCTGGAATCAGTGGAAATTTATTAAGGTGGGGCTCTCACCCCTCCGGTGACGTCTTCAAAAAAAGATTAAGAGAGGGAGCCCAACAATGATAGAAGCGCATGGAATGCAGGCCGGGCTATATACTATACTCATAACAATTTTACCTACTTATTAATCGGACATAAAATTTCTACAATGACTTGTTTTTTTGGTATGGAGGGCAGCGACGGAGCCAGCGCCCGGGCGGGGCGGGCTCAAGCCCTGCCTAAGAGCCGGTAATTAAGGTTAATTACTGTAACAAAAACAAAAAATCATCATTAAATCTTTATGCAAATCAACATCTCCATTGTTTCACTCCCCTAAAATTATTTTTAGCTCGTCACTGATGGAGGGAGTATACAAAACAGATTCATACCCGGATCTGGTAATACCATCAGACAACAAACAAAAATAAAGTAAAAACCTACATTTATTTCGTACCTACCAAATATAATAGAATAACTAGTAACAGGAAAATCGCCAACTTACTGAGTGCTGACAGCATATATATTTTGCAGGGAGTGACTAAAAACGGTGGTGCTGTTGCTGTGAAGAAACTGAAGTTTCCTGATGTCGATCTGGAATATATGCAGTTCAAAAATGAGTTTGACCACCTCGCGAAACTTAGGCATCCGAACATTGTACAGATTCTTGGCTATTGCTACGAAACACATAAAAAACCTTTTATCATGGATGACCGAAGTAAGGTGACCACTGAGGAGATATATGCAGCACTCTGCTTGGAGTATTTGGACAATGGGAGCCTTCAGAAGCATCTTTCTGGTACTGCGGCTTCATTTTCAGTATGTCTTAGAAGAATACCGTGTATATTTACGTAAATTTGATTAAAATAATAATTTCGTTTACTACCGGCTACCGCAGACAAGTTTTGTGAACTTGACTGGCACACAAGGTTCAAAATAATTAAGGGGACTTGTGAGGGTCTAAAAGTATATTCATGACGAGCTGGAAGAACCTATTTACCACCTGGACATAAAACCTGCCAACATATTGCTCGATAAGGACATGGTGCCGAAGATTGCAGATTTTGGTTTGTCAAGGATCATTGGTAAAGAACAAATACATAAGGCAAAACATCGATATGGAACACCGTAAGTTGAATGCCTGAACTCAAAACATATCCTTTTCCTTACCCAACAGAGCTTATGCATTACAATTCGTTGAATGTGATGCGCAATGCAGTGGTTACCAGCCACCGGAACACATCGAGACCGGTGAAATCTCCGGAAAGTTTGACATATTCAGCTTGGGTATAGTAATTATAAAGATAGTGTCAGGACCTGAGGGCTACGCCATATATCTAGACGGCATGTCTACGGATGAGTTTAATAAGGATGAGTTTATTAATCAAGTGAGAAATGATACTTCTTGTTAACACAGGACCATTTTTCGAATCTAATATTGTCTGATATTTACAATGCAATGGTATCAGCTAAGCTTGACATTTAATTTGTATCTGTTAGGTCCGAAAAGATTGGAGGAATAGGTTGCAGGCAACTTATAGAGATGATTTTTCGATTGAAGCATATTGCCACCAAGTAGACGCATGCACTCAGATAGCGCTGAACTGTGTGGAGAAAGATAAGCAGAAAAGGCCAGATATATTGAAGATCACTGAAATGCTGAATGAGACTGAAATTGACGTTGGCCAGGTAATTAATTTCATTTGTGAAGGCATCCAGTGGATAGCTAGGATTGCAAATGATCATACTACATGCACTATGATGTGATCGGTTTTCACTTAGTTATGTCTTCCGAGTATATTAGGAGAATTGTTTCTCAACTAATGCCTCCATGATTATTCAAGAGCCGAAGTGCGTAAATCAGATTTGGATCCTCTAATATGATTTGATTATGTGAAACATATTGATGGATAGGAATAGAGCTCAACTCTAGAATAGACACTACCTCAGATCAGGGCATGCATCACTGCCGGCCGGGATCCCCCTTCGATCACCGCCGGCCCGGGGGTCATTGGCTCGGGGTTGGCGGTGATGCCTCCCCATTCACCGCCCGGCCTCGGGCGGCGGTGATGTCCCCCCCATAGGAAAATCAAGGACTTAACCAAATCATGGGTATCCATCTCATAGCAAAATATGCCATATATATTCACTTAAATGAATTAGTCATATTGTGAAAAAAAAAAAAAAGCCCCTCCCCTTCACCGCCAGCCCCAAACCGTAGGCCGGTGGTGATGGGGTGTCATCACCGCCGGCCCGTACCCCGGCCGGCGGTGATGACCCCATCACCGCCGCCGCCGGCTGCCCCACCCACCCCACCCACCTCCGGGCCGGGCGGTGATGGGTGCATCACCGCCGGCTGGCCGTGGGCTGGCGGTGATAGGGCGTTTGATATAGTAGTTTCTGTAGTAGTGAGGAAACTATATTTGTCATATTTTTTTCATATAAAAACTGGATATTCGGCACATCGAACAACATCTTGATTGACTTCTTTTAGATACTAACTTATTTTGTGGGGGGAGACTACACTTACATGACAATTTGTTGTGTAATAAGTTCAAGATTACTTTTTGTAGGGGAAAATAGAAAAACTTAATAATTACTAAGATAGACAACACAATAGGAATATGAACCCGCTCGAAACATCACAAAATAAACATTCTTTCCTAATTATATATTTTCTTCGAATTATACATCACAAAGAAATTGTTAATCATAATGCTCACCTTGAAAATTGTTTCTGTGACTTAATCAACTAAAATCATTATTCAAATGTCTAGTTTGTTGACAAACCTATTGAAATCTTGCAGCTTCACCATAAAAGATGTCACATAACAGTTTCTCCAGCGATCTCGCATACCAAAAATATGCTAAAGGAATCAGAGGATATCACAGGTCAACACAAGAATGTTAATTTGATGACAGGACCTAGTTCTAGTGAACTACTGGAATTTGTTCATGCACAAGAAAAGCACATTGTAGGGAGGACAGAAGAGAAAGTGAAAATTATGGCTTCTTTAGTTGAGGTCATGTCAAGGAAGATAACAATCCTTCCTATATATGGTATGGGAGGAATTGGCAAGACAACTTTTGCAAGACTAATTTACGATGATACAAAGTTCGATTATTATTCTAAAGTATGGGTCAATGTGTCCCAGAGATTTGACCTGAATACAATTCTTAAGTCTATAGTTTCACAGCTATCTGGAAAAGAAAGCCCGTCTAATAAAAGATGCCTGTCAGAGCTACTTTCAGGTAAGAATATTTTGATTGTTTTAGATGACCTATGGGAGGACAATCAGTTCATGCTGAAAGAGTTGAAGGATAAACTATATCATGATAAGGGCAACATAACTATTTTGGTAACAACACGCAGCGAGCGTGTTGCGGAGATAATGTGTACTAACCTTCAACCATACAAGCTATTACCATTGACAGATGAAATGTGCTGGGATATAATTAAACAAAAGAAGTGGTTTTGAAGATAGAGATGACAAAAGAACAGTTGATGGGCATAGGATGGGAGATTGCCCAGAAGTGCGGTGGTATGCCTTTAGCAGCTCTATCTCTTGGCTTCACTTTACGGTCCATGAATTTTGATCTATGGATGAAAGTGAATGACAGTGATATCTGGAATGAATCTTTTTCAAAGGAGCTCTCTGTGCCAAATCCTGTTCTTCCATCTTTGAAGTTAAGTTATAGCCACATATCGTCTCCATGCTTAAAGCAATGCTTTATCTACTGTTCAACGTTTCCAAAAGGTCACGAGATGTTGAAAGATGATCTAATTTACCAATGGATTTCTTTGGATTTCATCAAGCCAACAAAGCTACACTCCAGTATCGAGCTTGGTGAAAAGTATATTGTGCAGCTCCTTGGATTGTCCTTCCTTTCCTTTCTTCAATATTCGTTCTCAACTGAGGTGTGTTATTTCAATATACCAATACTATATTTAAATTTGTCTTACTTTTCCTTAAATCAATTTTGAAAACAAACTTATGTATTGCATCTTTTGATGAAGCATGATTATAACGAATATAGTACACTAGATTGGAACAATCATGTAATAATAAGTGGTAGTCTACAGCCAATATTAAGGTGATTTGTGCTAATTAAAGAAGGGTTGCTGCATGCATGCAACCTGAAGGGCTTCGTACAAGCATACTTGAGCTGCTACCTTTCACGAAAAGTGTTGCTGCTACCTCCTGCTTGCTACTTGGATGCCTAGGATAATTTGACGTGATAATTTGACGTGTACTGCAGTGGCCTGTTGAGCTGGCTACTAGCTGCTCACGTGGCATGGAAAAGGCATTAGCCTTTGATGGACAGGGTGCACAGAAGATATGTCCCAGCCTTGGTCACACAGATGACACTATGTAAGAAACGACCTATAGTGACGTGCACAAAGGTGACGGGCAGTTGTCACTCGTCACCCCAGCCTCAAGTAAAGGTGACGGGCAGTTGTCACTCGTCACCCCAGCCTCAAGTAAAGGTGACGGGCAGTTGTCACTCGTCACCCCAGCCTCAAGTAAAGGTGACGGGCAGTTGTCGCCCGTCACCCTCAAGTAAAGGTGACAGGCTTCATCTCTGCGAGTCACCTTAGATCATTTGGAGCCTTGCTAGAAACATGGCCCGTCACCTTCAAGAGAGCAAAGGTGACGGGGCTTAACATTGCACGTCACCTATACTACAGGTGATACGCTACATTCTTAGCGCGTCACCTATAGTCTATATACAAAGGTGACGGGCCAGGACCTATGCGACAAAGGTGAGGCCTTTACTTAGCGCGTCACCGCGTCTTGTGACACGCTTAACCTATGGACCTTGAAAGGTGACACAATACATGTATAGTTCGTCACCTATGTGTATGCCCTATCTTACCAGTGCACATGTGCCCTAGAACTTATGAAAATTGCAGGGTAACAACAATGCTGAGATTATTGCGAGATATATAACAAGGCAGAAGCTTATCATATATATATATATAAGGGCCCTACATACAAACTATGATATACATAGTCATGGCAGCTCCCTGATAACTTCCACCACCCTAAAGATGGCATACACATGTCTAGCGACGTCCTACACGCGTGGTAGGTTCACCTCTGGTTTCCCAAGGCAGACGAGGTAGTCGTTCAACTTGTTGAACGAATCCTTCATGACGCTGATTGCCCAGGGCGCCGCCGGCCCAAAGGGTGGTTCGGATTGAACCCCGGATTGTCGCACCGGAGCGGGGGTCGGAGGTGACGCTGGAGCGGGGCCGACCAGAGCCGGGCCGAGCCGCAACGAGGAGGAGGCGACCGTGATGGCGATAAATGCTTAGGGGGAAGAAGGCTATGGCGACGACGAAGACGAGTCCACTTGAACATAGCAAATGTGGCGGCGGCTGGAGCGAGAGTCGGAACCGAACCCAACATCGTTGTACCTAGGGCGCACGAGAGCAGGGGTGTGAGGGGATGGCATCGGTGGCGAGAGCATGCGTGCTACAACGAAGAAGATGGCAGCCAAGAGCGGCCGGGAGGCAGTATATAATGGCGACATGTGAATGAAGAAGATGGCATGGTCACCAAAATATCGTGGGTTCGTTGTGATGATGCGAAACGGTGCATGGTTGTCCACAGAGAGGGCGCGTGGTTGCAGAGATGGCACGCACATGCAGTCGTCCACACACTACTACACAAACGACTTCTATTCTCGAGGCTAAAAACGATAGGTTACTCCGGTTGAAAATTGAACGGGAATAAAGGACCTTTATTCCCGTTGGACTCACCCCATCCACCAGTAAAAGGCCATGCAGCGTCGACCAGGCCCCCTACACCTAGGACCTTTATTCCCGATTGAGTCTCCATCCGGGAGTAAATGTCTACCTTTACTCCCGCTTCTTTAGCCAAACCAGGAATAAACATCTACTCCCGGTGGAAACACCAACCGGGAATAAAAGGTCTACTTTTACTCCCCGTTAGAATTGCAAACCGGGATTAGATGTTTTTTTCACATTTTCGTTTACACCCTTCAAGCATCATTTTTGTAGAAACCACCTCCTGACTTTTAATGTTTTCAGTCCAACCTTAGCGTAATCGGTGATTACGTTTTCAAATATGGAAATCATACTTGATTGGTTTATAAGAATTGAAGTTCGCTTTCACTTAATTACAAATCTGACTAGTGTTTCCAAACACTTTCTCAGATGCAAAAATGTCCTATATAAATATTTTAGATCTTGATGATTCCTAACACGTTTGTATTCAAAAGTTTTTCAAAAGAGGTCATTTTGTGCTCCGTTTGACCATGTTTGACCAAGTCAAATTTTTGAATCTTTAATTAAAGAGACCTTTAAGCTATTTTTTGGACCCCTAGGTGGTTTTAAATCGAAAAGTCATGAATACCAAGTTTGTTTAACTCATCAAGATCTACACTGCGTATATTGGACATTTTTAAATTTGATGTATTTTGAACCAAAAAGAAATTTTGAATTTCCAAAAAACTAAAGAATTTTCAATTTTTCGAGCCCTAAATGTTTTAAAATGAAAAGTCATGAATACAAAAAATTCATAACTCATCGAGATCTACAAAGTTTATTTAGGTCATTTTTTGCATTTGAGAAAGTGTTTGAAAAGTATAGCTCTAAATTGACGATTGTCTCTAGTAGTTTCATAAATTCTCTTAGATTCAAGATTTTCTCGACTAGTGTTTCCAAACACTTTCTCAAATGCAAAAATGTCCTATATAAACATTGTAGATCTTGATGATTCCTAACACTTTTGGATTCAGAATTTTTTCGAACGAGGTCATTTAGGTTGGTCAATTTGACCAGTTTGACCAAGTCAAATTTTTGAATCTTTAATTTAAAAGACCTTTGAGCTACTTTTTGGACCCCTAGGTGGTTTCAAATAAAAGATTCATGAATACCACGTTTGTTTAACTCTTCAAGATCTACACTCGTATATTGGACATTTTTGAATTTGATTTTTTGAACCATTGAAATTTTGAATTTCCAAAAATTTAAAGAATTTTCAATTTTTCAAACCCTAAATGTTTTTAAAATAAAAAGTCATGAATACCAAAAATTCATAACTCATCGCGATCTACAAAGTTTATTTAGGTCATTTTTGCATTTGAGAAAGTCTTTGGAAAGTATAGTTCTAAATTGACGATTGTCTCCACTAGTTTCATAAACTCTCTCTTAGATTCATGTTTTTATCACAAGTGTTTCCAAACACTTTCTCAAATGCAAAATGTCCTATATAAACATTTTAGATCTTGATAATTCCTAACACGTTTGTATTCAAAAAATTTTCAAACGAGGTCATTTAGTGGAATTCCGCAATTGACCATGTTTGACCAAGTCAAGTTTTTGAATCTTTAATTAAAGAAACCTTTGAGCTACTTTTTGGACCCCTAGGTGGTTTCAAATCGAAAAGTCATGAATACCACGTTTGTTTAACTCATCAAGATCTACACTCTGTATATTGGACATTTTTTAATTTGACAGATTTTGAACCATTGAAATTTTGAATGTTGCTAGCCGCGTCACATGACATAGGTGACATGCTACAAATATTGTGCGTCACTTATGTAAAGATAGGTGACGCGCTATATGGAAAAGTGAGTCACCTTTCATGTGACACAGGTGACAGGCAACATATATTTTGCGCATCACCTTTGTCTTTTGTTCCCACAAAAACATTAAAATAGCGCCATTAAGGGATTTAGCGTGAGGGCGTCGGAAACGCTATAGCGACGCTATTAGCGCGCTATTTGGCGCTATAGCGCTAAATGGCATCGCTCTTCAATGGTTTCGGCCTATTAGCGCGCAATTTGCTGCTATTACCCTTTTGTTACTAACCTTTCGTTAGAATATATTAGAACGACACTTGGTTGTTTCCTCTTCCAAACCCCCACCCACATCCACCACACCTCGCCTCCTCCATCTCAAGTTTTGTTTTTGCCGATGGACCGCTGCCCTCCTCCTCCTCGGGCATTGATGATCGCCACCTCCTCGTCACATGTGAGCCCCTCCTCCTCAGGTCCCTGACCGCCACCGCATCCACGCGACCTAGGCTGTATTCAGGTCTTTGTCGTCCCCGGTCCATCCACGTTGCCGTCCGACCAACTAGCCCTCTTCCATGCCTGCCTCATCATTGGGCCGGGACCTCTGCCTCCTCATCCTCCACACCTCCGACCGACCACCACCCTACTCCTCCTCGGGCGTCGCTGACCGCTGCCACCTCGTCGGTGGTAAGCCCCTCCCTACTCGGCATCGCTGTCCTCTGCCTCCTTTTGCAATGGTGAGCCCCCTCTTCTCCTTGAAGAGAGACTAGGGATAGATTTATTCATTTAGGGAAGGTTTTTGTTCTTATCAAAGATCAAATAATGCATTTTGGAGTGCTGATGCCGTCCTTTCAGTTGCTAAATCTCGCACTTATCATGCCTTTGCCTTTTCTTTTTCATGAGTGCTATTAGATTCAAGATTGTTACAAGTCGATGCTTTGGGATTACATTGAAAATCGTTACAAGCCAATGGTCAAAAACCTTGCTGTTACATCGAGGGGGGAGGCAAATTCCTACTCTGCCGTGTGGAATCTACTGGAGCAGCCCAAGAGAGTCAGCAGGAAGATGCACAACGGAGAAGAGCAAGGGATGCTGGCCCTCCACACGATCCTCTCCTCCTTGGAAGGATGGCGCCTGGTCACCGAGCTATGCTACTTCATCCATTGAGAAATCGATGCGCTTGGTGACCGAGCTCTGGAACTTCATCTATCAGGAAAACCATGTCCCAAGAGGGGATGCTGGCAACATGATTTCACCCTTTTGGAGGGAAAGGCTGCACCTGATGACAGCGGCCCAGCAACTCCATCCTTCATGGGCTCCTGGCTTCTTGGGAAGGACAACGAAGAACATAACGATGATTCTTCTCGCAGTTGTGCCTCCTGGCTTCACAAGAAGAAACTATGGAGGAGGACCAGATCCCTACCCTTTCACGAGAATTCTTAAGGGAGAAAGTGGATTGCAGGGTTCGAAGAGCAGAAGCCTTCTGCCTACAAGATTGTTTCCTTTTTTGTTCAATGAACCAATAGCTGTGTATTATTCACCACGAGTAAAGTATATCAATTTGATTTTATCTAAAAAAAAATATCAATTTGATGGCTGCATGTTTCTGTTTATTGTGAGAATTTATATGATTTATCTATTTTCCTAGCTCTTCTCGTTAGGATAACTGTGGAGACTTCAAAAGGAGTCTCCAGTTAGTAATAGTAAGTTGGTTTCCTTTTTTGTTCAATGAATGGTTGGCTAGCAAAATTTAACTGATTAGTCGTGGTATACTCATGTGCTTTTGGTGCATATTGTATTGCTATGTAATTTAAGTAGAATCAAGAAATTCTGAACAATAACTATGATGTATTTTTGATGCAGATTTCTACTGAGTACCCTGAACAAGCCAAATTGTTTACCATGCACGATCTGGTGCATGACTTGGCAACTTCACTCTTTGGCAATCAAATTCTGGATCAGAGCAAACAAGGCAACAATAGTGGAAGCAGTTGTCAATATGCGCTGCTCACTGATTGTAGCAAGGCGCTGGATGTGTGCTTGACTCCTCGTGCAAGGCTAATAAGACTGAGTTTTCTGGATAATTCCAGAAGCAAATTAAGCAATGTTGCATTTACTGCTAGTTCCATGCGAGTAGCTGATATAAGCGAGTCTTCCCAGACGTTGCCAGATTATTCTACCGGTACATGCAAGCAGTTGAGATATCTTAATGCTCGTTGGATCCCGGATCGAATGGTCCCAGAAAGTATTACAACGCTGTCGAAGTTGATTTATCTCAATCTTCACGGATCTGCTATCATAGCACTACCAGAGTCCATTGGAGAAATGGAATGTCTGATGCATCTTGATTTATCAGTCTGTGAAAGATTACAACAATTGCCAGCCTCATTTAGGAATCTGGAAAAACTGGTGCATCTGAATTTGTCCAATTGCAATCATGTTAAAGGTGTACCGGATGCTTTGAAAGGCCTGACAAATCTCCAATACTTGAATTTATCTGGATGCTCCATTGGAGCTTTTAATTGCCGACTCAGAGGGCTACAGGACGTCATTGGTAATCTCACTAAACTGCGCCATTTAAATCTCAGTAATTCCCTTGATGACATTCCAGTGGACGGAATCAGTAGTATCCTGAGATCAATCTGTACCTTTTCCAATCTACAACATCTGGTTTTGTCTTCAAATTTTAATATTTTGTGCATACCTGAAACTGTTGGGAAGCTCACGAAGCTACATACATTGGACCTTAGATTTTGCTACAATCTACGGAGGCTTCCTGCAAGTATATCTGAAATTGACAGCCTCAAGTTTCTAGATGTCACCGAATGCGACATGCTAGATAAATCTAAGTTACCTCGGTTCAGCAAATGCTCAGTGATTCTTCCACACTTTTTTGTCCATGCTGGTGATGGTAAACCTAGCAGCAACCTTGTTGAACTCAAGGATGAAAATCCTCCTAAGTTGGAGATAAGCGGGCTTGAAAACGTCAAGTCCGTAGAAGAGGCACAGATGATAAAGCTTGTCGAAAAAACTAGCACACGGGAACTGCAATTTGAGTGGACCAAAGATGCGAAGAGATCAGTGGAGGACATAGATGTGCTAAGAGAATTTGTGCCAGCAAGCAATTTAGAGGTATTCAGTCTACATGGTTACAATAGCGTAAGTTTTCCCACCTGGGTGATCCGCATTGCTATCAACCTACCCCTAATTCGCACTATTGAACTGAAAGATTTGTCCTGGTGCCGCACACTACCACCACTAGGTCAACTACAGAACCTTCATAGCCTCTTTATTATACAAATGGGCAGCATTAGGAAGATTGACAAGGACCTGTGTGGCGGTGCGAGAGCATTTCCAAAACTGCATTGGTTAGGCATAGAGAGAATGGAAAACCTGGAAGAGTGGAACACGACATACTCCCATAGTGAAGATGGCTCAGGTGTGCTCGTATTTCCTAAAAAAATGGAACTGTATATAGTGGACTGCCCCAAGCTGAAGCTGAAACCTCGTCCGCCTGCTGGTTTCTCTGACTGGGTCATAAAGGGTAGTGATAATGTACTGTCGTCTTGGGGAGAGGAGGAGCACTGTCAAGTAACAGAGCTTTTTGTCAGGTCCAGCAAGGTTCCTCTCCATCAGTGGAGGGTTCTCTACCACCTCCCTGCGCTCAGTACATTAAGGATTTTGGAGTGTAGGGATCTGACATGCAGCTCGCTGGATATCCTTCCAGGTCACCCAACCCTAAAGATTTTGACCGTGGAAGACAGTGAAAGCATTGCAGGGCTGCTGGATGGGTTGGAAACACTAACCTCTCTCGAAAAACTTGAGATAATCAGTTGCACCGGCGCCAAGGCTTTGCCAGAGGGAATAACGCAACTTACCAACCTCCGATATTTGAAAATCAAGGACTGCCCAGAACTCGTTCAGTGGTGTAAATCAGAGGAGAACAGTATGAAGCTGGCTCACATCAAGAAAATAGTATGCTCCATGCCAACTATATATTATAATATTCATTATTTATTTGCGCACTGATTACTTTTTTTTCTCATCTTACTATATGGTATATAATCTATTAAGCATTGGTAAATCTTTCACAATGTGCATGTTTTTATACGTTTACGAAAGTACACTTAAAGCTAGTACAATTATGGAACCTATATCACAATAAATTTGTGTAAATCACAAGCGACAAAAAAATTATGAAATTTTTTTTTGAAAAAAAGTTCCTTATGCAAATTATTTTGTTTCTATGACTACTTTTCAGAAACTGGTGAATGATGAAGAGTGTGATGAAGAATTGGAAAGTGATGAAGAGAGTGACGAAGAATTGGAAAGTGATGAAGAGAGTGACGAAGAATTGGAAAGTGATGAAGAGAACCACCAAGAAGAATTGGAGAGTGATGAAAAGAATGAGGAACAATTGGAGAGTGATCAAGATGAAATATGATCAAAAGGCACAGTTGAAAGTGTGTAATCTGGTGGACGTTGTGCTGAAAAACATCCTAGTACTTTTAATAAACATCTCATAGGAGTGTGTAATCTGGTGGACGTTGTGTTGAAAAGCATCTTAGTACTTTCAAACATCTCATAGTTATAGTTAAAAGTGTGTAATCCAGTGGATGTTGTGCTGAAAAACATCCTAGTACTTTTAATAAACATCTCATAACTATAGTTAAAAGTGTGTAATCTGGTGGACGTTGTGTTGAAAAGCATCTTAGTACTTTTAAACATCTCATAGATATAGTTAAAAGTGTGTAATCCAGTGGATGTTGTGCTGAAAAACATCCTAGTACTTTTAATAAACATCTCATAGCTATAGTTAAAAGTGTGTAATCTAGTGGACATTGTGCTGAAAAACATCTTATAGTACTTTTATACATCTCATAGGTGTTGGGTTTAATCCAGCTTGTGCACATCAGGTTTGGCCAGGTGGCGTGACTTGACAAGCGGTTGGTGAGCGGGAACGCTGGAATTCAAACTCAGCAGAGGGAGCGCGCGGTGAGCACGCCCACGACGTCGCGGTGTGCGGCAGTTGCATTGTGTGCAACTTGTATCCATGTTTTAGCTATTTTCTTTTAATGAAAAATGGTGTGTAACAGCTATGGTATAAATAGCTGAGTTAGAGGTCCTTAGCAGTTGCTTGGATCATTTGTAATCTCATTTGTACTCGAACTTATTTGGAGTGAAAAGGGGCACTGTTTCCCTGTCCATCTCAGGAGCAGTTGCCGGGTTCGTGTTCATCTGAGTGTTCTCCACCATTTCGATTGATTTGATCTAGTGTTATAGGTTAGACACAGTGATATACTCGTGATTGGTGATCCTAGGTCCTACATTCTGGTATCAGAGCCATCGATCACGAGTACGCGTTGAGTTCTTGATCGGCCATGTCGGAGCGGGGTGCTAGGAGTGGAGGCGGCGGTGACGGCGAGCGGTTGCGGTATCCGCAGCTCACGTCCACCAACTACACCATTTGGTGCATCCGGACACAGGCGATCATGGAAGATCAAGGAGTTTGGGAAGTGGTAGAGCCGTCGGGGGAGGCGGTTGCACAAGATCCAGCCGGAACCACCAAGAGGAAGGCGAAAGATACCAAGGCGCGGGCACACTTGCTCTAGTGTCTTGCGGACGATTTGCTAATGCAAGTTGCAGCAAAGAAGACGTTGAAAGAAGTTTGGGATTCGCTCAAGACGAGGTTTGTGGGCGAGGAGCGTGTGATGGAGGCGCGGTTGCAAAACCTGATGAACGAGTTTGATGCTCTGAGGATGGGAGATGATGAGTCGGTCGACTCTTATGCTGCAAAACTGACGAGCATGTCAGTGCGGTATTCGAGTTTAGGAGGACAACTTGATGATCGTGCACTTGTGAAGAAGGTTTTCAACACGGTGCCGACGAAATTCATCCAGTTGGGGTGGCCGGGATCGAGCAACATCATGATCTGAAGACGTTGCAGTTTGATGATGTCATCGGGAGACTGAAGACATATGAAGAGCGAGGTCAGCGGGGAGCTGGAGGAGCCGGGGCCAAGACAGATAGGAGCGGACAGCTGTTGCTCACTCAGGTGGAGTGGGAATCGAGGCAAAAGAAGTCAGCGGGAGAAGGCTCGGGGAGTGGAAGATCCCCCGATGGAGGGCGGCCGCGGGCGCGGGTCGAGGTCGCGGACGTGGCCGCGGGCCGTGGTGGGCGCGATGAAGCGCCAGGCCGCGAGATGGAGGAGCAGGAAGGGCAAGGAGCACATTAAGTGCTTCAATCGCAAGGACTATGGGCATTATGCAAATCGATGCCCACAGGAGAAGAAGGGAGGCGGGGAAGAAGCCCACCATGTCAAGGTGGAGCGCTACGAGCCGGCATTGATGCTCATAGTCGTAGAGGAGCTGCAGCTGTTTGAGAAAATGCGTGAACCATGGTGGCAAGCTGTGACTCTAGAGGAGGAGCGTGTCTTCCCCGAGCTTCATCTCACTGGCAATGGGACCAATTCTGGTAATGCCTGGTACCTTGATAATGGAGCTAGTAACCATATGACTGGTGATGTGGAGAAATTCAAAGAATTGAATAGTGGAATTATTGGGAGAGTAAGATTTGGAGATGGGTCTACTGTTGAAATCATGGGGAAGGGGTCAGTTCTTTTCTAGTCTAGAAACAGTAAAGATCAGTGGCTTTTGCATGATGTCTTTTACATTCCCAAATTGAAGAGTAATTTGATCAGCTTAGGTCAGCTCACTGAAATTGGTTATTCAGTTTTTCTTGATGATGATAAACTAGAGATAGTGGATAAAGTGTCAGGAAAATTGTTGATGAATGTGGATAGAGCACTGAATAGAACATATAGAGTTGATCTGAAGTTAGCAAATCCAGTTTGTCTAATGGGAAGTTTGGAGGAGCCAGGTAGGTTGTGGCATGCCAGGCTTGGACATGTGAATTTGAGGGCAATGAAATTGCTGGTGGAGAAGGAGATGGCTGCAGGGTTGCCATTATTGAATCACCTAGAACAAGTTTGTCATGGGTGTTTGGCAGGGAAGCAGGCCAGAATGTCTTTTCCTAAGTCCACAAACTTTAGAGCAGATAAACCTTTGCAGCTTGTGTATGTTGATCTATGTGGCCCAATTAGTTCACCCACACCAGGAGGAAATAAATATTTCATGTTGTAGATGGATGCATTTGTCTATGTTAAAGAGCAAAGATCAAGCATGTGATGCATTTGTGAAATACAAGATTGAAACAGAAAACCTGACAGGTTACAAAGTCAAGACTTTGAGATCTGACAGGGGTGGTGAGTTTTTGTCTAGTGCCTTTGCAGATGTTTGTGAAAGTGCAGGTATCAGGAGACAACTGACAGCACCTTATTCACTACAACAGAATGGTGTGGTGGAAAGGAGGAACAGGACTGTGATGGAGATGGCTAGGTGTATGTTGAAAAGCATGAAAATTCCAGGGAGGTTCTGGGGAGAAGCTGTCAGACATGTAGTGTATTTACTGAATAGGCTACCTTCTAAGCCTATGGGGGAGCAAACCCCATTTGAAGCATGGATTGGAACAAAACCACACCTTGGTCATTTAAAGGTGTTTGGCTGTCTTGCACATGCCAAGCAGACAGCACCACACTCAAAGAAACTGGATGACAGGAGTCAGAAACTAGTATATTTTGGTGTGGATGAATACAGTAAGGCTCATAGGCTATATGATCCCTTGAAAAACAAAATTGTGGTCAGTAGAGATGTGATATTTGAAGAAGGAACTGTGTGGCAGTGGAGTGAGAACTCTGAAAAATGTGCAGATATGGAGTTTCAAGTTGAGGATGGTGTCATGATTGACAATAGTGGTCGGTGTGTCTTTGCTAAAAGTCTGTGACAATGTTCCTGATGATGGAATTCAGTCTGCAGGGGGCTCAGGCAGTGTGCCAGATGAGCTACAGTCACCAAGTTTGGGTGATGCTGTAATTGAACAGCCACAGGTGAGTTTACCATCTCATGATCATGGAGAACCAAGCAATGCAGTACCAATCTATGATGACTTGTCTGATGAGGAACCACAGCATTTCAAGAGTTTGTCAGAAATTTACCAATATGTAGATGAAGTAGAGTTGGAGGATTCAGATGATGCAGAGGCACTGCTAGTTGAGTCTGATGAGCCAACCAGCTATAGAGATGCAAGCTACCTATAGAGCAGAAAGCTATTGGCTTGAAATGGGTGTTTAAACTCAAGAGAAATGCAGAAGGAGAAATTATGAAACACAAGGCTAGATTGGTGGCAAAGGGATATGTGCAACAATAAGGAGTTGATTATGAAGAAGTGTTTGCTCCTGTTGCCAGACTTGGTACAGTGAAGTTGATCTTGGCAGTAGTAGCAAACAGAGGGTGGAAAGTACATCATCTGGATGTTAAAACAACTTTTCTGAATGGTGACTTGGAGGAAGAGGTTTATGTTGCTCAACCTGAGGGGTTTGCTATGAAAGGCAAGGAACAGTATGTTCTAAAACTCAGTAACGCATTGTATGGGCTCAAACAAGCACCTAGGGCCTGGAACATCAAGCTGGACAAATGCTTGAAGAGGTTGGGTTTCACAAAATGTGCAAGTGAACAAGCAGTGTACAAGAGAGGAGCTAGAAGGAATGCACTCATTCTGGGAGTGTATGTAGATGATTTACTGATCACAGGTAATGAAATACAGGAGATTGAGTGGTTTAAGCTGGAAATGAAGAATGAGTTTGAGATGAGTGATTTGGGACTGGTGTCTTACTATCTTGGTATAGAGGTGGATCAACATGAAGATTTTCTCACTCTCAAGCAATCAGGTTATGCAAAGAAGGTGTTGGCCAAGTTTGGCATGGAAGACTGTAACTCTGTCAAAATTCCTATGGATCCTGGTTTAAAGGTGGATGAGGATAAGAAAGGTGAAGCTATTGATGCAAGTGAGTACAGGAGTTTGGTTGGTTGTCTGAGGTACTTATTGCATTCAAGACCTGATCTTGCCTTTTCGGTTGGCATTGCTAGTAGGTACATGAAAAGACCTATAGTGTTGCATTCCAAGGTTGTGAAGCAAATTCTCAGATTTGTCAAAGGGAGTGTTGGTAATGGTCTTGTGTATACCAAAGGAGGAAATCTGGAGGTACTGAATGGTTTTTCAGATAGTGATCTAGCAGCTGACCTGGTAGGAAGGAGGAGTACAGCAGGAATGGCTTTTTGTCTCAATGAGTGTTTGATTACCTGGTGCTCTCAGAAACAAAAGACAGTAGCAACATCATCATGTGAGGCCGAGTTTATGGCAGCTACTGCAGCAACAATGCAGGCTCTCTGGTTAAGAAGTCTGTTGGCAGAGCTCACCTCAACAAAACCCCAAGTGGTGACCATATTTGTGGATAACAGTTCAGCCATTGCTTTGATGAAGAACCCAGTGTTCCATGGGCGCAGCAAGCATATTGACATTAAATACCACTTCATCAGAGAATGTGTTGAGAGGGGGGAAATTGTTGTGAGGAAGATTGGAACAAATGATCAGAAGGCAGATATTCTGACTAAGCCTATGCCGGCTGGAAAATTTGAAACTATGAAGCACTTGATCGGTGTACGTGAAGTTAGTGCATAGCAAGATTAAGGGGGAGACTGTTGGGTTTAATCCAACTTGTGCACATCAAGTTTGGCCAGGTGGCGTGACTTGACAAGTGGTTGGTGAGCGGGAACGTTGGAATTCAAACTCAGCAGAGGGAGCACGCGGTGAGTGCGCCCACGACGTCGCGGTGTGCGGCAGTTGCATTGTGTGCAACTTGTATCCATGTTTTAGCTATTTTCTTTTAATGAAAAATGGTGTGTAATAGCTATGGTATAAATAGCTGAGTTAGAGGTCCTTAGCAGTTGCTTGGATCATTTGTAATCTCATTTGTACTCGAACTTATTTGGAGTGAAAAGGGGCACTGTCTCCCTGTCGATCTCAGGAGCAGTTGCCGGGTTCGTGTTCATCTGAATGTTCTCCACCATTCCGATTGATTTGATCTCGTGTTATAGGTTAGACACAGTGATATACTTGTGATTGGTGATCCTAAATCCTACAATAGGCACAGTTAAAATTGTGTAATCCGTTGGACGTTGTGCTGAAAAACATCTTGCTACTTTTGAACTTCTCACTGTGACGGTTCATCTGTGTGGACTATACAAAAGCCACTGTTACACCATTATTCATGCGGGCTCTTAGGGGTGCAAATTAGAGTTAATTAGGTGCCCCTCCGACCCTCTTTAGTTCAATTATTTGTACTAGTTCTCCAAATTATTGAAGAAGTAGTACAAATATTTGAACTAAAGAGGGTCGGAGGGGTACCTAAAGGTTATCCCTTTGCACCCTTAGGGGCTCTAACCAGGAATAAGACGAAACTCCGCTCGATAACTACAACTGCAAATATACTGAAGCATCAATGATTAAAGCCCTATCTGGATCCCTCAGGTCTTAAAGAAAATGGCTGCTACAAACTGGTTGCGACCCAAGCAGCTAAGCTTTTTCTGTTTGTTGAATCTAACTACCCAGTTTTCTAAGAAACAAAAAGCTGCCCACAACCAGTTTTTCCTAGATTCTGAATGGACAAATAACCCTTGTACCATTGGTGATTTTAGTTGCAGATGTAACTCAAACTGATCCAAACAGGGTCTAAATAACCACCTATTTTCAGAACAAAGCTAGAGTCCTAGTACAAGCATAGGATTTCCTAGCCCCAACACCAGTGTGCAAGAAGATTTCGCCATTAACACTCCATATCATGCAATCAACAAGCAATTGACGTCTACAACGGTACATGCCTTCAGTTGTCTTATTTCTGCACACTACCAGATTCTAGTACTTTGCCGAGTGTCAGGGAGACACTCGGCGAAGGCCAAAAAATACTCGGTAAAGGCTTTGCCGAGTGTAACACTCGACAAAGGGCACTCCTCATCGAAAGTGCCGGCAAAGACTTCTTTGCATAGTATCTTTTTTCGAACTCGGCAAAGCCTAACACTCGGCAAAGTTAAAATTCAAAAAAAAAACCAAAAAAATAGCAAAACAATTCTTTTTCAGGGGAGGATGCCACCGTAAGCGCCCGCCCGTCTCCGTTTTCATTTAGGAGTTTCTCCATCCAAGGTCATTTACAAAATTTGAAGTTCAAAGTTTTAAAACTCAAACGTAGTTTTCACACAAAGAAGATGATTTCAAATAAAAAAAGTTATCAACTACAAAGTTTCATAACTTTTTGAGATCCACAAAATTTATTTTGGTCATTTCTCTATCCGAGGTCGTTTGAAAATTTTAAATTTTTCAAATTTTCAAATTCAAAAATTGATTTTTCATAACAAAATAATTTCAAATCAAAATGTTTTCAACTATAAAATTCAGGTTTCATAACTACTCAAGATCTACAAAGTTTATTTTGGTTATTTGTGCATCGACACCGACATTTGTTCGCAAATCTTGTATATCACTCTTCTATTTCATGAAATTATATGAGAGAGATGAGGGAGATGTAGATTTTGTGAACAATGTTACTATAGCTTTGTCAAATGAAGAAATGACTAAAATAAAAATTGTAGATTATATAACTTTGTAGTTCAAAACCTTTTGATTTGAATTCGTTTAGGGCCTCAAAAATTGCTAAGAAAAACTGTTTTGACGAGTGCCAGATTTCGGCACACGGCAAAATGTGTGCCAGAAAAATGGCTTTTGCCGGCGTTTTTTTCACTCTCGGCAAAGATGTATTTTGTCGTGTGCGAAAAAAAAAAAAAAAAAAAAAACACACTGCAAAATCGTGCTTTGCAGAATGCCGAAAAAACACTCGGCAAAGAGAGTCTTTGCCGTCTTTGCCGAAGTGTTTTTTGTTTTTGGCCATGTGTTTTTTGTTTGGCAATCTTGAGTGCCTAAACAAATACACTTGGCAAAGCAAGTGGCACTCAGCAAAGAGCGGGATACCGGTAGTGGCAATAGGATTCTGAAGTATGCAAAAACCTCCCCTGTCTGCCCGACCCCGACTCCGTGGGGCTTTCCAGTTATACAAGTTCCCGATCAAAGTTATACAAAAATGCACTCCTATATTGTTACCAGTCATGACGTCAGGCCCTCGGACCAAGACCTCCCCTGTCTGCCCGACTCCGACTCCGTGGGGCTTTCCAGTTATGTGGTCCACGATCTTCACCTCGACGTCCTCGGAGACGCGGCCAGCGGAACCGATGCGGGTGCACTCTACCCGGCAGATCATGAGTGATATGCCACCAGCCACAGTTGAACCGTAGTCCTGAAATGAACTCAGCGTTTCAGTTCAAAAAGGAAACTGTAAATAGTAGTAGCATTTCATCCGACAAAAATCGGATATGTTGGGATTAATAGTTAAGTGAATAAGGTGCTATGTTTGTTCTACATTTGTCCAACTGGAGCCGCCCCGCCCACCCCCCCCCCCCCCCCCACCCCCACCCCACGGGTGTATAAAGTTTCCAGTTTGCTTTCTGCAAATATTTAGACCAAATAATCAGAAGTAGTGCACCACGAAAAACGTGGAGTTGAGGGTTAACTCCACGTTTTTTTTTCTAGAGCACCTCAAAGTGTACTCCAGTTTTTTAAGTTTTCTACTGTCTCATGGAGTTAAGGGATAATTACTCACCTTGCCACTCATTAATCACCTTAGCCGGTTGGTTCGTTTTTAGTTTCTTCATAAACTAAACTTGTATAACTGATCGAGTTTATTTTATTATATATATATATATATATATATATATATATATATATATATATATATATATAAGCAAAACAAAATTGTGGGTCAATTATTTGTATCCGAATAGTAGAATTATTTAACCAAAATATTTGTTTCATGTTGTTCTCACAAAATTTAAGTGCAGTACTACTTCTAGTCCCTAAAACATGATATTGTTCGCCCTTTCCACTACTTCTAGTTCCTAAATAACCAAAGATACCAATACTAACTGAAGGCTCTATTCCTCTTCAACACCCCATATCCTGTCTTCTAAGCCTCTCGAAAGATCCTCGAGTCCCTTTTTCTCGATCACCGAGCTAATACAACCCATAAAATTCCCGATGCACTACCGAGAATGCAGGCCTTTCCCGTGGGGAAAGTTTTCCGTCGCGCTCATGGGAAAGGCGCCCCTTTCCCGTGAGCAAGCAAGGAAGCTCACGGGAAAGGATAAACACACGGAAATAACCTTTCCGTGAGGGGGCCAGCTTCACGGAAAGGCCACACCTCCTTTCCCGTGATGCCGGGCTCATGGGAAAGGGAACCGCCGTAGGCCGTCCCCACTCCTCCCCCTTTTCCCGCCCGTCCTCCATCTAGCTCACGGGAAAGCCTTTCCCATGAGCAAAGGCTTTCCCGTGAGTCGTCCGTCGGACCTCCCAAGGCAAAGGGACCCCCTTTCCCGTGAGCTAGGGTTCCGGCTCACGGAAAAAACACCCCATCTTTTTTTTTATTTTTTTTGGTTTTTGGTCTCCAAACTTTTTCTACACTTCCTACACATCATATGGCACTTCATGTTAAATTTTGGTGAATTATTGACTTTATTTGGTATATTTAGGTAATTATTCTCTTTTATGGCAATTTTTGAAATGAGGCCAAATTTGAACTACAAGTGCTTGAAATTTTTGAAACAATTTAGTAGAAAATTTATATTCCTCTTTCTCAACACAAAGTAAGGCCTTGAATATAAAAATAAAACCAAATCTGAACATCTTCATACTAAATCATGAACGCTAATCCCCGCCGAAAGTGGTTTAAAAATTCTAGAAAATAAACCGATGTGCAAAAAAAATCATGAAATTTGATAATATGTCATGATATCTTATGCCGAGACTATGATAAAAAATTGGGAACGTTTTCGCACAAGTTGGCACATATGATGTTCACAAGCTCCAACATCTACGTATAAGTTTCGTGTTTGTTGAGAATGATCTAGTGTGATTTCATGTGGATGTGGCGGTCAAGTTGTGGTTTGGCTATGAACTTTTTTATATATGCAAATGGACATCATCGATTGTGTCATGTCGATTTTCAGAATTTTTGGATTATTTTGGTAATTATTATAATTTTATATTGTAATTAAGTAAATACAAATAGAGATAAAACCACATGAAATAATGGCCAATTTTTCACTAAAGCATCAATTATGTATGGGTGAGTGAATGTGACAAGGTATTTTTGAAGTAATCTTGATCAAAATTTGAAAACAGATGCTAGAAAAAAAAAGAAGGAGCAATAAATATTTTTTTCGAAAAACCCCTTTCCCGTGAGCTTTTAGGGTTAGCTTACGGGAAAGGGAGGCTCTTTTCCGTGAGCTTGGGGTGGGACGCTCACGGAAAGGAGGGGGACCCACCTCGGTGGCGGCGCGGAAATTTTGTTTTTTATCCTTTCCCCGTGAGCCTGATCCGGCGGCTCACGGGAAAGAAGTGGACCCCGCCTCCGGTGGCGGTGCACTTC
Organism: Hyparrhenia diplandra; assembly: GCA_015847255.1. NCBI lineage: Eukaryota > Viridiplantae > Streptophyta > Magnoliopsida > Poales > Poaceae > Hyparrhenia > Hyparrhenia diplandra. The sequence goes on along the minus strand of JADLZK010006609.1, from coordinate 37,672 downwards.
AAAATTTGTTTTTTTATCCTTTCCCGTGAGCCGATTGGGCGGCTCACGGAAAAGGCCCGAAATATGCTTTTTTTTAAAAGAGCTGCCGATCGGCAGCTCACACTCCACACACACGCACGCCGCCGCCACCCTGCGCTCGCCCCCTCCCTGTTGACACTTGTTATCATATAAAATTATTAATCAATTAAACATGAGAAAGGGGTATAAATAATAAAAACAACCTAGAATAGGGGGTCACTAACATATTTCCATCGCTTTTGGTAATGTTGTGAATTGCGGGGACTAAAACAGTAAAAAAAAAGAGAGTTCGCGAGCCATACGACTACGCGACGCAACGCAATCCAACTCCGAGAAAGACTCTAGAAGGCTCCGGATTAATCCCGACGTGGACCAAACTTGACATCGAAGAAAACATCATCTAGAAGACTCCGGAAGCCGACGACGACGACCCGGGGACCCCCCGGGCCGACTCCCAATAATGGGGCCGATCGGGCCCTACTTGGCCGCCAAGCAAGCCCCTCGTCTCCTGAACCTTCCTCCACCGCCTCTAAGACGCAATCTAAACCGGTTGTTTAACGTCGGTTTGATCCGAGGGCGTCGGTAGAAGCACGAGATGAATCAAAGATTAGTACCACATCGCTCGGCCGAAGGCGAAGGGACATAAGAAGACCCATATATATAGACCCCTAGACCCCCCTTTTTAGATCATCAAGTTCTCAATTCAGCAACAACGCTTCAAGATCCAAGTCATATCCCACGCTGTAGAAACATCGCTTTAGGAAGAGTAGCAATCAAGATTAGAACTAGTAGGAAGGGAGAAATCCGCTCCGGATCGTCGGAGGCCGGCTCAAGATCGCCCTCGTTCTTGTAAGTTCTTCATTGTAAGTAGTCTTCAAGTTCCGCATACGTTCTTAATATGAATATCTTGATCATGTTTATATTCGAGATTATTTGTTCTAGTATTTACTTTGATTACACGTTTAGCATAGTTGAATTACTGTTATGTTCATACATGGATTCGTATAGCGCTCATCTATTGATATCATGGGTGAGTGGTAGAGATGATGTAATCGTGGTGATTAGATCTTATTTACCTGCGTTTGCACCCTATGTGCCGGGTCGTGTGGTAGATCGTGGTGGTGACAAAGACCATTGAGTCCTTTGCAATCCATCCCCGTATGTAGGCCTAGCGGATGATATTATTCGGGTTGTTCTAAGTTTCGCCCTTAGTCTTCACGGATTCTCGTCCTCATGTAAGGATTTAATTAGTCTTTCTTCAATGATTGTTAGATGTATTGCACTAATTGAGTAGATCCTAACTTATAGTTTAGAGTTACATATTGGAGTTTCTAATGCTAGCTAGCCTATGAATTGCTATCGTCCAATCGCTTGACACTTTCTATTTTCGCCCACTTAGATATGACTTTGGTTGAATCTATTTATCGAACTTTATCATTATCTTTATTGTGAACTTTGATCCTTGTTTAATTAATTGATAAGTTTAACACTTAAGCTTTGCACACGAGAGATGATTAAGATGTTTAGCACCTATGCATAGTTAATTCATGATAGAAGACTTCTTTCCCTGTGGTAGAATATAAATTCAACACCGGTTCTTACTCCCTGTTAAAATGCTACAATGGTATATTCATATCTCGTAAACTTGCGGATACCCAGTTATAATTGTTTATTTACTTATTAAGAAGTTATCAAGGCATAGTACGAATATTTTATTCCTTGCATATTAGTAGTTTAACTATAGGGATGACAACCTTTTCGATATGCTATGAACTGCAATGAATATTTCTTTTTAGTTTTATCTCGAAGCAACATCCGATATCTTTCTAAACGCCATTACTAGTTAGTGACGTTAGAAATACCAACAAGCATTTTTATGCCACGCTGGGAAAAGAAAGTCTATAGCCCAATAAAATAAATAAATATAGGAATAACTTGCATACATCTCTCTCACGCATTGTAAAGTATTAAATTTATCAATTTCTTAAACAAGTTTACCCTCGTTATTATTCTTCCTATCTATTTTAGGGTAATGTATGAAAAGGAATCTTCCCGAAAACTTCCAAATCCGATCCGTAAAAACTTTTGAAGGAGGCAAGATCTAAGTTGAAGTCTCAACCTAAGATCACTACCTCGAAGACTCCTCCATCGTGGCGGCTTAGCACCCGTGTTCAAGTCATGGCAAACAAGACCCTCCGCGAGAGTACTCGCGACCGACTACGCCAACATCCGCGACCGGACCGACAAATGATGTGGGAGACAAAGCTTTTGAGCTCAAGCCCGCACTCATCAACATGGTACAAGCTAGCCAATTCTCGTGGAAAAGCCCATGAAGATGCCAATGCTCACCTACAACACTTCCTAGAGATCTGTGGCACCTTCACCATCAAAGATGTCTCAAGTGATGCAATCCTACTTCGCCTGCTCCCATTCTCACTCTTGGGACGAGCGGGCAAAGGGTTCTACGCCAACAAAGACAAACTCACTACTTGGGCACTTTGCTCTATCGCCTTCCCCGCAAAGTTCTTCCCTATAGGCAAAACCAACGCCTTTACGGGGAAAATCTCAAGTTTTCAAAGAAGAACACGACGAATCCGTTCCGCAGGCGTGGGAACGCTTCCAAGACTACATCATCAATGCCCACACCATGGAATGGAGAACCGCTACTCATGCAGACCTTCTACCACGGGCTTAACAACAACACCCGTGAAACCATGGACGCCGCTGCCGGAGGTGCTTTCCCCGCCCCTTACACCGAATCAAACTCTTGACCTTGTGGAGAAGATGGCATCAAACCAAGCTTGGAATGAGGACCGCCAACCCCGCAAGAAAGAAAGAGGAATGCACCAGGCGAAAAGAGGTAGACATGCTTTGTCGCCAAAATGGATTTAATTATGAAGAAGCTTGAAGACAAAGCCCCCCCGAGAAAAGGAAGTCATGCAACTCTTCGATTCCCCGCATGACATGTGAAGAATGTGGCAACACTCGACACTCGGGCAGCCAATGTCCCGAGCTAGAAGAGGACGTGAATTACATCAACAACAACAACAACCAAGATCGCCCTCCGAATCAAGGATGGAATCAACAGAGACCCAACTACCAAGGTAACTACTCGTAACTATCAAGGTAATAACTCTTTCAATAATTTCCCACCTTTAAGAGAGTTAGTACAAAACCAAGGTAGACTCATGGATAATCTGCCTAAGAAGTTAGCTTCCAATGATAAAATGCTAGAAACTATTAGTACTAAAATGGAAAGCTTTTCTTCTCGCAATAAAGAACCAAATAGCTTTAATAAAATGATAGAATCTCAATTGTCTCACCTGGCTTTATCTTCCCCTATGCCTAACCTGGTAAGATTCCGGCCAGGAAGAATTAGAATCTGCAAACCTTGTCGATATTTACTATGCGTATTCGGACCAAGGATGCACGAGGAGGACTGAATTGTGCCGACCGGGGTATGCCCGCCAAGAAAGGAGATCCGGGGAGACCGGTCGTCACCATTGAAATCGGGCGCCGCACCTACGACGCGCTCGTCGATTTTGGCTCAAGTGTCAACATCATGCCTAAGGTAAACCTTGAGCCGATTCAGATTTACTATACACAACCATGTGCCTACAACTTGTAGATCGGGCGCTATGCTATCCCGAAGGCATCCCGAAGACGCGTTTGTCTTTACATCGGTAAGCTCTATGTGGCCACCGACTTCGTGGGTCCCGATACGGGCAAAGGTAAGAACGCCCCGATCATTCTGGGCCGCCCCTTCCTTGCCACCACCAAGGCCATCATCTACGCCGACACCGCGAAGATCGTCTTCACCGTCAACAAACAGAGGGAGAGATTCAACTGCAGACATAAGACCCTAGCTCCCCCTGTTCCACTTGTGCCACTACCGTACCCTGAAGTACACGCACCAGCTGTCGAGGAGAGGACAAAAAGAAGAAGCAAGAACAAGAAGAACCGTCAACCTCGACCACACGTGGAACGAGTCTTGATGATCAATCAAGTCCCAACAGAACGCAAGACTCGGCGCATTCCACCACCATTAGAGAAGCTAGACGACCCTGGAGTTCCGTCAATCCATTGCTCCATCAATCAATGGAACTTCCAGCAAGTTGTCTGCGACACGGGATCAGGCATCAACTTAATGTCAAAGGTAACGTATCAATTAATATATGGTAATCTGCCTTTGTGTTCCACCTATGTAATGCTACAGATGGCGGACCAATCATACCGAGTCCCGGAAGGTATTGCACGAAACGTCCCCGTCAAAATCAAAGACTGCTACGTCCTCACTGACTTTTTAGTCATGGACATGGGAGAAGAAGAACAAGATCCTCCCATAGTACTTGGAAGACCGTTCCTGAACACTACAAGAGCTATCATCTACATCAGGACGGGCGAGATCCACTTCCAGATTCAAGGTAAAAAGATACGCTGTTTCTTCAATACTTATACTAACTATGAACAGCCCCGAAGAAAGACCAAGAGCCAGAAACGTCTCCAGAGACTACAACAAAAAAAGCCGGACTCAAGATGGAGCACATTGAGAGAATAGAAAAAGACATCAAGGAAAAGTACACTCAGCTCCTACCCATCTTGAACGCTGCACCGCTACACCGAGAGGTCTCCACCAAAGAAACAATCCCGAAAAAGAAAGAAAGCTGCGCTACCGCTAAGAAGAGCAACAAGAGTACACCTTCGGAGACCCAACCAAATACGGCATCAACAACCGAACAATCGGCTTCCTCGGCCACTTCGCCTACGCCACCCTTTGAGATCATTGAAGGAACCTTACCAGTACAACATTTATACGAGGGCCCATAGACGACACCACGCCATGGGAGTAAGTGCTTTAAACTCTCGCGAGAGGTAACTTCGGTATTTATCTGCATATTTAATTTTCTGCAAAGCATATTTCAATTAGCATGTTTACTTTAGCATTTTTTCTTTTTCTAAACCTGCACTTAGAAAATCTCAAAAATATGTTTGCTGCATTTGCATCAGTCTCCTAAGCCCCATGCAAGCACTCCTTGCTGTGGTGGCATAAATATAAAAATACAAAAATTTTGCACTCATATGTTTTTGCATTAGCATCCCTATTGCATAGAAAAATTTCAAAAATATGTGGGCACCTGAAGGTCCACACCTTTAATAATAAAAATCCAAAAAGACGTGAGCACATGAAGGCTCACATTAACATCCTAAGATTTTGTTCCTTCGGGTATGTGCAAAACTAATATTAACAGGGAGAACATTAAAGGAGACCCCTCAAAAGGAGCAAGCTCCAAGGATGAACAAAGAACTACTTCAAGATCAAGCTTGGGGAGAGCACCCCCATTTACCACTATAAGTATCACTATCCTATGTCTTATTTATTAGCTAGTTATATTTGCTTAGAGTTAATGAGTCTTAGTTAAAAGTCTTAGTGTTAAAGAGTCAAATAAATGCTGGAACTTGCTAGATTACTTTCTTCCTTTTAATTATGATCTTGATGATGCTAAGGAGATGATGAATAGTTGCTCCGCCCTAATTCCTCTTAAAAGTACTTACACTTTGGACTTAGATTCTCCCAAAGCTTTAAATGCTTAATTTGCTCTAAACCCAAACACCTGTGGGAAGCACATGCTTAATCTGAGTCTTCGCATTAAAAGATAAAAAGTACATGAAAAGTTGAGCTGCTGTTTATCATAATCTTAGAGATACTTGACTCCTGGTTTTTATCTTTAAAAATTATAAAATATTACATGATGAGTTCCTTAGCTATGACCCTTAAGAGTTTATCATTCACATCAAGATCATCCCACTCCACTAATACGCTTCTAAACCCTAAGTACGCATCCCCATACTCCATCAAGCCGCTAGCCATAATTATAAAAATAAACTCTTGCAATCTTTGGATATGTCTCTCTCAATGTTTTTATAAAGGCTGGGCTACATTCGAAAAAAAAAAATAAATAGAGAAAAAGTGAGACGAGAAAGGGAGAGTAATGGACAAAAGTCATACTAGGCGAGAAGGGCCTACCTCCCTAATAATAAAAATATATTTAGAGATGAATAATGGACACGTGTCCGGGGTGAGTAGGGCCCACATCTCTAAGGAGAGAGAAAAAATGGACACAAGTCCGGGGTAAAGCCCACCTCTCCAAGAATGGACAGCCCAGTCCTAGCAATTTTTAGAAAGAGAGATATAGTTCAAGATGCTTGAGAAGAAAAATACTAGAAAAGGCTAAGGGATATTTACTACCTTTCATCCTCATCCACTTCACCACTATCATCCCACTATGTATGTTCCGCCACTTGTATAACTCCATTACCACCATCCACTTAAGAGGGTCATACATAGGATCTCTGAGTTTTCTTTTGAAAAATACTACAAAACCCCAGGATGATAGTTGATCAAAGATCTTGAGACATGGTACTTAACTTGATTGTTTTATCTTGCTTATGATTCGTGAAAAGGCTACGCCCCATGGTAAACAGGTATGAACAATCTGGTTAAGAGGAGAATTTATTTCTGAGTAACATAGTATTTCTGAGGTATGAAAGTGTAGTAGCAACTCCTGATCCTACTATAGCATATAACTTTGCTAGGGACTAGCAAAGGGTAAGCTTGGGGGAGTTTGTTGACACTTGTTATCATATAAAATTATTAATCAATTAAACATGAGAAAGGGGTATAAATAATAAAAACAACCTAGAATAGGGGGTCACTAACATATTTCCATCAGTTTTGGTAATGTTGTGAATTGCGAGGGACTAAACAGCGAAAAAACAAAGCGAGTTCGCGAGCCATACGACTACGCGACGCAACGCAATCCAACTCCGAGAAAGACTCTAGAAGGCTCCGGATTAATCCCGACGTGGACCAAACTTGACACCGAAGAAAACATCATCTAGAAGACTCCAGAAGCCACGACGCACGACGGGACCCGGGGGACTCCCCCAGGCCGATCGGCAATAATGGGGCCGATCGGCCCTACTTGGCCGCCAAGCAAGCCCCTGTCTCCGAACCTTCCTCCACCGCCTCTAAGACGCAATCTAAACCGGTTGTTTAACGTCGGTTTGATCCGAGGGCGTCGGTAGAAGCACGAGATGAATCAAAGATTAGTACCACATCGCTGCTTTGGTTTGAAGGGACATAAGAAGACCCATATATATAGACCCCTAGACCCCCTTTTTAGATCATCAAGTTCTCAATTCAGCAACAACGCTTCAAGATCCAAGTCATATCCCACGCTGTAGAAACATCGCTTTAGGAAGAGTAGCAATCAAGATTAGAACTAGTAGGAAGGGAGAAATCCGCTCCGGATCGTCGGAGGCCGGCTCAAGATCAGGCCTCGTTCTTGTAAGTTCTTCATTGTAAGTAGTCTTCAAGTTCCGCATTACGTTCTTAATATGAATATCTTGATCATGTTTATATTCGAGATTATTTGTTCTAGTATTTACTTTGATTACACGTTTAGCATAGTTGAATTATGTTATGTTCATACATGGATTCGTATAGCGCTCATCTATTGATATCATGGGTGAGTGGTAGAGATGATGTAATCGTGGTGATTAGATCTTATTTACCGCGTTTGCACCCTATGTGCCGGGTCGTGTGGTAGATCGTGGTGGTGACAAACCATTGAGTCCTTTGCAATCCATCCCCCGTATGTAGGCCTAGCGGATGATATTATTCGGGTTGTTCTAAGTTTCGCCTTAGTCTTCACGGATTCTCGTCCTCATGTAAGGATTTAATTAGTCTTTCTTCAATGATTGTTAGATGTATTGCACTAATTGAGTAGATCCTAACTTATAGTTTAGAGTTACATATTGGAGTTTCTAATGCTAGCTAGCCTATGAATTGCTATCGCCCAATTGTTTGACACTTTCTATTTTAAGCCCACTTAGATATGACTTTGGTTGAATCTATTTATCGAAACTTTATCATTATCTTTATTGTGAACTTTGATCCTTGTTTAATTAATTGATAAGTTTAACACTTAAGCTTTGCACACGAGAGATGATTAAGATGTTTAGCACCTATGCATAGTTAATTCATGATAGAAGACTTCTTTCCCTGTGGTAGAATATAAATTCAACACCTGGTTCTTACTCCCTGGTTAAAATGCTACAATGGTATATTCATATCTGTAAACTTTTGCGGATACCCGCTTATAATTGTTTATTTACTTATTAAGAAGTTATCAAGGCATAGTACGAATATTTTATTCCTTGCATATTAGTAGTTTAACTATAGGGATGACAACCTTTTCGGATATGCTATGAACTGCAATGAATATTTCTTTTAGTTTTATCTCGAAGCAACATCTGATATCTTTCTAAATGCCATTACTAGTTAGTGACGTTAGAAATACCAACACTCCCCACCGCGCCCGACGCCGCCGCCACCACCGCCCCGCCCGCCGCCACGCCCCCCGCGTGCCCCCACCGCCCGCCGCCTTGCCTTGCCTTGCGCCCGGCCGCCGCCCGCCCGGCCCGCCAGCCGGTCGCGCGCCGCCACCCCCTAACGCCGCCCACGCCCCCCCCGCCCGGACGCCACCCCCGGCGGCCCGTCCCCCGCCCGGGGCGCCACCGGCCCCTCCCTTACCGGCCACCGAAGGGAGGAGGAAGGAAGGAGGGAGGAAGGAGGTGGGGGAGGGGAGGGGGAGGTGGAGGAGGAGGCCGGAGGAGGGGGAGGAGGGGAGGAAGGAAGGGTAGGGGGAAGAGGAGGCCCCGACGCCGCCGCCTGGGCATGCCGACGCCGCCGCCGACCCGCCGCTACTGCACGCCTTTGTGACCTCGACCGCCGCCGCCCGCCGGGGCGGAGGAGAGGGAGGAGGACCGCCCACCGCCGTCCGTCCGCCCGGCCCGCCGTCATCTTCAAATTCGCAGTTGTCGACCATCGTGCCCTTGATGTGAATGTGATTGTCGGCCATCGTGCCATATGTTTTGTTTGTGGTATTGGAAACCTCCCCGTGCGGGGGAGGTTATGTCAAAATTTTCAACCGAGCCCGTGTGTGTTTCTTTTATGTAGAGAGGAGCCCTTCGGAGCGGAGTTGAGTGCCTTGCCGAGCCGGAGTGCCTTGGCAGCCCTGATCTTCTTCCTCGCCGGCTAGGCTGACTCCACCGCAACCCTAGGTATAACCCCCTCTTTCCGTATCATGGTCATAGCTAGATCGTGCAGCTCAGTTAAGCGTCTCCCGTTCGAAAGAGATACGGTTGGAAGTATGCAGATCCCTGGATACCTATAACCATATCTGTTTTCAAATTGTCCACATTTTTGGACAGCCGAGGATGCATAGATGAGGTCAGTTCCATGCTCCACTCTGCCCGATTCGAGTTTCGGCAAAGATCTCCCTCGTTGTTCTTCGAATACACAATCTCCCTCTCGGGAGGACGTGTATTTGGAGAACAATGGGAGGTGCCGCCAAAATTTCTCGAGATAGGAGTGGAGCATGGAATCGCCTCATCTACGATCCTCGGGTGGGATTAGGACCTATCTTCACCTATTAGATGGTAGGATCCTTGTGTAGATGCACGCGCATACTTATATTCTCGCGCATATGATAGAGAATGGATGACCGTGCGTGGATATACAATGGTCGGAGGAGTTTTGGAGATTATGACCTGAATGGATTAGGAAGAGCAAAGGCTTTCGTGGACAAAGCTTTTCAGAATGCTCGAGGTGCGAGTAAGGTTTGGTGTCCATGCAAGAAATGTGGGAATAAGAAAAGGCAAAGTAAGGATGACATGTCTAAACATCTTCCCATGTATGGATGGACGGAGGACTATAAGCGGTGGATCTTCCATGGTGAAACCGAAATATGAGAGACGAGGTGGTGAGGCAACGCATCGATGATCTTGCTTCTGATGCCGGGGTAGGAGACATGATAGATGACTTTCATGCCGGAAACTTTGGTGAAAGACATGGGGATGAGGGGGAGGAGGAGCCAGAAGAAACCACAAAGGCCTATTATGCCATGTTGGAGGCGGCACGGAAACCCCTTCACGACTATGTGGAGGTCTCTCGACTAGATGTCATTTCATGCCTTATGGACTTGAAGGCCCGGTGCAAGATGAGTCGAGACGGCTTTGATGACATGTTGACGGTCTTTGGGGACTTGCTTCCACGAGGTCATGACCTGCCAAAGAACATGTACGAGTCGCAGAAAGTCCTCAAGGTACTTAAGATGCCATACTAGCAGATACATGCTTGTGAGAACGGGTGCGCCTTATTTAGGAAAGACTACAAAGATGCTACGCCTGTCCCAAATGTAAAACCCCAAAGGTTATAGAGGGATACTCTCGTGACGGTCACAAGAGGCAGCTTAACATCCCCGTGAAAATCCTATGGTACCTTCCCTTCGTACCGAGGTTACAACGGATGTACATGACCGAGGAGTCTACAAAACAGATGACATGGCACAAAGATGGGCGTCGCTACAATCTAGATAAGATGGTACACCCATCCGATGCCGAAGCATGGACCCATTTTGACAATATTCATCCTGACAAAGCTATGGAGGCTCGTAATGTGCATGTTGCGCTGGCAACAGATGGGTTCAATCCTTATGGAATGATGGCTGCCCCATACACTTGTTGGCCTGTATTTGTTATCCCGCTCAATCTCCCCCCTCGGGCCTCGCTTTCAAATGTAAGAACATCCTTTTGTCTTTGATAACTCCTGGCCACCCGAGAAATAAAATGGGTGTGTTCTTAGAGCCTGTGATTGATGAATTGATCAAAGCTTGGAATGAAGGATTTTGGACGTACGACCGAGCTTTGAAGAGAAATTTTAGGATGTACATGTGGTACCACTACTCCCTGCATGATTTCTTGGCGTCCGGGATATTCTCGTGGGTCGGGTGTGTTCATGGCAAGTTCCCTTGCCCAAGATGCAAGGCGGCTCGAGGTTCACCCGTTGAAGAAGGGTGGCAAGTATTCGCTTTGACAAGCATCAACAGTTCCTCCCTCTTGACCATGCATTCAGGCTAGACAAGAAGAACTTTACGAAAGGTCTCCAAGTTACGGACCCTCCGCCGGAGATGATGACAGCTGCCGAGGTACGTGCTCAAGTGGATTCTCTTGTGGCTAATGAAAAATGTGTCTTTGTGGGTTATCGCGAGGATCATGCATGGACTCACAAGTTAGGCTAAGAGAGGCTCCCCTATCACGATGACCTTCTTCTTCCACATAACCTTGATTTAATGCATACTGAAAAGAATATCGCCGAGTATTTTCTTGGAACATTCATGGAAACTAGCAAGTCAAAGGACAACGTTAAGGCTAGAATTGATCTGACAGAGTTGTGTGACAGACCGAAGCAAGAGATGAAGCCTCCTAGCAATGGCAAGAGATGGAAAAAACCTAAGGCCGATTACGTGTTGAGCAGGCCCTAAAGGAGGGAAGTACTGCAATGGTTTCAAAAGTTATTGTTCCCTGATGGGTATGCAGCAAATCTGAGGAGGGGAGTGAACTTATCTACTATGCGAATCAATGGGCTCAAGAGTCATGACTACCACATATGGATGGAGCGGCTTCTTCCAGTGATGCTTCGAGGCTATGTCCCCGATCATGTCTGGCATGTGATGGCAGAGTTGAGCAATTTCTTTCGGCAGCTTTGTGCTAAAGAGTTATCTCGGACCACACTTGAAGAAATGGAAAAAATGGCACCTGTGTTGGTCTGTAAGTTGGAGAAGATATTTCCGCCAGGCTTCTTCGTTCCGATGGTGCATTTGATTTTGCACCTTCCATATGAGGCACGGATGGGTGGCCTTGCATAGTTTCGTTGGTGCTATGCTATTGAGAGAGTTCTGAAGCATGTTCGGTCTGACTGTAAAAATAAGTGTAAGATTGAGGGTTCCATCGCAGAAGCAAAGGTTCGGCAGGAGGTGTCAGACTTCACATCAAAATACTATGGTGACAACCTTCCTAACTCGCATTATCCACCCCCTCATTACAATGCTGATGAAAATGAATCAATCCTCAGCCTTTTCCAAGGAGAACTAGGACGTGCAAGTGGTTCGAAAATAAAGAACTTGACACCTACAGAGTGGCACAGTATCATGAATTATATACTTTTCAACCTTGATGAAGTGCTGCCTTACATACAGTAAGTCACAACTCTAAGCAGAGAACAGACTTGTCTTCCAGTCGTTAATATTCTGCATCCAACCCTTTTGTCTCTCGTTGGTATAGGAAATTTCAATGGCAATTCTGGCATCAACAAAGGGAGCCTCTACCGCATGAATTGGACACCCTGCTTAGACAAGGTGCTGGCAATGGAAAACCCGATTTCATTTGTTAGTTCAAACACTAGGTACTATCCAATTTATGCTAATGAACGTCTCGTTTCATATGCTAATGAACTATCTCATTTAATATATCATGCTTGAGCTTGCGTGCACTTTATCCCGATCCGGGTATGCACCCCGAGCTCATACAGGTTGCCTATGGCTGTTCCACTAGGGTTAGGTCATTTACTGGTTATGACATGAATGGATATCGCTTCCACACAACGAGCCATGAGCAGAATCGACCAAACCGAAAAACCACAAATATCGGAGTTTTCAATAAAGGTGACGATGGAAGTAGCACTAAAGGTTATTATGGAAGAATTGAAGAAATATACGAACTCCATTTCTCCTGGTACTAAACGGCTTGCTCCCCGTCGTGTTTAAGTGCCATTGGTTTGATCCCAAAATAACGAAATCGACGCGATTAACTTGGGATTGTTGAGATTCGACAAGATTCCCGTGATGGCCGGAGATGATGTCTACATTGTGGCTCAACATGCCACACAAGTTTATTATCTCCCATGGTGTTGCCAGGGACGATGAGAGGCTTAAGGGTTGGGATGTTGTGCGCGAGAAGGTATTGCCACACGGTAGACTACCCGTCCCAAACAAAGACGATTACTATTTTAATGCAAACACATATGAGGAAGAGTTCTTCCAAGAAGAAGGGCTACAAGGTAAATTTGTGATAGAAATAACCGGGCCCAACAAAATGGAAGTAGACAATGAAAGTGTTGTTGATGATGAGGAGGACGAGGAGGTTCGAGATGCGAAGGACTTGCGCTTACTTGATAAATTACTTAAGGACAATGAGAGTGTTGACGCTCGTTCCTCCTCCCATGGATCCCGCCAATCTTCATATGTTGGAAGACGTAGACATGGATGATAGTGATCATGAGGATTATGATCCGACAATGCGAAATCATGACAAAGATGAGGATTATTTCTAATACATGTAATACTACGCATCTTTTAATAATTATGTTCTCGTTTATTTTTTTCATCTCTTAATAATTATGTTATATTTAATTTTGCATTTTTACTAATTATCTACATCTAATTGCAGGTGATTCAGAAAGATGCCTCGAACGAATGTCCTCAAGAAAATGTCCAAGAAATTAGGTAAATTCAGAAAGATTACCGAGCTAGGAAGGGGAAGCGTCACAACCACCACCACCGCCACAGGGTAGGGGCAAGGGCAGGCGTCGTGTACCCCGACCACCAACGCCACTGTTGGTATTTGTTAAGTGCTAAAAGAATATGAAGGTTCCGCAAGCGCACAGAATACCATTGTAGCTTTTCCCTAGGAGAGTATTCTAGAGTATCGTATCCACAGGGAAGCTTTGGCTAAAGAATCCAATAAGTCACAATCATGCATCTACTAACTTAGCAAATCACTAGACTAAAGTGAGGGGGTAAACGATATATCATAGGAATTATTAGTAATATGACACACTAGAGAATTCCATGATAAATGTGTAGCTAGCAAGTTAAGAGGACAGCGGGAGAGATCGAGGTTCCTATGTACTTCTCTATTACGTTGGTTCTATGATAGCAATTGCACTAATGCACTTTGGAGCAGCAGATTTGTCCCAACTCTCGAGAAAGACTGGGAAGAAGGTAGTTGGGAGAAGGCTGCCAAAAGCTCTACGAAACACCAACCCGAACGTGGTGGAATACAAAGGCCTAACAGAGCTGTCACCCCCCCGGGCTACCACAACTAACCGTGGATTGGGCGCAATCTCGGGTAACCTATAGCCTAGACACCAAGTCTATACTATCGATTACAACTCTAGCTACCGCGAATAACTAGAGCCCTCAATACGAGCGGAGATCCCATGCAATAGCATAACAACTATACTTAACCAAATATATGAAAGTCATGGAAGTAAATAGAGAAGATAAATATATGAATCATAAGTCTTACAAAGAAAGGATACAAAACATACCAAACTCTGTAGACATCTCCAGAACCGGAGCATAGCTCCGCTCTCCCTAACTCTCTAGTTGCTAATCTACTACATTGGAATCTAGCCCTAATTCTCTAGTGGAGAGGTTGTCCTCACATTGGGACACCTCTATGACCAACAGGTCAAGAGATAATGATAAGAATGAATTAGGGTTTAGCCCTGGGGTCAGGGGGTCTTCTTATATAGGCCTTGGCGATGAACGATGACCATTGGATCAAACCGACCTTCAATAACGGTATAGATACAACCTCAAGGTCGGTGGTAAACCGACATAAAAATCTGAGGCTGACATGTGGACCTGGCCTGGCGGCCGCCCTAAATTGCCCTGGCGGCCGCCAGGGTCTTGTGGCACAACCATGTCAGGTTTCTCCTGGTGTCTTCTGGTGTCTTCTAGAATGTTTTAGTCCACTTTTTGGGTTGAGTTACTTCACGGTTAAGTCTTGTCATCGTATGGGATGCAAACTCTTAGGTCTCTCACCGTTCTTATCTGCTTTTATCTGTTTAGTCCCTGCAAAGTCATAAATCACCAAAGCTAGTGGAATTATGTTAGTTAGACCCCTAGACTTATGTTGGTATTCATTTTAAGCCCTTATCCATGTTTAGTTGACTAGTAATATTATGCTATAACAGGGGTCAACAGCCACCACCAGAGGAGGAGGAGGAGGCTGAGGCGGAGGACGTGGACCTCTCGGCGTCGCAGCACGTGGAGCACACGGAGGAGGAGGAGGAGGAGGAGGGATGGTTGGAGGGGAGTAGCCACAGTACGGGAGGGGGTTCCTCTTCCTCTACTGGGAGGCCTGTCTACCTACGAGGCCCCTCCAGACTCCCGGATCGAATACCTCCTGAGCACCAGAAACCGACCATAAGACCGGTACCTCCAAGGTAATTTACTTTACATTTTAGCACTACTTTCTTATTTTTCAGGTTGAAAATCATAATAGGAACTAATAATTATTCTTGATCATTTGGGCAGGTCTTTTGTTGTTACCGCGAACTCGGTTAAAGGCCACCAGCCTAATGGCATTCTTGGTCTTTTAGTCGGGAAGCACTACCGGGCGGTTACCGTTCAGGAGAGAAGAGGAGCTCATCACGTCGTTCCACCAGTACGTGGACTTTGAAGATAACTTTGATACGAGTGGTAGAAAATACCAAAACAAGGCAGAGCGTGTGATCAAAGAGCTGCGGGTAAGTCTATGTCGCACTGTAGTGTACAAATACATCGCTTCAATTTCACATGTTTGAAATAATGACTGAATACATTGCTTCTATGTGCAGGATTACTTCAAGATTGAGGAGGGATGCGATACTCTGGCGGATGAAGTGGCTGCTCACGCCTGTTTCAAACTTGTGACAGACATGTGATACGAGGCACGCGGCCAGGCCGTCAGGACATACTACGGGACAATCCTTAAAAGGAGGCTCAATAAGGAGGAATGGAAAACATTGAATCTGACTAGAGAACAATACATGCTAGTAAATATTGAATGGTCATACTAAGTTTAATTATGCTTAATGTGATATTCTAATATGTTTTATACTTGGTGTCCTGTAGGTGATTCCGGAGTGGTGCTTGGCTCATAGGCGGTCCCGGAGCCGATGGTGAACAAGTGGGTCGACAGAGATTTTGAGAAGATCCACAACGACCACGAATCCGGCGTGCCATGATGCCAGTGTACCACGCCATCAAGGCAACCTTAATCTCTCGGCCTACTTTCTAACCATCCTAGTCTTTTCCAATTTTATTTTCGACACGCAACTCAATACTTTCTAACCATCCTACTTTTTTTTTTTTTTTTCACACGGAGCGCGCCGTGCCACCGAGCACGCCGAGGCCTTTGCTTGCTCCCACATGGGCAAGGCGTCGGATCCCGCGGTTTGTCTACAACCCTGAGGCTCCGCCCGACGTCTACACCAACCTGACCGCCTACGACCGGCTCACTAGGTACACCGAAGTGGCGAGGGAGGTCTATGGAGAAAGCTTCGATCCCCGCGGCCACAACATTGACGGGGACATCGCCATGATCACCAGAGGAGGCAAGAAGAACGGGAGGTACTGGTTGGGTGATAGTGTTATCAACCCGCGCCAAACAAAGACCCTATCTGAGCTCCGAGGACGCTTGGGGGGCCCGGTGATACGCGAGCGGCCAACCACTTACCAGGCTACGGTCTCCAGACTCGAGGTAATTTATTTTTTTTATTCAAGGTTCATTTATCTTTACATACTGTTTCTCTGTGTTCTAACTTTGTGTTGAAATAGGCCCAGATACAGGAAGAGAGGAGGCGACGGGAGGAGGCTGAGGAGAGGGAGCGGTTAAGGGCTCAGGCGGAGGCACAGAGGGCTGAGCAGCACCACAAGAGCATGGAAGCTCTCCTAGGGTATCTCGCGCATGTTGGAGGCAAGATTGGTGAAGAGCCACCGCCGAGATCGCGTCTTCGCTCCACCGTAGGTCTTCCCTCCACCACCACCACCGGTCTTCGGTCCACCGCCCGTCTACGGTCAACCGTCAATCTTCCCTCCACCGGGGCGGAGGCTCTCCCCGTGAGTTTGTCTACCTTAACTCCAAATATGCATATATGAATGTGAATGGAAATGATCTGGAGTTTTGAATGCACCATGAGATGTGCACGTGGACATGTGGTTGTCGGCCATCGAGCCGTTATTTTGTTGTAGGTTTTGGAAACCCCTCCGTGCGGGGAGGTGCTTTGCCGAAATTTCTAACAATTTATCTTGCTTTTTTTTTCAAGTCAATAGAATCTACCTTTAATTTTGTCTCACAAATGCAATATCTTTGCCTACGTGCGGGATCAATCTCATGCCTCGAACCCATCTCCGAACCGTAACGCTTGGGGACCGAAGCTGCGGAGCAACAAGACGGTCAGGGCCGTTGGTACTGAAGTTGTGATGATTTAGGTGATAAACTTGTGAACTTGAACTCGTGAAGTCATTGTGATGGTTGAACACATGGTTGATAAACTTGTGAACTCGTGACTTGTTGGATTTTATGTAATATATGTGTTATTGTGGATTATTGCGCTATATATGTGATATGGGAGAAATCATGTTTATATATGAAATATATATATATATATATATATATATATATATATATATATATATATATATATATATATATATATATATATATATATATATATATATGTGTGTGTGTGTGTGTGTGTCAATTATGTGCTGGAATAAAAAAAAAAGAAGAAAAAAAATTCTTTCCGTGAGGAAAGTCCGCTCACGGGTCACGGGAAAGTGACCATAACTTTCCCGTGAGTAAAGCCGCAACTCACGGGGAAAGAGACCAAATCTTTCCCGTGAGTTGCAACTTTGCTCACGGGAAAGGGACCTTCTTTCCCGTGAGCCGCTCCGTTACGCTCTCACGGGAAAGAAGGTGCAACGCCGTTCTACTATCCCGCTCACGTAGGCGTAACGGGGATCCTGCCGTCCCCGTTGACGCCGCACCCCCCTCCTTTCCCGTGATATCCCGTGAGTATCAACCCTGCTCACGGGAAATGATGCCTATCCCGTGAGTAACCCACGGGAAAAGCCTTTCCCGTGGGGAATAGGTGCACGGGAAAGGCGGCGAATCCGGTAGTGATGGTAGGGCTGCTAATTGCTCAATACCATTAGTTCTTCAAATATCCACAATATTGGACATATCTTGACAATGACCCTTTTATCTAGTTATTAGTCTATAATAATTTCTCCAAGGCTCCAAGACACAGCTAAATGGTTACAATAAACTGATATATAGAGAATTCCCCACATTTCCATTTCATAACACTTTGATGCTTCATATCCGTTACATTTCTGTCCTCTGACCAAATGCCAAAGAAAAAATAAGCCCAGCCTATTAGCAGCATATGGTTTTGGAGGTTTTATTGCCTGGTATTGAGATAAATGATAAACAGCTCTTGAACGTACCATCAAGCATCGCAGGCCATTTTCGTCTGCATTTTCGCAGCTCTTTCAGAAAGTTCCAATATCTAGCTTGTGTAAAAAAAAGTTTACACCCAAATATGAACGTTTTTCATGAAACAACTAACAGTCTCCATTACATTTACCTTGCTGGTTTTGTCACTGAACATACTTGCATATATTATGGTTTCCATTCGTGATAATTTGTCTTAATGCACATGCTGACATATATGCCTGTATGCAGTGCAAATCAGGGCACGCTGTGTGTTCGGTGTGCCGTGACAAGCTCAAGGTCACTGGCAACGGCAAGTGCCATGTCTGTGGTGTGGCCACTGGTGGCTACAGCCGGTGCCACCATGGAGGACCTGGTGGAGTCCGTCTGCTTCCCATGCCCAAATGCCATCCATGGCTGCACCGTCAGGTCTACCTACTATGACCAGCATTGCAACCGCCAGGCGTGCCGGCCACAATACTACGGCTTTCTTTTATTTTTTTTTCTTTTCCAGAGCTCGGCTTTCTTTTCTTTGCCGAGCGGCAAACCAGCACTCGGCAACGCCTCTTGTTAATTTTGCCGAGCGCACAACACAACGTGCTCGGCAAATAAGGCCACTTCACCGAGCGCCACCATGCTACCACGCTCGGCAAAACCGGTCACTTTGCCAAGCGCCATGGTCTCCGCGCTCGGCAGAGCTGGGAACAGGGTTTCCGCGCCGCCTGTTTCCAAGCTTTGCCGAGTGCGGTGACCATGGCGCTCGGCAAAGCACCCTTGCCGGCGCGTAATGGTCAATTGCGCCCGGCGGTAGAAAACAGCCTTTTTATTTTTTTTATTCCACCTTGACAAACAATCAATGTCACATATAATTCACATATATATCATATCAAACACATATATACCACTTCTGGCACATTTACCACGACAAGCACAATATATATAGCATAATTGTCCACAAGTGCAACACAAGATCACATACACAAGTTCACATCTACGAACTCATGTGGAGATGTCCTGGGTTTCAGCAGTCGTAAACTGAAATGTCAACGAAATCTTCTCAAATTGTTTTCATAGGTTACACATACCATACCACGACAACTGGACAAGTTTTGTAATTTCCGGACTTGGTTTGCTTTTTTTTTGAATTTTAAAACTATCCACCCACAAGTAAATCGTTGTGTTAAGTGAACTATGCCTTTGATATTTCATTGAGTCCTTGGATGAGGCCTCACATTACACTCACTAACAAGAATATCATTTTTCCATTCACCTTTTCTACTCATTCAAATGACTTGTAGTTCAAATTTGGCTTTTGAAAAAATTCAAAAAAAAAGATATAGTTTTAAAAATAGCAAAAAAGTACCAAAAAATTGTCAAATTTCAATATGTTATGAACAGTACTGTAGTAAAGCCACAGAAAAAAATTTTGGGAATGAAAATCCCAAAAAAAAAAAACATTTACCGAAGCGCCCGGCTAGGGCACTTTCGGCAAAACATGTCTTTGCCGAAGCGCCGTCGAGGGGCGGCGCTTCGGCAAAGTACCCACACTTTGCCGAGAGCAGGACGGAGGAGCGCTCGGCAAAGCCGACGGCAGGAGCGACTGTTTCCCCCGTCGTTCTTTATCGAGCATTAGAGTTCCCTGAGAGCCGGCTCTCGCCAATGACTCGTCGTCACCGAGCGGCTAGGTTTACCGCGCGCCGGTGCTCGGCAAAGCACCGGCTTTGCCGAGCGCCGTTGTTCGCCGAGCGCTCGTCCAGCGGCCATCAGCAAAGGGAAGGGTTGCCGAGCACCCGTGTTTCAACGCTCGACAACGGCTGCGGCGCTCAGCAGCAAGGCTGGCTCCGGTAGTACTGGCACCATGCTTATGCATTGTGATCCTGTTGTAGATCGTTTTGTTGTCCTTGTATGTCACGGTTTACTCCTGCGGCCCTGGTAAGACTGTCTCCAACAACTACCCTAAAAAGCGACGCAATCCCAAAAGTAGGTCACTCATTGACATCGCCCTCCAATAGGTGACGCAGTCAAAGAACACATTTTGCATCCAACGCGAACCAGGGCGCTTATTTGGGGAGTCTCTCTCCTAACGCAAACTCTGCGGCGACATAGTGGTGGGCCCAGAGCATCGAACGCGAACTTGGGCGCTTATTTGGGGAGTCTCTCTCCTAGACGCAAACTCTCGCAAATGACGTAGTGGTGGGCCCGTAGAAAGGAGGGAACGCCGGATCTCGCAGCGGCATCAGCGCCATGACCGCTGTTGACGGTAGATAATGTCTAAAAATAAGTATTTATTTTCCTACTAAATCATGGATAAATAATATAAAAGATTATTATTACTAATGGATTCCATGAGTTTTGGTGTTCTCACTTGTTTTGCGAGGTTAGGTAAGTTTTCACTGAATAAAAGCATCTCAAATGATGATTTTTGAGTACACCATTGCGAAGAGCTCGTCAAGACGATCGAAACGGACATATTGTTTGCTATATTTGGAGCTCGAATAAGAAGATATTAATTTCACAAATAATGGAAGACTAAGAGCTGCGGGATTAATTGGGCCCAAATCAGAATTTGGCCCATGAAGACATATTTATATTATAATGAGATATGGTGAAAGGTTTAGTACCATATTACTTGCTAAAGGTGAGGGGAGATCAGGAGACCCTCATATATAGAACCCTAGGCCTATAGAATTAATTAATTATTTTCTAATTCATTATTCATCTCATTGATCAGAGAGGGATCCCAATGTGAGGAACTCTCTCTCTCTCTTCAATGTAGATCTAGGGTTAGACTCTTCAATGTAATAGATTAGATCTAGCCGAGAGTTAGGGAGAGCGGAGCCGCGCTTCGGCTCGAGAGTCTTCGGGTTTGGTATGTCTTTGTATCTATTCTCTACAAGACTTATGCTTTAATATATTTATCTTCTCTATTTACTTTTATGCCTTTCATTTATGGTTAGCATAGTTATTATGCTTTGCATAGGATCTCCACTTTCGTATCGAGTGCTCTAGTTATTCCGGTTAGCTAGAGTAGTAGTTAATAGTGTAGACATGGTGTCTAGACTAGAGGTTACTTGAGATTGCACCCAATCCCACGGATAGTTTATGGTAGCCCTGTGGTGGTGACAGCCCTGACGGCCGGCGTATTCCACCAAGTTCGGGTTGGTGTTTGTAGGACTTTAGTCGAGCTTCCTAGCCCCCTTCTCATCCCTTTACGTGGCTAGTGTTACGATGTCCCGAAGTGTTATTGTGTGATTGCTATATCTATCTATTCTTCATTACCTTAGAACCAAAGTAATAGAGAAGTAGTTATGAACCTTTGTCTCTCCCGTTGTCCTCTTGATTAGCTTAGTTATTCATTTATCATAGTATCCTTTTAGGCATGTTATTATTATTCATAGTATTACTTTATTTATCATTTATCACTTACCCCTCTTTAGTCTAGTTGGTTTACTAAGTTAGTAGATACATGATTGTGAGTTATTAGAATCTTTAACCAAAGCTTCCCCTGTGGATACGATACCCTAGAATACTCGCCTAGGGAAAAGCTACAATGATGTTCTCAGGCGCTTTTGCGTAATCTTCTTATTCTTTTAGCACTTAACAAACATCAACAACCGCCATCGACCGAGGCCGGACGACGAGAGCGGTGATGGTGGTGGTGGTGGTGGGGCGCCTCTGCTAGAATCGTAGTGTCGCCGCCCGCGGCGCACTCGCGCGCCCGCCGTCGCTGTCGCCCGTCGGCGGCGGTCGAGCCCATTGTGCACCCGCATCTCGGACAAGGAAGAGAGAGAGAGAAATCATGGCCATGCAGGTCCGCCGCGGCAAGGAACCCTCGTAGTTTAAGGTGTGCACGGATGCGAGCAAGCCGAGATCGAAAGGGACTACGGAGCACGTGGACAAATCGGCGGGGGCACTCGCCACGAGCCTACGATATGTCGCGTCGGCGGTGGCCTTGGCGCCCGTGCCGGATCAACGTGTGTTGACACCTGCTATTGCATATATTTAATAATTAACTAAACATGAAATAAGGGCATAAAAGAAATATCAACATAGTCTAGGGGACTGACTAACATAATTCCACGAGTTTTGGTGATTTATATATTTTCAAGGACTAAACAGAAAAAGCCTAGAGTTTACAAGACATATGAAGCATAAACATGTTCCAAACATATTCTAAGATGGCACCATTGCAAAGAGCTCGTCGAGACGATCAAAACGGATATATTGTTTGCTATATTCAGAGTCCAGAATCAAAAGATATCAGCTGCGGAGCAGAGTTCACTAAAATTGCCATAACTTCCTCATCCGGACTCCGTTTCCAGCGAATTACCCTCTCTCGAAAAGCTATCGACGAGATCTACGCACCCACGAAAGTTCAGGCCCAAAATCCATGATGGCCTGGTGGCCGCCAGGGCCATCCATGGCGGCCGCCAGAGTCCTAAGCCCAATACCAGCCTGCTTCGTAGGTCGGTTCCAAACCGCCATTGAGGTTCAATCTACGCCGTTGTTGAAGGTCGATTTGATCCAAGGGCTGTTGTGCATCGCCTAGGGCTATATAACAAGACCCCCTGTCCCCTGGGTGAAACCCTAATTCATTCTATTCATTATCTCCTGACCTGTTGGTCATCGAGGTCTCCCAATGTGAGGACAACCTCTCTTCCATACTAGAGAATTAGGGCTAGACTCTCCAATGTAGTAGATTAGCAACTAGAGAGTTAGGGAGAGCGGAGTTGCGCTCCGGTTCTGGAGATGTCTACAGAGTTTGGTATGTCTTGTATCCTTTCTTTGTAAGACTTATGATTTATATATTTATCTTCTCTATTATTTTCATGTCTTTCATATAATTGGTTAGTATAGTTGTTATGTCTTTGCATGGGATCTCCACTCGTATTGAGGGCTCTAGTCATTCATGGTAGCTAGAGTAGTAATTAATAGTGTAGACATGGTGTCTAGACTAGAGGTTACCTGAGATTACACCCAACCCCACGGATAGTTTGTGGTAGCCCTAGGTGGTGACAGCCCTGATGGCCGACGTATTCCACCACGTTCGGGTTGGTGTTTGTAGGACCTTGTCAGAGCTTCCTAGCCCCCTTCTCATCCCTTTCTGTGGCTAGTGTTCTGATGTCCCGAAGTGCTTTGGTGTGATAGCTATCATAGAACCTAAGTAATAGAGAAGTACATAGGAACCTTGATCTCTCCCGCTGTCCTCTCAACTTGCTAGCTATACATTCATCATGGAATTCTCTAGTGTGTGATATTACTCATAACTCCTATCATATATCATTTACCCCCTCACTTTAGTCTAGTGGTTTGCTAAGTTAGTAGATGCATGATTGTGAGTTATTAGAATTCTTTAGCCAAAGCTTCCCTGTGGATACAATACTCTAGAATACTCTCCTAGGGAAAAGCTACAATGGTATTCTGTGCGCTTGCAGAATCCTTAATATTCTTATTGCACTTAATAAATACCAACACCGTGCGGGGGCTGCGCGCCTGGTTGGAGCTCGGTGGCCGGCCGCGGGGAAGACGAAGATGGAGGAGCTTATGCGTTCCATGATGCGGTGCAGGGGAGGGAGCTCCACTGGATGGGGCGGCTCGGCAGCAAGGTCGGCGGCGTGTGAGCGGCCCAAGTGGAGCGCCGTGTCCATGGCGAAGCGGCGGAGCGGCGGAGCTGTTTTATGCTCGCTGTTGGGAAGGGAAGGTTTTGGGTGCCTTATCCTTTTCGACTTAAAATCGTGGAATAGGTATTGAATTTAGCATGAGACTACTAGGAAGCACAAGGGTTCTCCTATGTCCGTCAATCTGTTAACTTCGCATTGTTGTTTTTAAGTGTATTTTTAAATGAAACCGTGGCAACGCATGGACCTATACTAGTTCTCATGAAAAGAACACTTCACCGTACGTCAGGTCAAGAAATTATAATTTTTTGTCTTCAATTGTCGCTCTGTTGAGTTGTGTAGCCAATTGATTAATTTTTCTCTGATCAGTTTATTTGTAATATGTATGTTCCTAATGGTAGGGATTTTATTGGTGGTAAAAGCATCTCCAAGTGTTCTCGATAAAAGCCTCCCAATCTAGGATGAAAGAAATCCATCTCCAATAGTTTCCAATAATCCCACCTCCGAATCTTTCCACGCTTGGAAAAAAAAAATAGACCGATTAGGCGGATATATCCGAAAATTCTCTTCTATATTTTAAGAGTGAATTATTGGAAACTTTTAAAGATTGTCTCCCAAAACTTTTTGGCGAGTTGAAAAAATACCATCATGGTTAATGCCTTGTTTGAGAGTAGTCAGATTTGTGATAAATACGACTCTATCTTTTGGTTGCCTGTAACTTTCTACTATACCCTTGCCTTGCTACACTACAGGAATCATGTTAATCCGTGATGGAAAATTTCTGTCACAGATCACCGAAAAAAACCGTCAACAAACAATATCTATGATGGTTTTGAAAATCATCACGGAATGAGCGTCATGGATTGTGTTGCGTGACGGTTTGTTAAAAATCCATCACAAATTAAAAAGAATCGGTCCAGTTTTAAACCGTCACGATAGAGCCCATTTCTACGATGAAAAATAACCGTCATGGATGAATTGTCACGTCATCATGGATGCTTACATGGATGATGACGGGGATGATGGCACCCAGCCCATTTATTGACAGCCCAACATCAAACATGGGCCACTTTTTAGCCTAATTTCAATCTAATTTAGGGCATTTGGTGTCGACTTTCAGCCCATTTAGGCCCATTTATATTCTTCTTTAAGCCTACATTCTAATTTCAACACATTTTATAATTTATTTTATCTACCTATAATTATGGATTTTTTTTTTTTGGTCTAGGCACCATTTCTAATGGGTCGGCAAACACTAATTATCTAGTTTAATTATGCATAAATTGATTATCATGATTTCACTGCTTATTTTATGGATTAAATTATTCATTATTAAACTGCTTCTTTATTCAACAATCCAAAAACTTGATTTTAGTCAATTTTCTATTAGTGGATTTATTGTCGCTTTAAAGCCAAATTCTTTTGATGGGAAGAATTTCACCACCTGGCGTGCAAAAATGGTGTTCTTGTTAATTGTCATGAATTGCTTTCACGCCATAGAGGGAAGCCCGAACAATTTTCTCCAGAGGAAGTGAAACAGAAAGTGATCTTGAGATTTTAATGTGATAGCCAGGGTTTGAGGAATTTCCGTGGTCAGGGTGACAAGATCTTAATGAAATACCAATGGGCATGGGACGATAAAAGCTCCGTTATATCCCACAAATAAAGCAAACAAATAGAAAGTGATCCCGAGATTTTAATGTTGTGGGGATCGCTCCTGCCCCCTAGCCTTCGCTACGGAGGGAGCGGGAGAGGGGGCGAGGGTTTCCCATAGAGCTAAAACAAAACACCGGTCGGAGCGTGTGGAGCGGAGGGCGGCCCCCGATCGACCCGACCCTCGCTGGGGTTGCCGGGGGTCAGAACGTTCGGAGGTCGGCCTGGCTCCGGTAGAAACGATGATGCGTGAAGAATATGGTGATGACAATCAAAACGAGTAAATGGCAATTATATTCGCCACCTACCGACCCCTTTCCCTGAGCCCGTACCCGGGTATTTATAGGAATTCGGGGAATCAAAGGGGCTAATTTACAACTTGGTACATGGTAGGTAGGGATACACACGCTTACAGGTGGGCCCTCGCAGGGGCAACCAAAGAACTATTCATGCGGGTTAATACGGAATTACACATCCGGTCCCTTCACACCCGAGTCGTAGGGTTTCCCCGTGTCCGGGCGGCTTGGGTCCGTCCGCGAGGGTGCTACTCTCGAGCGCCTCTCCGCGGGTCTTCCTGTGTTTGCCTCCTCCCCTCGCGACTGCCCTTGCTTCTGGCTTCGTCCTATCGCCGTGAGGGTTCGCCTTGGCTGCTCGTGCTACGGCGGAGGGGCCTCCGCCTGCGGGACCTGCAAGACTTGGTGGAAATTGGTTAAGGGGATCCTGCCTTGGCCCCCCGTGAGTAGTGAGGCCTGCGGGGGCTACCACGGCCGGCGAAGCGCCGCCTCCCAACATAAGCCCCCTCGAAGGTCCTTCCCTCGGGGGCGAGCAAAAAAAAACTTCTTCCGGAGGGTCCCGTGGGGGTAGCGAACTTGTTACACCCGTGGGCCCTTGCCAGCGACGTCCCCGGCTGCTCGTGGGCCTCGCGGAGGTGGGCCTTGGCCTCTTTAGGGTTGTACCCGCGCGTTGCCAGGCCGGGGCGGCGTCCCCGAGTTGCGCCTACCTGGCCTGCTTGGATGTGGTTGGCCGGGTGCGTGCGGCGTGGATCGGAGGGAGTTGTGCTTGTTTGGGTTGCTCGGATGCCGTCGGCTATCATCATGTGGCGTGGATCGGAGGGTTCCGCGCCTTTTTGGTCTCTGGGCAGTGATTTTCGGCGGGTCAGTTGGACTCGTCCCTCTCCGCCCCGCTTCCCTGGTCTATAAATATGTACGGTAGGTGGGGGGTTAGGGTTTGTGCCTTCATTTTGCTTCCAAGCTTCAGCTTTCGAATCCGCCACATCGGAGGTGCGTTGTTTGTTTGTGCGGAGGCTTGCTTCTTTGCTTGGTTGCGGAGGGTGGTTCTGTTGGCTACTTGCAAAGTCTCGATGGCGCGGGTGAAGATGATGATGTCTAAGAAGACGGTTGTGGAGAGCTTCGAGTTTCCTCGTAGCAAGAGCACGGAGAAATCGCTGAAGAAGTTTGCGAAGGATAATAAGTGGTTTTCGAAGAAGTGTGTTCACCCTTTGGAGGGCGAGAAGATCCCGCGGCCGTAGCCCGGTGAGGTGGTGGTGTTTGAGGAGTTCTTTCACGCAGGGCTCTGCTTCCCTGTGTGCGAGTTCGTGCTGGAAGTTCTGCGGAGGTTCAACCTCCGCTTTCATCAGCTTACCGCTTCGTGTTTCCCGCGGCCGGCCACATACGCATGGGCCTGTCGCTCCGTGGGGCTCGAGCCGACGGTGGATGGCTTCGTTGGCTGCCATGTCATGCACAGCCAGCCCCGGACCATCACTTCGACGGACACGGAGGTGTTCCGCGCCCAATACGGCGTGTGCACCTTCATTCCCCGTCCGGGGGTGGAGGCTCCCGCCGCTGCCCAGAGGAACAAGTGGTCGGCGGATTGGCTGGAGCACTGGTTCTACTACAAGCTTGATGGTGCGGAGGGGCTGTACGGTGCTCCAAAATCGGTTTCTGTCGCGAAGGTGAAGCCGATGAAGACGGAGGCTCGCTATCCGGAGCCGGACGCGATCGCGGCCATGTCGCGCGCCGTAGGCGCACGCCGACCGGGTGGAGGAGTTTGCGGCGGCTCAAGTCCACACTCGGGCGCCGAGGCCTTTTTGCGGAGGTTGAGGACTCGGCGAAGTATGCCCCTATGGGGTTGAAGGCTTTGAAGGTCGACGTTGAGAGGGCGTGGCCGGAGTTCGTCGAGAAGGCGAATGGGGACAAGGAGGAGTTCGGCCGCCTCGTTGTTGCGGAGGCTAGCGCCCGCCCGGATTCGAGGATCCGAAGCACCTCGCCGATCGGGCACCACGCCAATCGGGTGTTCGATCCGCCAGTGGAGTATGAAGACCGGCCGACCATCGCCGACGGACGTGGTGGAGGCCGGGGTAAGCCGAAACGGGGGTCCGCAATCCGAGCCGGGCGCGGTGGTGGCATTGGCGGCCCCGCCAAGCGCGGACGGGGCGCCGGCCCCGCCGGCGACGCCGGGGGGTACGACGCTGCCGGCGGCGGCGGGCCGGCGGAGGGACCAAAGATACTGGTCTTGACTTCCTTCTCATCTCCGACGACGATGAGGATGAAGAGGAGGCAGAAGATGCCAAGGAGGCCGAAGGAGGAGGAGGGAACTCGAGCCGGACGGCTCCGGTATGAGGAGGAAGAGGGACCTGATGGGCGCGAGGCGGGCCTCCGATGAGGATGATGACGACGATGAAGACGATGATGAGCTCGGGCTCTTCGCGCCGCCGCAGCCCATGGGCGCCCCCCGAGCGACCTTGTCCCGCTTCCGAGAGCTCGCCCTCAAGCCGCCGCCGGGCCCTTCGCTTGAGCACTAGGCAGCCCCGACCCTATCGGAGGTGCCATGTGTGGGTGGAGGGCTCGATCGTAGATGAGCCTGCGGAGGCTCCTTCCGGCAGCGGCAAGTCGCTATGGGGAAGCGGAGGTTCCGCTACTCTGCCGTACGTGGCGGAGTCCATCGGCATTGATGATGTCGATGTGGAACTGCACACGGGCGCGGACCTTCGCGACACCAACTTCTCTAGCACCGAGGTGGAACGGCGGTTGGTCGGTCACGCCTTTTGACCCTAGTGGTCCTCCCGCAGGCGGAGATGCAGGTGGCGCACCGCCCCCTCCGTGAAATTCACGATGATATAAAGGTGAAGGTGGCGGAGCTGTTGGTGCTGCAGCGCGGTGCGGCTATCCGTGAGGGCTGGGATGCCGTCGATCATGAAGACGCTATGCGGAGGGCTACGGAGGATCTGAAGGCCAGCGAGCGGGAGGCACGGAAGCAGAAGGACGCTGCTGACGAGGTGGAGCGCCTGAGGCGTGAGGTCGGGGACCTCAAGGAGGGTGCAAAGGTCTTGCAGCGGCAGAACGAGTCGCTGGCGAAGGAGGCTCATGAAGCGCGCGAGGCTCGCGACGCGGAGGTCAAGGCCACAGCCTCGAAGCTCAACGACATGTCGTTGTCGTGGTACGAGGAGGCCCAAGCCTTCAAGGCGGCCCTTGATGAGTTCCCCCGGTGGTGTCGGGCCGCCGCCTCGTCGGACCGCCAAACCCCGACCCGCCTTGTCGGAGCTTGATGCGCCGAGAGATTGGCGAGCTGCAGAGGGTGGTGGTCTGTGCCTCGAACTTTGGGGCCAGTACCACTGCCCTTGCGTTCGAAGGCGCCCATCGCCACCTGAGCTGTGAGCATTGGGCGGCGCTTGCCCGGGTCCGGAGCGTGCACTTTCCGAGCCTAGATGAGGTTAGGAACGTTGCGGAGGATCGGGATGCGAGGCGCTTCGCGACCAACTTCATCAAGCGGTTCTGGTTCAAGGGGGGCCGAGAGCTGGCTCTAGACTTCGCGAGGGCCGAGCTTGCAAAGCGAGTTAGTGTTCATTGTACCTTGTTTCTCATGTGCTTTTGATTTTCTGTTGCGTTTGCACTTTTTGTTATTTTTCTTAGTCTGACCACCGGTTTTTGGTGTTGCGATGGTTGCACAGGCTCCTGCTGCTCCGGATGCCGGCGGCTCTCAGACGGGTCCTAAGGTGGCCGTGGATGCCGGACAGGTTGGGGCTTTGGGATCGCCTGTTGGCGAGCCTGATGCCCCCGCCGCGCCCATGGCGGAGCTGCTCCTCCCGTCCGAGGTGGGGGCTTCGACGCCGGAATCGCCCGCAAGAACGGGAGTCCGCGTCGTGTCAACTTCTCGACTTCGCCGGTTCCAGCCTCCGCCCCCCGCCCCTTCCGGATGCCGCCACCGGTCTCCTCCTCCCGCCCGATCCTCCGACGCACGCTGCCTCTGGGGACGACAATGCGTCGCCGCCTGCCGCCACCAAGGCCGCCGCTGATGCTGATGCAGCGGAGGTGTGAATTTATCTAGATGGTTGCTCTTAGGATTGTTCTCATGTACATTTTTTGGTTTGGAACTCATGGCCTCCAGGCTTTATCTTTGTGGAACATGGAACTTGGTGCCTTCGCACCGTACCTTGGTATTGAGTGTTCAATCGGTGTTTCTGTTATTCTCGAAGTATGTCTACGCGGCCGGTGTGTTGTTCGATGGGAGACTTCTAGCGAAGGTTGCTCATTTTTTTTCCCCCCGCCAGTACACGGGGGCCTGCGCGGAGGGTGCACAATGTGGTCCCGTTGATGATGAATCGTCAGGACATGTTTATTGCGGGGGAGACCTGGGCTCACCCCATGCGGCGGTTTCCTGGGTTGCCTTTCGAACGATTTTGGTGGGGGAGGATTAGGAAGTATGATGCTGATAACCAGGCTTCGATGTCGTTCTAGCGGGCGCACGATCTCTCGGACAAACAAGCGGAGCGGGTTTTGTTCGGAGTGGAGCCTGGCGCGGTGTTGGCTGATGACGATATCGAAGACGAAGAGGCTGTCGACATCGCGCTTGGACGCAAAGCTTGTTGGGTCGACCGCGGAGGTTGTGTTGTAACTCCAAAACTGGAGGCCTCCGATCTCGAGTGGAGCGATCTGCGGAGGGTGTATCGCCATCGTGTGCTAAGCGGGGATCTGCCCCTAGTTCCGGCGGAACCCTCGTTGTGGGGACCTTCGTACTCAGATGACGGGCCAGTGGAGGTCGAAGTGGTAGATGTTGTGGAGTTCATCGAACGCATGGCTGTGGAGTTGGTCGAAGCTGTGTTGTATGATGTTGTGCTGGCTGTCGTGGAGGGTGTGTGTGGGGGGAGGGGCTGAGGTTGTTTGTGCTTGTGCGGAGTTGAGTATTTTTGTAATTTTGATCTCTATGAAATGTGAAGAAGTTGTCAGTACTGTTTGCCCTATTGTTCTATGTTTCTTAGATTTGTTTCAGCGATGCCCCCATTTCCTCTGTGCGAGGCTCGCGTTTTACGAAGGTAGTCATGGAAACTGGGTTTTCAGCGACGTCCCCTACTTTTTTGTGCGAGGCTCGCGTTTTGCGATGGTAGTCGTGGAAACCGGGTTTACAAATGACGCCCCCTATTTCTTTTGCCCGAGGCTCGCTTTTGCGAAGGTAGTCATGGAAACCGGGTTTACAAATGACGCCCCCTACTTTTTTTGCGCGAGGCTCGCGTTTTGCGAAGGTAGTCGTGGAAACCGGGTTTATAGCGACATCCCCCTACTTTTTTGCGTGAGGCTCGCATTTTTTGCGAAGGTAGTCGTGGAAAGTGGGTTTACAAATGACGCCCCCTACTTTTTTTGGCGCCGAGGCTCGCGTTTTTTGGCGGTAGTCGTGGAAACCGGGTTTACAAAATGACGCCCCCTACTTTTTTGCACGAGGCTCGTGATTTTGGCGGCGGTAGTCGTGGAAACCGGGTTTACAAATGACGCCCCTACTTTTTTTTTTGCGCGAGGCTCGCGTCTTGCGAAGGTAGTCGTGGAAACTGGGTTTACAGCGACGTCCCCTACTTTTTGCGCGAGGCTCGCGTTTTGCGAAGGTGGTCGTGAAAAACCGGGTTTACCTTTTATTGCTTGGTGTTTTTACAAAGTTTGGAATCCGCAAAGACCTTTCGAGGTCGCAGGGTTCCCCTGTTGAAGCCTTGTGCCGGCGCTGGCTACGTATGTGGCCTCGAGTCCTCCGCGCGTACCCTCATCCAAAAATCCGGGTCGCAGGTTCCCGGGCGCCGTAATTGGAGCTCTTGCGGAGGTTGCCGATGCGACGTGCCTCATCTTATTTGTCTCCCGGTTTGGCCTCGTTGATCGGGCGGCCATGCTTTGGTCGTTGTTGTTGGACCGCCTTTTCGCATTCGTCTTCAGGGCTTCGCTCCCCCTTCCGGAACTTTGATTCCTTTGGCGGAGTGGACCACTGGGGAATGTTACATTCTCCATTGTGGTATCTCCTCTGAAGGTTGCTTCGCTGTGTGTCAACTGTGGTAGGTGCGAGGGTCCCTTGAGCATCTCCGAGGTGCTCCTGGGCCGCTGGTGTTGCCGGTTTTCGGGGCTCGAAATGCTCCAGTATGTCTACATTTGGTCTTTGTTGATCTGCGATGGTCGTGAGATCTCGAGCCTCTGTGGGAACATTCGCCACTGGTACTCTTCGTTGCTCTTCGCAATCGACCTCGGCGGGTGGGTGATGGTTTACACTTTCCATTGTGGTACCTTCGCTAGCTTTGTGGATGGGGGCCTTCGGAGGTATTCGGCGTTTGCTTTGTATGCGCTGCGGGTTTGGCTTGGAGGGGGGCATGTGGCTGCTCGTGGCGGGTGGCTACTGGCTTCCTAACTTGGGGGTTCCTGGGTGGGGGTCGGTTTGGTTTTATAGTGCTCTAGGGGCTTGCTTAATCGGCGAGGGATGTGGTTTTGGGTGGGCGACTTTAATATCCGGCCGGAGTTAAGTTTGTACGGCGGAGGCCTTGGTCTTGGTAGGTGGTGTTTTGAAGGGGTGGTGGGAGTTAAATTTGTACGGCGGAGGCCCCAGTCTTGGTAGGTGGTGCTTTTAAGCGGTGGTGGGAGTTAAGTTTGTACGGCGGAGGACAAAACTTTTTCGACGGGTTTTGGAGTGGTTCCAGATTGACTCTTTCCAGCCGCTGGCGGAGGTGCGGGGGTGCCCAGCTTTTTGCGCCTCCGCGCAGCTCATGCTCGGGGAGCGCGGCGTGTCTCTTTGTGAGCCCCTGGCGGAAGTGCTAGGGTGCTTGGCTTTCTTGCGCCTCCGCTGCTCATACTCGGAGAGCGGGCGCCTTCTTGCAAGCCCCCGGGCGGAGGTGCCCCGGTGCTCGGCTTTTTGCGCCCCACGGCTCATACTCGGAGAGCGCAGGGCTTCTTTGCGAGCCCCCGTGGAGGTGCCCGTGGTGCCCGGCTTTTTGCGCCTCCGCTGGCGACTCATACCGAGAGCGCGGGGCGCTTTTTGCGAGCCCCCGGGCGGAGGTGCCGGGTGCCCGGCTTTTGGCGCCTCCACGCGACTCATACTCGGAGAGCGCTGGGCGTTTTCTTTGCGAGCCCCCCGGCGGAGGTGCCGGGTGCCCGGCTTTTGTCGGATTAAGTAAAAATGACTTCGATTGGTTTGGCCGAGCCGGGTGCAAAGATATCGCCGCCTCCTCGAGCGGGGCAATCCCCTCGCCCTTCGGCCGCCGATGAAGGCTGGTTGCCGCCACCCAAATTTCTTTCGGTGTGTGGATTGCCCCCGCACCGCCCGGATTGGGGGTAACTTACCTCGCATATATTTAATTGCGGTGTCTTTGCCTCATTAAAAACCTTGCACCCCTTCGCAAGGAAAAAGAGTGTAGCCCGGGTTGTTCAATGTTTTGACCTTAAGGGGAGAAAAAGGGGAAAAAAAAAAAAACTGAAAACCCCTACAACTCGCGAGTGCTTGGAACATTGCACCGCTAAGGGTAGTACTTGCGGAGGTCATCAACATTCCATGTGTGGGGGAGGTCGTGGCCTTCGAGGTCTTGTAGGTGGAAGGAGCCAGTCTTGTGCTCTCGGTGACGAGGTAGGGGCTCATTCCACTTGGCGGCGAACTTGCCCTTGCCATCTTCTTCGTTACGCTTCCTCGACAAGGCAAAATCCCCGACGGAGATTGTGCGGAGGTTGACCTTCTTGTTCCTCCACCTTGTGGTCTCCTCCTGGTACGCGCGGATGTTGAGGACGGCCAGGTTTCTTGTTTCTTCGAGGAGGTCTTTCGTGAGCGCCTCCTGCTCGGAGCTAGCTTCGCTGGTGACTCTTGGTGAGCCATGCTTAAGTTCTTCTGGCAAGACGGCCTCCTCTCCGAATAGGAGTTTGAACGGAGTGAACTTTGTTGCTCAGCTTTCGGAGGTGTTGTGTGACCATACCACCGGAGTGAGCTCCTCGGCCCACATTCCTCTAGGCGTCCGCGTGGACCTTCGCGACCGATTCCCTACAAAATAATGGCATTGGCCCTCTCGACGAGGCCGTTAGACTGGGGATGCCTTACGGAGGCGAAGTGAATTCTGGTGCCTATCTGATGACAGAATTGCTTGAAGCCCTCGCAGTCGAACTGAGTGCCGTTGTCCACTGTTATGCTCCGCGGAGTACCAAAGCGGCATACGACTTGCTGCCAGAAGAACTTTTGCACCGTGTGGGAGGTTATGGTGGCCAGGGGCGGGCCTCGATCCACTTGGTGAAGTACTCAATTGCTACTACTGCGTAGCGGAGGTTCCCTGGGGCCGTTGGCATTGGGCCGATGAGGTCGATTGCCCATCTTTGCACGCCGTGGGGCGACAGGGTCGCCGGAGCCCCCGGCCTGTTTGAGTGGTGCGCTGTAAGCCGGCAAAATTCGCAGTGTTTGACCAGATCTGTTGCATCATTGAGTGCGGTGGGCCAATAGAAACCCTGCCTGAACACTTTGCCGACAAGCGCTCTTGGGCCGTTGTGCGAGCCGCAGATTCCTTCATGTACCTCCGCTAGGATTGCGCGGCCTTCGCCGATTGATATACACTTGAGCCATGGCGCGGTTACTGAGGCTTTGTACAGCTTGTTGTCAATCAAGCGGTACCCCTGGACTTTTTGCTCCACCCTCTTCTGTTCTTCTTTGGACTGGGGTTCGAAGTGCCCTCTGATGAATGTGATGATTGGGGCCCTCTAGTCTTCGCTGTGGATGGCACTGACTGACTTTGGAGGTGGGTCTCGGTCTTCGATCGCGGGGCTGTGCAGGACTTCGAAGAACACATCCTGTGGAAGTGGCTCGGCCCATGCTGCGGCCTTGGCTAGCTCATCGGCCTCGCCATTATCCCTGCCCGTTATCGTCTTGGTGGTAATGCCTAGAAAGAAGGCCTCCGTCTTTCTTAGGCGCGCCAGGTATTTTTGCAGATCCGGCTGCCTGGCCCTGTTGTTCTTCTCCGCCTGTCCTGACACCACCTCTGAATCTGTCTTAATGATGGCCCTTCGTGGCCGATATCGCTGGAGTTTGTTCATGCTAGGAGCACCGCCTCGTATTCTGCTGTGTTGTTTGTGCACTGGAACTCTAGTCTTGCAGCGTATCTTAGCTTGACTCCGGAGGGTGATATGAGGACGGCTGCGATGCCTGCTCCGCGGGCGCCCCAGGCTCCGTCTGTGTATGCTGTCCATATTGGGTCTATGTTTGCTACTTGATTGAAGACATCGGGGTCCAAATCGGCAGAACGAAATCGGTGAGGGCTTGTGATTTGATGGCCGTTCTTCCGACAAACTTGATCGCATGGTCTCCGATTTCGTGGCCCATTTTGCTATTCTGCCCACGGATTCGAGATTTCTGAATATGTTGTCAAGGGGGAAACTCGAAGGTATGGTGATCTCGTGCGCTTGGAAGTAATGCTTAAGCTTTCTTCTGTGTCATGACCACCACGGCGGGCCACCTTTTCAAGCTCGGTGTAGTTTTTCTTGGGCCCTTCGAGCATTTCGAGACGTAGTAGATTGGGACTTGCTTGACCGGTGCCCTTCGTCTACCTCTTTGATGAGTACAGCGCTCACTGCATGTGGAGATGCTGTGACATATAAGAGGAGGCCTTCGCCGGGCTCTGGCGTTGCGAGGGTGGTGAGGTTCGAAAGATAGTGTTTAAGGTCCTCGAAGGCTTCTTGCTGCGGAGGCCCCCAGTTGAACAGCTCGGTGCACTTCAGCGTTTGAAAAAATTGCAGCCCTCGTTCGGCCGACCTTGAAATGAATCTGCTCAGGGCTGCGAGGCGGCCTGCAAGCCGTTGAGCGAGTTTTCTGTTCTTCGAAGGCTCCATTCCGACGATGGCTTGGATCTTAGTGGGGTTAGCCTCAATTCCTTTGACCGAAACTAGGCAGCCTAGGAGCTTTCCCTTGCTGACTCCGAACACACATTTGGCGGGGTTAAGCTTGAGCCTGGCTTCGCGCAGCTTTGCGAAGGTGCGTTGAAGGTCTGTGATGTGGTCTTCTTTTAGCTTGCTCTGAACGACCAAGTCATCGACATATGCCGAGATAGCGCTGTCGCCTCTGAACACCTCCGCTGTCATTCGTGCGAAGGATGACCCTGCATTCCAGAGGCCCTCGGCCATTCTTCTGAAGCAATATGTTCCGAAGGGTGTTATGAAGCTCGTTTTTTCTTCATCCTCTTTGCTCATCCAGATTTGGTGATACCCCGAGAAATAGTCCAGGAGCGACAATCTCTCGCACCCGGCTGCCGCGTCGACGAGGGTGCTAATCCGAGGGAGTGGGAAGTCGTCCTTCGGACACGCCTTGTTGAGGCTGGTGAAGTCTACACACATTCTCCATC
The DNA here is from genome assembly GCA_015847255.1 of Hyparrhenia diplandra. Taxonomy (NCBI): domain Eukaryota; kingdom Viridiplantae; phylum Streptophyta; class Magnoliopsida; order Poales; family Poaceae; genus Hyparrhenia; species Hyparrhenia diplandra. The sequence continues at coordinate 1,612 of JADLZK010006609.1, read as the reverse complement.
TGGTGGGCTCCGCAACATCCTTGCTGAGGCTTGCCTTCTTGACCATGACAACGTTGGATAACCAAGTGGGGTATTTTACTGGCCGAATGACCTCCGCATCTAGGAGGCGGTTTACCTCCGCTTGTGCGGCTTCTTTTCTTTCGCCCGACATCTTGCGGAGCTTTTGCTTGACCGGAGTGGCCTCCGGCTTTACATGGAGGTGATGCTCAATGAGGTTGCGGCTGACACCTTGTAAGTCTTCTGCTGACCAAGCAAACACGTCGGAGTTTTCGTGGAGGCACTGTATGAGCTCTGCTTCGGAGGCGGGGTCTAGCAGGGCGGAAATGGTTACTTCTTTGGATGGGTCATGGTTGAAAAGCCTAACTTTCTTGGTTTCTTCCGCCGGCTGAGCTCGCGGGGAGGCTCCGGGTCATCTTTTGGTCGGTTCTCCCGTCTTTCCATCTCCTGTTCGAGATTGTGAACATTGCGCCGTCCCGGTGTGACCGCCCCTCCGCATTCCTTTGTCGCGTTACGTCCCCGAAGACGGCGATTATCCCGCAGGCCGAGGGCATTTTCATGCAGAGGTAGCTCGGGTGGAGAATGGTGTCGAAGGCATTCGTGACTCCGCGGCCAAAGATGGCATTGTAGCTGTAGTACATGTCGACCACGTCGAAGGTGATGTTTTCTGTGCGGTGGATTGGGTCCTTCCCGAAGGAGACCGGTAAGGTTATCTTTCCAATGGTCCCTACCTGCTGGCCTCCGAAGCCGAAGAGGGGGTTTCCGTACCGGTTGCAAAGAAGTTCCCGTCCAAATCCCATCTTGTCGAAGGTTGAGGCGAATAAGATGTCCGCGGAGCTGCCCGTGTCCAATAGAATCCTTGTGACTGTCCAGCCTCCGATGTTGGTGTCTATGACCATCGCGTTAGTGTGTGGGTAGTCTTTGAGCTTCATGTCCCCTGCATCGAAGGTGATTGGGATGTGTGACCAACGGCTGTTTCTGTGAGGCCCCTCCATGCCCACGTGGTGGACCCTCCGATAGTGCTCCTTCCTTTGGCGTTTGTTGCCATGATCTTCATTGGAGCCCCCGGTGATAGCGAGGATGACTCCGTATGAGGAGGCGGGTTTACTGACAATTGTCTGGATTTCTTGCTTGACTGGGGGATGTGGTGTTGGTGGTGGTGTGGGTAGCGGGGGCGGTGGCGGTAAGGCCTGGTTGTGGTAGTTTGGTTGCGGAGGCTCCGGGGGATGGGACACTTGTGTACTCTTGTTGGTAGTAGCGTGGCTGGTGTTGCCCATAAGGGTTGGCGTGGGCATTTTGCTGGAAGGCCGGGTAGTGGAAACCTGGGTGGGTTGGAGTTCCATAGTCGAAGGGTGTGTAGCTATAATGGCTAGTGTGGGAGGGGTTGTGGTTTTTCTCGTGTGGTTGACTTGTCTTTGGGAGCTTTGCGGCTAGCTCTCTCTCCATGGCCTCCTTCCCCTTGGCGGCATGGGCATTGTTTTGTGTAGTGGCCTTTTCCCTCTCCGCAGTAGTGGCGGTACAAGCTGTTTTACTGGGGCCTAGACTTTGTTATCTGCGTGCTTGGTCTAGGGGCTCTCATCGGATAATTACGCTTCGAGGTTGTTGATGGGTTTTT
>JADLZK010006608.1:0-11742 GCA_015847255.1 Hyparrhenia diplandra | reverse complement strand
AAAAGAGATGGAGAAAAACTATTGAAGACTACTTTTAGTTAAATAAACTTGACTAAATTTGTAACATCCCAGATATTAAAAGTAATTAAAATTTAAAACATGATCATCATCATATGTAATTAACAAGTATCATATGAATGTTGCATATGCCATGTTTCATTTATTTCATGAAATGCTTTTTTTATGTTAATAATTAAGGTTTTGGTGAATTAATAAATTTACTCTTCATGATGAATAAACTTTCCAAATTTTTATTCCATGAAGTGGTGTGATGCTTGAGCTTTTAAAATAATGTTAATGGTTGTGGTGTTTGAATAATGTTTGTTTACTAATTAAATACCGAATTTAGAATGAAATAAGTATTAATCCTAATTTTAAATTTAAATTTGGAAAACCTACTTTCAAAATTATTGAGAATTTGGTGATGGTCCAAAAGCAAATTTGTAGCTTTTATTATTTTGAACAACTTTTATTTTGGGAGTTTTGCAAGTTACAATATGGAATTGGGAGAAACAAGCAAGCAGAAGGAGGAGAAGGACCCTGCTACAGTAACTTCGGCAGCAGCATCTTGCCTGTCTGCTTCACCGTCCCCGTCGACGCTCTTCTGGCCACCTCTACTTCTTCTTGATCCTTCTCCATGCCACCTTCCCTCACATGTGTTATGCTTGGATTGGTTGGAGTGGAGAAATTGATTTTCTTCTCTTCCACTCTTGCTCTGCCTCCTCTCTGGCTCTCTATCTCTCTGTTTTTTCTTTTTGTTTTCAGCGCAGGGGCACAGCAGCAGCAGCAGCAGGGCAGCATCGGCGCCCAACCTCCTCCCTTTCCCTTCCCTGCCGGCGCCCTAGCCCCTTTCCTCCCGGCTGCCACCCCTCTCCACAGCTGCAGCGCCCCTAGCTCCCTTCCTGGCTGAGCACAGCAACAGCAGTGCAGCTGGCCGCCGCGGCAGACGGCAGCCGGCCGCTGGCTGCTGCGCTGCGGGCCGAAGCCGGCTGCGAGCAAGCCACCGGCCGCCCCCTTCCTTCTGCTCCTCGTCGCCAGGAACAGCCGCAGCAGCAGCACCACCATGAGCAGAACCGCCGGCTCACGTGGTCGGGCTGCCACGGGCTATCTCGAGCCACGCCGCGACCACCATCGAGTGGGCCCGAGCATGGTGAGGCTTCCCTGCCACTCTATTGCCGTCAGCAAGCATCACAGTGGCAGGAATCGACGCTTCCCCGAGCTCCTCTGTTTCCAATTTGCGACCAGGGTCTTACGCTTAGAAGATTAGTTTTTCCAGGGGCCTAACTGCACAGCCATAGACTCAGGTGAATAGTGCTGCATAGTGTTTTCCTTTTTCTTTTTTTCAAGAAACAGGCTGAAACTTTAGAAAAATCATAGCAATTCATAGAAAAATCGTAAAATAGCAAATGAAGATGTTTTGGAGTCCTTGTGAGTACCTCTATGCAGTAGATATATAAAATCGTGTGCTTTAGTATAAATTGTTAATGCATGTTTAATCTAGTCTTTGTGTTATTTAATAGGGCATGTTTTCTTAGTCCAAATGCAAAGAAAAACTTTTACAGTAAGCTTAGGTTGATGTGCATGTGCTGTGGTATAAGTTTCATGTATAATAGATGCTTATTTCTTGAGTTACTAATTTATCTTGTAATATGCTTATTCCATTATTTTTGTAGGTTAAAATAAATATCCAATGATTATGAAACTTTCTGTGTATCTATTTTATTCTAGTTGATCTTTTGAATAATACATATATGATCTCTTAGTGATAAAATGATTGGTGAGTGTGTTGGTTATGCAAGATGGTTAGTGAATAGAATACCCACATATAAACTCCATGTGTATGTGTTGCTTTCTTGATAACCACGTGATGGAGTTGTTGTTCAAGTGATTAGAATACTTTATGAAACATAGCCTAGTTGTACCGTGAAGGAAAGTTGTGTTCAGCTTTTAGTAAGTTGTTTTAACTTCCTTTGTGCATTTGTATGCCTTTTCATCATGCGTGGCATGCATTCCATCATGTTAAGCAATCCATCATTTATTACATGTAGTAAACAAGAAAGAGAAAGGTTGGAAGCTACAACCAAGCCTCGTGATTCTTTGGTCTCGCGTCGTAATTAAGGCAAGTGCATGACGAATCTTTTTGCTTCGGCTTTTCGCCTATTATTTGAGTTTTCTTGCTTTCCAATGTTCAAGTATTATATTTTCTCGTTCAAGTTCAAGTTTCTTGTTCATGGTATTCCGGTTTCAAGCTTTCATTTACATTCAATTCCAAAGGTGCGGTTTATCCCGAGGTTGCAATTTGGTTCTTATATTCAAGTGCTTTGGAGTAAGTGCTGGCCCCACTTGCTTTCGGCTTTGCCGGTAAATGCTAAGGAGTATTCAAGTCTTTGTCCGTTTCGCACGAAACTACTACTTAATTGGAGTTCGAGAATTCATTCATAAGTTCTCATGAGTTGATTGTTCTTTCAGCGATTCAATGTACTTGCTGGCGAAGTGTTTTCACTCACCCTTGTGTTCATTTGGTTTTTGCGTGCTTAACCATCCGCGACTTGCATGGGAACTGGGAGTAGCACCATCATCACAAGTACTCACTTTTACGTTTACAAACGCTGTAATCTTTTACATAGTTGCTGTAATTGGTTTGTTTTAGTCTTAGTGAATGTGTTGAGGGGTAGCCTCCTGGTGTTTTCTAGCCTAGGAGTTACAAAATTTATATAAAAAATAGTATTAACATTTATGGCTCCAAAATAGACATATAAGAATATATCTCATAATTAATCTAACAATACTTATTTAGTAGCATAAATATAAGTATTTTTGTATGGATTTATTTAAGCTTATAAAGATAATAAATAAAAAAATATATCGTATCTTTTTTCAAATAGAGGGAAAAGCTTTTGAATACCAATACCATTTTTAGCTCCAAAGGTAGATCTAAACTCTTCGTGAGCATTTGAGATACGAGTTTTCTTGCTGTTATTTTGAGTTCTCATCCAACTCCTACACTTATTAATTACCTAGGCCGCTCAATGGTTTTGTAAAAAGAAACTCACAACGCCTTGAGACCGCTACCGTCAGTCTAAAACTATTTATTAAGTTGAGTATTATGGATTTGAGTTCAAATAAGACTTAAAGTCTTTTTTTTTCTCCATCTCTTTCTATAAATATACTATCACGCCACATCAATAAAGTGCAATAAGTACTGTATGATGGTAATAAATAAGTTTAAACTCTACTTGCATGCTGCATTGTGAGTACACTGATGCCATTCTCAATGAGGAGTTTTATAGAGTCTCGTGAACATAGGGAGTATTTATGGAGTAGTTTCTTGGGGATGTGCTAAAACGTACTGCGTGATTAAACCCTCAGGCACTAACATAAAGCGACTGCTCGTGCCTCCTCCTCCTACCTCAATGCAATGCTATGCAATGATAAGCCGAGCTCACAAGTATTCCAGCCAACCACCGGCATTATTTGATGTGGATGGATCAGATGGGCGCGGCGCATGCATGTGACTATGTGATGTGAGTGACACTCACCAGCCCGGGGGCCCGTATTTAGCGTATGCAGCAGCACCTAACCTCTAATCCCCAACCGATCGACGTGCGATGTGCAATGAACCACTCATTAGCTTCTCACCTCACTCTCATTCGTCACTGGAGAAGCGCATTAAAACAGTTTCTTCTTGTTTTTTTTTTTTTGAGTGGAGAAAACAGGCTACAGCAAAACTTGTGGCTGACAAATCTCAAAAAGAAAAGAAAAAACCTTGTGGCTGGCAGCCGCCGCCGTTTTGTCAACGCGGGCCGGGCGGAATCCAGCTGCTCTCATGGGCCGCTGCCGGTTAGGCTCAGCACATTCGGCCCGGCCCAGAATAATCGTTTAATATTTGTTGGTACACAAGAGCTGCCGCTATTCAAATTTGAAGTCCTGCTCCGCAACCCTTCCAGAAGTCCCCTGCGCACGCCAAGCGGAGCCGCGGAGAAGCGGCACCGGGGCCATGGAGAAGGAGACCAAGCCGGCGTCCGACGCCGCCGCGGCTGCGCACCTCGCCATGATCCGCTGCGCCAGGGCCTCGCTCCTCCTCGCCTCCCTCCGCCGTCCCCGCGGTCCGACGCCGACGCAGGATCGCCGCCGGACCTCCTCCTCCTCCTCCTCGGCTGCCGCAGCGGTAACTCCCCTGCTCTCGCGGCCTCGTTTTGACCCCGCACGTTCTCCTTCCACCGCGTCAGAAATTGACCGTGCGCGCGCTTTGCACTGCAGGAGGTCGCGCGGCTCCAGTCCGAGGGCTCCTCCGCCGCGAGGCCGCGGCCCACGCGCGGGTCGCCGGTTCCGAGCTGCTCCTCGTCCTCGCTGTGGCGCCCACCGTCCTGCTGCTGCTGCTGCCCTCGGGCTCCTCTAAGCCAGCGGCCCGGCTGGCGGCGGGGGTGGAGTCTGGAGCCTCCTCTCCGCTCGTGCTCTGTGAGTTGCTTTCCGGTGCCTGTGATCATGACGGTCGACCGAGTTCAGTTTTGGTGTTGGTGGTGGTGAGGGTTTTGGAGTGCACTGCACTAGTTAGGTGTTCGATCAAATGCTTGTTTGAGTTTGGTCGCGAGTAGATAAACAACAGATTTTTCCCTTTTTTGGTTGGATTGCCCTGTCGACAGATGAAACCGACTGCTGTGTGAATATAATGTGGCTTTCGTTTGTATGTGCTTGGTTGGCTTTCGACGAAATGCCTGTTCATGTTTGGTGATTTCATTTCAATTTGATTCTGGTGCTTGTTGCCAAGAGAAAGTTTGTGCGTTCTGACCTCTGGCAGATGCTGCATGTTTGGTCATGCACATTGGTATGGTGCTTTCAGAATGGGGTGATGCAGCCAAATGGATTTTCCATTAATTGCTCTGAAGCTGATTGTGCCTGCCCTTGTAGGATTATGTATGGGTTGCTCTGAAACGTATGGTACTTTGTGGTGCTGGCAGCAGCATCAGAGCAACGTTTCTCCTTAGTTGATTTACTGGAGAGCAATAGAGGAGTCGCAACGCAAAAATTGCTCATCCTGTTGGTTTAGAAACATCTGATTGCTTGCTTGATCAACCTCTCTTTGCCTTGTGAATTGGGTAAACAGTCTTTGGATCGAAAAATATTTGTAGTCAAAATATGGTGTACAGAACCTTCTTACTATCTCTGAACTAGTAGTAGAAAAGACCTTGATCCTGCTCTAAAAGTACCATAGAAGTGGCCTGCGTCTAGCTCAGACCTTCAATGGCTTATAATGTAGGTCCACAACCCAAGTAAGCCATTGTTTCCAATACGTATTTTATGTTGATAACAAAGGTTCAGCACTAAATAAGCCCAAAAACCAACTGATCTGCAGGAGAATAAAAGCAATAGAGTAATATATTGGATGCCGTTGTAGCTTAGTAGCTTTGTACTAACTTGTTTATAACTAGGTTTCACATAAGCCTACAAAGTGCTTGTAATTTGTTACACATAACAATGATTTCAATAGCAGCGACACTTAAATAACAACATGAAAGCACAAATTAAAAAACACCTCATCTGACATACACTACGGACACGGCGTGTTGCCGAGCTCAAGTTTAGTAGCATTCACAGCTCAAGTTTACACTGAGCTGCTTATATCTCCGATGGTTGTCAAGTTCAACGGACGTCCAATAGCTGTTTGGCCCTCGCCACAAGTAAGGATAAAGGTTCACCAGCCTCCATTAGCCCTACATCACCAATGAAGATGGTGTAGTTCTCAGCCTCTGAGATGGTCTCCTCCACCATCAATAGAACCTCTATCATCGCGGAGATTACGGAAACAATTAACATTACTAGAGTCATACTCCATCAACTTTAGAGCTTGTTCAAGTATCACTCTTCTGATTCCAGGGCAATCAGCATTAGGCTCCATGTTCGCATTCAACGTGTCGACAAGTCGCTTCATAAATGCTACCTTAATCTGACCATACTCAAAATTTCGTCGCGAACTCCTCGGGATGGCTTCATATATATGTGAACTAAGGCCAATGAAGATTTCTAGTTCTTCACCCTCTGCACGGAGTATTCTTTCTATCACCTATCATGAAAAGAGCAACATGAAACATAATCTGAAATATTGCAGTTACACTACACCTAATTAGTCAAGTATTAAATATATAACCCTACAGTGAAATATTATGATATCCGAGTAAGTCCTTTATTGCAAATTATGATTCATTTTAGTTTTTTCACAAGTCAAATTTCTCTACTTTGATCATTAGTCTAGTCTAGAAAAATGTGTTAACAACTGTACAAATTTAAATAAATGCACTTTGCAATATTTCTTAAAGAGTTAAACGAAACTGAATTGATATCGTAGATGTTGATACATTTTCCATAAACTTGACTGAAATTAGAAAAACAAAAGATTTATGCTAAGAAGGTTGAATTAGTTTTTTATTAGGAAATGGAATCCTGTTTCAGCCTTTTGCATAGTTTGCACATTGCACAAATAGTAGTTTGGATTAATAATGCTCACCATCCGTGAGATGTAAGATAGCTGCTTCAAGTCAGTCTCTTTGAGCTCAGGCCGAGCGTGCATGCACACACTCCGCAACAAACTTGCTGCAACATATCTATACCTTTCAACATGGATCATGGTTGTGAGGTCCTCAAGGAATGAATACCCTATTTGCCTTAGCATAGCCAGGCGGTTGTCGACATTGCCTATTGCCAACATTGCTAATGCTTGTCCTGCGACCTTTCTTAGGGCTTCTCTGGACTGAGAAACACTTGGACCTGTAGTACTGGAGGGCTCTTCTGGAGCGAGAAACGCTTGCATCAATCTTGTAATGATCCTATGGACGCGCCCAATCGCTTGTCTCATGCTTGCATCGATAGCAAGGTTTCTAATAATTCCTGATGCCATCTTGCTCGTCTCATAATTACTTGTGATGTCTCCCAGAACCTCTGAGAGATTTCTCAAGAGAAAGGGATGGTTTGATATATTGTGTCGCAGTGTTATGCCGATCTCCCCTTCGATGCTTGTGAGCCTGTATAATAGCTTCAATGACGAGTGAACTAGGGCCTTCTTTTCAGTGTTGGTATAGCTAGTGTCACTTCTGCAAAAGCTTGTGAATCTTGTGATCTTTCGGTTGAGGTCGGTGGCTTTGCTTATCTCATTACAGTTGCTCTGATCATAAGTAGCTAGGTTTTCAATAATCGACATACCAATTACTTGGAGAAGATCCTGCTCTGTCAGTGGTTCTTCCTGGGGAACTGACCAAAATTCAGAAACCTGCCGCCACCGTATAGCAATCCAGCAGATATGTTCGTTACTACCGATTTGCTGGGTTAAGCGCTCTTGTGTTTCAAGAAGCTTGCCACTGTTTGAAACTTCATCTCCCCTTTCGATCCGATTACCAGTGGTATTTTGCTCTTTTTCGTCATCTGTGTCCAGAAGGGGGTTCCGTCTCTTCTGCTGCCTACCATAGTCCAAAAGCAGAGACACATTCTGAACTATCTCAGGGGTATTGACAACGAGGAAACTTTTGGCGACCTCATCAATCACCTTGGCTGCAAACAACTTAATAGTACTTTCATTCTCTTGGCCTGTCCAGTGCAACATTCTCACTAGTCTGGTCATCGCCTCTGTCGATGCCTTGAGCTTCACAAGGAGCCATGTCCTGGTTGGATCCCTCTGTAGAAGGATGTGTGCAGTCCGGATCCCATGCAGCTGCCTCCTGGTTGAGTCTGAGTTTAGGCAATCGATGGCAAAGTTGCAGAGGCTGATCTTTGGAGCAAGCACACTCCTCTCCATGCATTTCTCCAAGGCATATGCATAGTACAAGTCAACAGATTCCACTCCCCGCTGACCTTTGAATCCTCCACGACGGATGAGAAATCTTCTGGGAATGAATGAGAAGATCTGGACTACGCATGCCACGAGATACAGTGCTCCTTGGGCTAGAACCATCCCATAGAAGATGTATAAAGATGGTGCGAGGTTTATCATCATGCATGCATCACCACTTGTTGGTGCCGGTGCCGGTGATGGTGCTTGGTTTGGCATAGCATCATCTTCCTTACATTTGTAGTCATCTGATATGCTACCAAAACGTGTAAGTGGGAGCATCACACGAACTGCCGTTGCAGGAGCCTGAAAATTCCTATATAAAAGCAAAGCTATAACTGATACTTGGGTTGAAACAATCATAGTTACTGCATACCCTTCATCACTGTCAGGCCCACGGCTGAACGAGAATATTGCCACCGCAATTGCAGCAATCATACACAAGTTTAGAACAACGTGACGCCCAAATTCTTGTTTCCTTCCTAGAGCAATGCCTGCTAGCTTGATGATACTCGTCATCCGGCTAACTGTCACTAGGAGCACCACCACTAGCAGCACTACGTACACTGTCCATCTGGCCACTGGTTTTACTGGAACAATTGTTTCACTTCCGTCATCCAAATAGTGAAGATCTACCTGTAGCGCGGAGGGAGCCAGCAGTATGATTGCGACCGTGGGACTCCATAATGATATCGCACGCTGCACTGGATCTGGAATGCATGCTAGTAGTCTTGGAGGTCCTCGAAACACAAATTGGCCAACGGCAACCAATGTCCCCAAAAGCGGGAGGAATGCAATTGCTGCTTTCGGATTCCAGATTCGGGGAAATCATGCACATCACAGCATTAAAATATACGATATGGATCAAGCTACTCCAGCCAAGAAGTCTGAAAGCACCTCTAGTAGCAAAGAACAATTGGTAATCCATCCTGTTTTGGCGGCTGAACATCCTGAAAGTTGTGTATGCATGATATGAATATGATGTGCTAATAATTAAGAAATCGAACGTAACATCAATGATGCTTTATTGGGGAAATGGATTTGGAGTCTACTCCATGCTAAAGATGATGATATTTTGTCTATCATTTTTTTTACGAAGAGAGAGAGAGAGAGAGAGATTTACCTGAAAGCTTCGAGGAAAAATATGGTGGTGGCGATCGAAAAATCGTCGTTTTACGAAGCACCGTCGGGTAGCCACCGAGCAGGACGACGGTTGCCCAGGTGAAGGCGAGCGTGCCGAGGGCGTTGCCCAGCCTTTCGATCAGCGCGACGCAGCGGACGAAGCAATTCAGCCGCCTTTCCGCCGTGGCTACCTCGCCCTGCCCACCATGCCCGGTGCCACCACCAGCGGAGGGCATGTGGACGCTGTGCTCTACCTCTACGCCGCTGCTGATCTGCGGCTGCGCGCTGTACGCCATGGTCCATGGCCTGGCCCCAAGCTCGATCGGCTGTGCTGTGCTAACTTGTACTCGTGGTCAAGCAAGAGAGCGCGCGGAGAGGATGACTACTGAGGAGCGGCATGCATGAAGGGCTGCTGGCAGAGGAAACTGAGGAGAACTGAGGAGAAAGGCCTCAGACAGGCGGAAAAAGGAGTATGGCCATACTCGCTCCGTCTATGCTGACCGACGTTTTTTTACTTTTGACTTCATGTTTGATCAAATCCGTCTTTATTCAAATATTTTTCAAATCATAAAAAATAAATTAATCAATATTGAAGATCTTCGTTGATAAATAAATTAAATATGAGAATAAATTATATTTGTGCAAAAAAAAAAATGAATAAGGCACGTATCGAAGAAGATGGCGCGAATCCAGGAATCGCGCATGGCCTCAAATGGGGCCGGAGGGGGTACGCTCTATACTATGGGGGTGGGGCGGAAGAGTGATTTTCAGACGAAACACCATGTGCTCACTGAGGATTCTTCACATGCATGGATTGCTTTAACGACAAAAAGATAAGTACAGGCAAGACTGACCGCACCGGGTCCTGGATGACTTCCGGTACCTGTGCTGTAGAAAATGCGCCGCAGCGGTCTACTGTCCCAGCGTGGCATCGCGTGGCATCACGGTCTCTGCCTTCCGCAGTGCGGGAGCGCTCCATGAAAAAAGTGGGACCCAGCCACTGGATTGAGGAGAACGCCTGACGAGCTGCAGTGTGAAAAATGTCAGGCAGCAGTGGCACGCCCGCCTTGTTTTGTTGCCTTGCTTCGTGGAGGAGAAAGGCTATGTAACTGTTCTGACAAGCGGTTAATAATTATTTTTTATGTTTTGGGCACCGGTGAATCTTCATTCACCGCTCCCAACTCTTCTAAAAACAAGCACCACTTGTTGCACTTATTGTAGTGTTAAGAGTGATGCCAAACACACTCCTTTTTTGGGTGTCTCTTTGACCACACTGTAGAAGACCTAAAGGATAGACTGACAGCTCACGTGGGAGAGAGCTCTCTGCGTAGCTCACATGGGAGAGAGCTCTCCGCGTATGAGAGAAAAGGGGAAGGTGAGTAGCGGGCCCCTACTATTTCAAATATCTAAAAAAATATTATAACTCACAAACTAAAACATCAAATTCAATTTTGATTACACCATTGAATTCATATATTTCAATAAATTCTTTCAAAACTCAATCTCACGTGGATATATTTAGATAAAATTATATGCAGGCATCATTGATGATAGTTGGTATAGAGGAGATGGTGTGTTTGGTTTCCTTAGTTTTAGCCTGGCTATCTCCACCTGGGGGTTAGGTGAACTGCGCTAAAAGCAGCGAGAGCATTTTACTTGTTTGGCCAAGTGTTGTAGTTTAAGCTGGGTATCATCCGGAGCATGTTTGGTTTATTGTGTTGTTTTGAGACGGTCCACCTCTTCTCAAATTGGTGATTTTACCTCCTTTGAGTAATTTACTCAACTTGTGGTGAGCACCGGAAGGAGTTGTCGTTCTTGTTCTGCCGTGGGCCGGTCGGCGTGGCTGGGCGGCACCACGGTGATGGTCTTGGTGGAGGTGGAGGTCGTTGTCGTCGGCCGCGGCGCCCTCACGGGGCTCGCCCGAGCGCCCATGCCTAGCTCCGGTGGCTCCGCCGGGAGCGACCTCTTGGAGCCGCTGCCGACATCGGGCGCCCACCGCCGGTGGTGCTCGTGACACGTCCCTCCTCCTTCCTCCCTCGTCGCCGCTCGGGCTGCCGACGAGATGGCGCGAGCCTCCGCCGCCGCCGGAGATATTGTCCCTCTCTGTCTCCCTCCCCTCTCCACGCCGGGCCGGGGCTCGAGCTCGCCCAGCTGGGCGGAGCTCTCCCGTGCCACGCCGGGGTCGGGGTGGGCTCCCTCGCATCGCACTCGACGGGACTCGAGCTTGCGAGGCGGTTCTCCCACGCCGCGCCGAAGTCAACGCTCGCCTCCGGCGAGAGCGGCGCTGAGGCTTCGCTCTTCAACGCGCTGGGCAACACGAGGGCTCGAAGTCGCCACCACCTCCGCCGGGTCGCGCCCCTCGCTCACGGAGGAGCCGCTGACAACGCCCACGCCGGAGGGAGCCCGAGGGAGACGAGGATGGCCTCGCTTGTGCCGCCATTATCGCCCACGGCCCCGCGAGGAGCACCTAAACCAGTGGGTGAGGGAACCACGAGGGAGGTGAGGGAGCAGTACCAAGAAAACTTGATGCAGCCTTTAGCCAAAGCTTAGCTAGCACGCCCACTCCTGGCTGTTTCCACGGCCAAAGCTTAAGGGGTACGGTTGCATCTAGCAAGCCTCAAGCAGTCGAATTCAAATTTGCAACCAAAATCACTTTTCCCCCAACTAAGCTCGCCCGTGTATTTTTTTTGGGAATCCAAACACACCCATAAATGAGAGATGGGTGCGAAGCGAGGTGCCGCGAAAGAGAGAATCTTCACGATCAGATGTACGAGAAGTAAATAGAGGAACATTGAGTTCGTATA